>CM030883.1:406153-472739 GCA_018132145.1 Boehmeria nivea var. tenacissima
TTGTTCCTAACCCTCTAAAACTGTCAATAAACATAATAAAACTCAAAAATAACAAAGTTACAATAAATGGACTCTAATTAACATCTAAAATCCCAAACAAACTCATAAAACAAATTATCATAATATAATTAAATAAATACGACTAAATCCACGTCATGTTGTCCATATCGGCTTCCTCTCGGGCCGAGTACGTGCAATCTTCGATGTGATGGGTTCTTCGTAGAAGCCAAACTCCCCTTCTACGGATGCTTGCATTATCTTTACGA
This sequence comes from Boehmeria nivea var. tenacissima, assembly GCA_018132145.1. Lineage (NCBI taxonomy): Eukaryota > Viridiplantae > Streptophyta > Magnoliopsida > Rosales > Urticaceae > Boehmeria > Boehmeria nivea. Next base: position 406,420 of record CM030883.1, read on the forward strand.
TAGCGTAAATGACACGCTCAATCTCCGCCTTTCTCTCATCATTCCCCTCTTCTTGAAAGGGATTTGTCCTCAAATCCAGCAGTGGCATAGTAAAAGAACTCAAAAGTTGAGGAATTGAAACTGAAGGTACTACTTCATAGCATTTGTCTTCATTTGGCTTCATGCTTTCTGACTCGTCATGATCTTTTGTGCTTAAGGCGATGGGCTTGCTATCTTCATGTGATTCCTGCATCACCACTCTTTTAACTTCGTCTTCCAACCACTCAAGAAGCTCTTTTAGCTCCGCTTCTTGCCTCTCGGCCTGTTTCTTCTCTTCTTCTCGCTTTTCACATTCTCTTCTGTGGTGTTGAAGATCTTCATTCGCTTGGCTTGGAGATAAGGGAACCAAATTAATGTTCTTACCCTTATGAAACAATGAGTATTTGTTGGTGCAGACATCGTGTTTGACTTGTCGATCACATAGCCATGGTCTTCCAAGTAGCATGTGTGCAACCTCCATTGGCATAACATCACAAACAACCTCATCGTCGTACTTGCCAATATTGAAGTATATCAAGACTTGTTGCGCTACAGTCACAACTCCACCATTGTTCATACATTGCAGCTTGTAAGGTTGAGGATGTGCAAGCAAAGGCAATGCTAGCTTCTCTACCATTAGAGTGCTTGCTATGTTCACACAACTCCCACCGTCAACGATCACGCTGCCTACTTTGTCTTTCACTCGGAATCGTGAACGAAAAATATTCTCTCTTTGTACTCCTTCATCTTCAAGCGCTTGAATAGTCAATGCTCTCTGCATCAACAATCCATGTGTACTATGACCTCCGTGGACGTCTCTTCGATGAACCCGTTCTCTCCGAGCTTCATTGTAGATTCGTGGTTGAGGTGCTTGATGGGCATTCTCGACTCTTTCTAGCCTTTCGCGCACCACGTCGAGCTTTGTATTCATTCGTCTCACCTCCCCTAACAATGCTTCCATCGTCAATTTCGGGTCCATCCCTGCGTGTACATCCCCGTGACTTTGATTGGACATGTTTGCTGCAAAACAAAATTAGGTAACAGAAAAGTAGGACCTCACCAATCGCTCCCTTACGTGTTTCACTCATAAAAGTGTTTAAAATCACTCAACACTCGTGTTTAAGAATATGGCTTTTACCCTCAAATAATCTCACACACTCTTGCCTTTTTTTTTTTATCACTCAATTAACCATTCGGTGCATTTTTTTTTTCTGGGTACGGTGGCGCTGCGGCGCAGGCTATCAGGCGCTGCGGCGGTACACTACGGGCGCTGCAGCGCTGCCTCGGTGCGAGATAGGGTTCTTGTTGTGGCCTTCCGAACTTGTGCGCTGTTTTTTTTTTTTTTTACTTCTAACCCAACTATTTTGACTCCTAAACACTAAAACACAAATCTAACAACTCTAAACTAAGATTAACACAAGACTTGATGAATCAAAACCCCAAATTCCACAAGACTCAATTTCCCAAACACAACCCTTAGATTACAAACGAGAACGAGAACAAAGACACGAACAAATAACGAAACTAATATGATTGAAGGAATAAGATAGGAAAGATGACGAGGACGTAACTACGCAAGCCCTTGGTGAACGATACACCGTGCCCACGGGTCCAGTCACGAGAGCTCGAGCCAAGCGATTCAAGGAAGAACTCCGAAGCCTAATCATAAAGCTTCAAGATCAAGAACTCGACGCTGCCGAGAAGGAAGCAATCAAAGGAGAGCAACAACAAAGACTCGTGCATGTCATTCAAGCCGAGACGAGTCATCATTAAGAGTTTAGCTAGTAATTCAAGACAATTTTTATGTAATTAGAAGTTAAATAGCTGAAGTATGGTTTAGGAACATGTTAGAATTGTTTTAGTAGTTTTCGGAATTTAATTGTAAATTTTAGCAACTTGAACCCGAGCCATCGCCGATCGTTCGCCCACTTTCAGCCGAACGATCGCCACAATTGGACATCCAGCGAGAAATCGAGCAGAACCGTTGCCGGTCGATCGCCCCATTCCAGCCGAACGTTCGCCCAGCGCCGATCGTTCGCCCCTCAGCAGCCGATCGATCGCCAAAACGATTTAAGTTGCGACAGACTTTATTTTGACGCGTTTTCTTAGTTTATTTTTGGTAATTTCGAATTGTTTAGGGTAATTTCCGAATTCTTAAGTCTAATTAGGGTTGTAAAGTTGATGAGCCTATTTAAAGGCTAACTTTGATCAATAAAATAATCAGACGTATTATTCAGAAAACCTTGTGTGTTTTGAGAGCTTTCTCTCCTCTTGAGTTCTTCGAAGAACTTACCTCGGATTTACCAAAGTGCCAAAGGATTTACCTTGGACGACGAACATAGGCGAGAATTTATCTCGTTGACACAAGAATCTATCTTGTGGCGTTCACCCGGCTTATCAAACGGACTTTCCGCAATCGTTCGAGCACCATTCGATCCACAATCGTTCCTAATTCCGTAGACGATCTGTAAACAAACCGTGAATCACGAGCACAACGCGCGGGGTTCATATCAGTTGGTATCAGAGCACAGTTTCTACGAATTAGGTTTGCCTATCCTTTAATTTCTTGTTTTGCGAATTTCTTAGAGTCAAAAAAAAAAAAAATTTCGGTTCCAATCAATCTAGTGGTGTCGTGCTTCTTCTTCTTCTTCGTTTAGTATCGAGTCTTTTCTTCGTCGGCGTTAATTCCTTATTGACGCCTATCACAAAAACAAAAAAAAAAAAAAAAAAAAAAAAAAACGTCACCATCATATTATATAAAAAAAAAAAGGGGAACCTTAGTCGTTATCTCGTTATATTATTGTTGGATTGAGTTTCAATTTTTCTCGAATTATTGCGTTGAGTTCTTTGGTGAGTCTTGTGAATTGCTACTCGAGCGTTCTTGTGGGCGTGGTTAGTTTGATAAGAACCGAAAGAGGATTGAACGAGTGGTAAAAGGCAGAGTGTGTGAGTTTAACAGAGGGTAAAAGCCAATTAATCTTATACACGAGTGATTGAGTTATACTTGGAGCGAAACACGTAAGGGAGTGATTGGTGAGGTTCTATTTTCTGTTATCTAACCTTGTTTTGCAGCAAATATGTCTAATCAAAGTAGTGAGGAGGAACAAGGAGGGATGGACCAGAAATTAACAATGGAGGCATTGTTAGGGGAGATGAGGCGAATGACTACGAGCTTCAACGACGTGCGCGAAAGGCTCGAAAGAGTCGAGAACGCCCATCAAGCGCCTCAACCACAAGTCTACAATGAAGCGCGGAGAGAACGGGTTCATCGAAGAGACGTTGAGGAGGAATTTGACCCTTTCGTGGGGAATGCTTTTGAAGAGGAAGATATTGGAGGATATGGGGGTAATGCTCGAAGGTTTCACGGGGGTAGAGGAGATAGGAATCGGGACGATGGAAATATTGGGGGTATCAAGTTGAAGGTGCCGTCATTCCAGGGGAAGAGTGACCCCGAGGCCTATTTTGAGTGGGTGACGAAGGCGCAATTTGTCTTCGAATGCCACAACTATACCGACGACAGGAAGGTAAAGCTTGCCGCAGCCGAATTCACCGACTATGCGGTAGTATGGTGGGATCAGTTGGTCACAAATAGAAGGCGAGCCGGAGAGAGACCCATAACTACGTGGGACGAGATGAAAGCGGTTATGAAGAAGCGATTTGTTCCTCGCCACTATTATCGTGAATTGTACAAGAAGCTTCAACAGCTTAGGCAAGGTGGAAGGAGTGTAGAGGAGTATCACCGTGAGATGGAGGTGGCTATGATTAGAGCCAATGTTGAGGAGGATCGAGAGGCTACAATGGCGAGATTCTTGGCGGGTTTGAATGTTGAGATTGCGAATCAAGTTGAGTTGCAACACTATGTGGAGATGGAGGACATGTTACACATGGCGATCAAGATAGAGCGGCAACTCAAGACGAGGGGTAGTGCACGATTCAATCGCTATCCGGAGCAATCAAGTTGGAAGAAGCCGTTTCCCAAAGACGACAAACAAGGAGGAAAACCCAAGTTTGAATCCAAGCCATCTTCTTCAACTTCACAAGTGACAAGCAAGCCCGAAGCCTCAACAACACGTAGTCGGGACATAAAGTGCTACAAATGTCAAGGTTTGGGGCACATATCTACCAATTGTCCGAACAAGAGGAGTATGGTACTTCTAGACAATGGAGAAATAGTAAGTGAAGGAGACGAGGATGATGATGCCATGCCACCTTTGGATGACGTCTCGGATGACGAAGCTGCAGTAGGTACAACCGTCACATTAGTTGCACGACGAGCTTTAAACGTGCATGCTAAGGAGGAAGTTGACGATGAGCAACGGGAGAATATCTTCCATACCCGATGTCAAGTCCGTGATAAGATTTGTAGCATGATTATCGATGGCGGTAGCTGCACGAATGTCGCAAGCACCACAATGGTCAACAAACTCGGACTTCCAATGACTAATCACCCTCGCCCGTACAAGCTTCAATGGTTCAATGATGGGGGCGAGATTCGGATTACTCGACAAGTGTTAGTTTCGTTTCGCATCGGAAAGTATGAAGACGAGGTGTTGTGTGATGTTGCTCCCATGGACGCGGGGCATATTCTTCTTGGGAGACCTTGGCAATTCGACCGACGGGTGGTACATGATGGCTACACCAACAAGTATTCACTCATGCGAAACAACCGGACCATCACTCTTGTACCTTTGACGCCGCAGCAAGTTCATGAAGATCAAATGAAGCTACAACAAGATAGAGTGAAACAAAAAAAGAGTATGAGAGAAAAAGAACATGAGCGACAAAAGAAAGCCAAAGAGATACAAAAGAAGAGTGAAAAGGTGAGTTGTGAGGAAAAACAAGAGTGTCCACAAAAGAAAAGTGAGGGCAAACACGAGAGTTCAAAAAAGAATTTCTTTGTGGGAGCAAGAGAAGTGCGGAGAGCTTTCTTAACAAACAAGCCAATGATTTTACTTTTGTATAAGGAGGCTACACTTTTAACTAACTCTAGTGGCAAGGTTCTACCTAGTGCCATTGATGCTCTTTTGCAGGAATTTCAAGATGTGGTCGTGGAAGACATGCCCGCGGGATTACCACCAATCCGCGGCATTGAACACCAAATCGACCTTGTACCCGGCGCCTCGTTACCAAACAGGCCGGCTTACCGTACCAACCCGGAGGAGACAAAGGAGTTGCAACGGCAAGTCGAAGAGCTATTGGCGAAGGGGTACATTCGAGAAAGCATGAGTCCATGCGCCGTTCCGGTGTTACTCGTTCCAAAGAAGGATGGTTCTTCACGGATGTGCGTTGATTGCCGGGCAATCAACAACATCACGGTAAAGTATCGTTTTCCCATTCCTCGTTTGGATGACATGTTAGATGAGTTGCATGGTGCATGTATTTTCTCAAAAGTTGATCTAAAAAGTGGATACCACCAAATTAGAATGAAAGAGGGAGATGAATGGAAAACTGCTTTTAAAACTAAACATGGGTTGTATGAATGGTTAGTGATGCCTTTTGGTTTAACTAACGCCCCTAGTACATTCATGCGACTTATGAACCATGTCTTACGTCCATTCATAGGGAAGTTTGTGGTGGTTTATTTTGATGATATTTTGATTTATAGCAAAACCTTAGAGGAACATGTTTTACATTTGAGAGAAGTTTTTATTGTTCTACAACGTGAGAAATTATATGCTAACTTTAACAAGTGTCATTTTTGCACCGATCACGTTGTTTTCTTGGGTTTTGTTGTAAGTTCTAAAGGAGTGCAGGTGGATGAGGAGAAGGTGCAAGCCATTAGAGATTGGCCCACACCTACAAATGCAGCACAAGTGCGAAGCTTTCATGGCCTAGCGGGATTCTATCGCCGCTTGGTGAAGGACTTTAGCACCGTCGCCGCCCCGCTTACCGATGTTATGAAGAAACATGTGAGCTTCAAATGGGGGCGTGCACAAGAGGAGGCGTTCCAAGCTATCAAGCACAAGTTGATCAATCCTCCTTTGCTAGCGTTACCAAACTTCGACAAACCATTCGAAGTTGAATGTGATGCTTCCGGCGTGGGAATTGGAGCGGTTCTCATGCAAGACAAGAGGCCAATCGCGTACTTCAGCGAGAAGTTAAGTGGGGGACCCCTCAATTACCCTACTTATGATAAGGAGATGTACGCATTGGTAAGGGCGTTGGAAACGTGGCAACACTATCTTTTGCCGCGGGAGTTTGTGGTCCACACCGACCATGAGTCGCTTAAACATCTGAAGGCGCAACACAAGCTCAACAAGCGACATGGGCAATGGATGGAGTTCCTCGAACCATTTCCGTACGTCATCAAATACAAGCAAGGTAAGGAGAATGTGGTCGCCGATGCCCTTTCTCGCAGGTATACCTTACTCTCTACTCTTGATGCTAAATTACTTGGTTTTGAACAAATTAAAGATTTATATCCATTAGACCAAGATTTTAGTGAATTGTATTCGGCATGTGAAAAGGTTGCTTTTGGGGACTATTATAGGCATGAAGGGTTTTTGTTTCGAAAGAGTAAATTGTGTGTGCCACATAGTTCACTAAGAGAGTTGTTAGTTAGGGAGGCACATGGTGGAGGCCTAATGGGACACTTTGGGGTAGCCAAAACTTTAGGTATTATCCAAGAACACTTCTACTGGCCCCGCCTAAAGAGAGATATAGAACGAATATGTTCTAGGTGTGTCACTTGTAGACAAGCCAAGTCTCGAGTCCAAGCACATGGCTTGTATACACCACTTCCTATTCCCACTGCACCTTGGGTAGACATTTCCATGGATTTTGTGCTAGGTTTACCAAGGACTAAGAAGGGTCGAGATTCAATCTATGTAGTGGTGGATAGATTTTCTAAGATGGCACATTTCATCCCTTGTCACAAAACTGATGATGCTACTCATGTTGCAGATTTGTTCTTTCGGGAGATTGTTAGGTTACATGGTATGCCTAGGACGATCGTTTCCGATAGAGATGCTAAGTTCTTAAGTTACTTTTGGAAGACCCTTTGGAGTAAATTAGGTACTAAGTTGTTGTTCTCAACCACTTGTCACCCACAAACTGATGGTCAAACCGAAGTAGTGAATAGGACTTTGTCTACCTGGTTGAGGGCAATCATTAAGAAAAATATAAAGACTTGGGAAGATTGTTTGCCACATGTTGAGTTTGCTTACAACCGTTCAATTCATTCTTCTACTAAATTCTCACCGTTTGAAATTGTTTATGGGTTTAATCCACTTACTCCTTTGGATTTATCACCTTTACCTATGTCTGAGCGTGTGAATTTAGATGGTGCCAAGAAAGCAGAGCTTGTGAAACAGATTCATGAGACGGCAAGACTCAACATTGAGCGGCGGACTGAGCAATACGCCAAACACGCCAACAAGGGCCGGACTAAAGTAGTCTTCGAACCAGGCGATTGGGTGTGGTTACATATGCGAAAGGAGCGTTTTCCTAAACAAAGACGTTCGAAGTTGCTTCCCCGCGGTGATGGACCGTTTCAAGTTCTCGAGCGCATTAATGACAATGCCTATAAATTGGATCTACCTGGTGAGTACAATGTCAGTGCTACTTTCAATGTTTCTGATCTATCTCTTTTTGATGCAGGTGACGATTTGAGGGCAAATCCTTTTCAAGACGAGGGGAATGACGAGGACGTAACTACGCAAGCCCTTGGTGAACGATACACCGTGCCCACGGGTCCAGTCACGAGAGCTCGAGCCAAGCGATTCAAGGAAGAACTCCGAAGCCTAATCACAAAGCTTCAAGATCAAGAACTCGACGCTGCCGAAAAGGAAGCAATCAAAGGAGAGCAACAACAAAGACTCGTGCATGTCATTCAAGCCGAGACGAGTCATCATTAAGAGTTTAGCTAGTAATTCAAGACAATTTTTATGTAATTAGAAGTTAAATAGCTTAAGTATGGTTTAGGAACATGTTAGAATTGTTTTAGTAGTTTTCGGAATTTAATTGTAAATTTTAGCAACTTGAACCCGAGCCATCGCCGATCGTTCGCCCACTTTCAGCCGAACGATCGCCACAATTGGACATCCAGCGAGAAATCGAGCAGAACCGTTGCCGGTCGATCGCCCCATTCCAGCCGAACATTCGCCCAGCGCCGATCGTTCGCCCCTCAGCAGCCGATCGATCGCCAAAACGATTTAAGTTGCGACAGACTTTATTTTGACGCATTTTCTTAGTTTATTTTTGGTAATTTCGAATTGTTTAGGGTAATTTCCGAATTCTTAAGTCTAATTAGGGTTGTAAAGTTTATGAGCCTATTTAAAGGCTAACTTTGATCAATAAAATAATCAGACGTATTATTCAGAAAACCTTGTGTGTTTTGAGAGCTTTCTCTCCTCTTGAGTTCTTCGAAGAACTTACCTCGGATTTACCAAAGTGCCAAAGGATTTACCTTGGACGACGAACATAGGCGATAATTTATCTCGTTGACACAAGAATCTATCTTGTGGCGTTCACCCGGCTTATCGAACGGACTTTCCGCAATCGTTCGAGCACCATTCGATCCACAATCGTTCCTAATTCCGTAGACGATCCGTAAATAAACCGTGAATCACGAGCACAACGCGCGGGGTTCATATCAGTTGGTATCAGAGCACAGTTTCTACGAATTAGGTTTGCCTATCCTTTAATTTCTTGTTTTGCGAATTTCTTAGAGTCAAAAAAAAAAAAAAAATTTCGGTTCCAATCAATCTAGTGGTGTCGTGCTTCTTCTTCTTCTTCGTTTAGTATCGAGTCTTTTCTTCGTCGGCGTTAATTCCTTATTGACGCCTATCACAAAAACAAAAAAAAAAAAAAAAAAAAAAACGTCACCATCATATTATATAAAAAAAAAAAGGGGAACCTTAGTCGTTATCTCGTTATATCATTGTTGGATTGAGTTTCAATTTTTCTCGAATTATTGCGTTGAGTTCTTTGGTGAGTCTTGTGAATTGCTACTCGAGCGTTCTTGTGGGCGTGGTTAGTTCGATAAGAACCGAAAGAGGATTGAACGAGTGGTAAAAGGCAGAGTGTGTGAGTTTAACAGAGGGTAAAAGCCAATTAATCTTATACACGAGTGATTGAGTTATACTTGGAGCGAAACACGTAAGGGAGTGATTGGTGAGGTTCTATTTTCTGTTATCTAACCTTGTTTTGCAGCAAATATGTCTAATCAAAGTAGTGAGGAGGAACAAGGAGGGATGGACCAGAAATTAACAATGGAGGCATTGTTAGGGGAGATGAGGCGAATGACTACGAGCTTCAACGACGTACGCGAAAGGCTCGAAAGAGTTGAGAACGCCCATCAAGCGCCTCAACCACAAGTCTACAATGAAGCGCGGAGAGAACGGGTTCATCGAAGAGACGTTGAGGAGGAATTTGACCCTTTCGTGGGGAATGCTTTTGAAGAGGAAGATATTGGAGGATATGGGGGTAATGCTCGAAGGTTTCACGGGGGTAGAGGAGATAGGAATCGGGACGATGGAAATATTGGGGGTATCAAGTTGAAGGTGCCGTCATTCCAGGGGAAGAGTGACCCCGAGGCCTATTTTGAGTGGGTGACGAAGGCGCAATTTGTCTTCGAATGCCACAACTATACCGACGACAGGAAGGTAAAGCTTGCCGCAGCCGAATTCACCGACTATGCGGTAGTATGGTGGGATCAGTTGGTCACAAATAGAAGGCGAGCCGGAGAGAGACCCATAACTACGTGGGACGAGATGAAAGCGGTTATGAAGAAGCGATTTGTTCCTCGCCACTATTATCGTGAATTGTACAAGAAGCTTCAACAGCTTAGGCAAGGTGGAAGGAGTGTAGAGGAGTATCACCGTGAGATGGAGGTGGCTATGATTAGAGCCAATGTTGAGGAGGATCGAGAGGCTACAATGGCGAGATTCTTGGCGGGTTTGAATGTTGAGATTGCGAATCAAGTTGAGTTGCAACACTATGTGGAGATGGAGGACATGTTACACATGGCGATCAAGATAGAGCGGCAACTCAAGACGAGGGGTAGTGCACGATTCAATCGCTATCCGGAGCAATCAAGTTGGAAGAAGCCGTTTCCCAAAGACGACAAACAAGGAGGAAAACCCAAGTTTGAATCCAAGCCATCTTCTTCAACTTCACAAGTGACAAGCAAGCCCGAAGCCTCAACAACACGTAGTCGGGACATAAAGTGCTACAAATGTCAAGGTTTGGGGCACATATCTACCAATTGTCCGAACAAGAGGAGTATGGTACTTCTAGATAATGGAGAAATAGTAAGTGAAGGAGACGAGGATGATGATGCCATGCCACCTTTGGATGACGTCTCGGATGACGAAGCTGCAGTAGGTACAACCGTCACATTAGTTGCACGACGAGCTTTAAACGTGCATGCTAAGGAGGAAGTTGACGATGAGCAACGGGAGAATATCTTCCATACCCGATGTCAAGTCCGTGATAAGATTTGTAGCATGATTATCGATGGCGGTAGCTGCACGAATGTCGCAAGCACCACAATGGTCAACAAACTCGGACTTCCAATGACTAATCACCCTCGCCCGTACAAGCTTCAATGGTTCAATGATGGGGACGAGATTCGGATTACTCGACAAGTGTTAGTTTCGTTTCGCATCGGAAAGTATGAAGACGAGGTGTTGTGTGATGTTGCTCCCATGGACGCGGGGCATATTCTTCTTGGGAGACCTTGGCAATTCGACCGACGGGTGGTACATGATGGCTACACCAACAAGTATTCACTCATGCGAAACAACCGGACCATCACTCTTGTACCTTTGACGCCGCAGCAAGTTCATGAAGATCAAATGAAGCTACAACAAGATAGAGTGAAACAAAAAAAGAGTATGAGAGAAAAAGAACATGAGCGACAAAAGAAAGCCAAAGAGATACAAAAGAAGAGTGAAAAGGTGAGTTGTGAGGAAAAACAAGAGTGTCCACAAAAGAAAAGTGAGGGCAAACACGAGAGTTCAAAAAAGAATTTCTTTGTGGGAGCAAGAGAAGTGCGGAGAGCTTTCTTAACAAACAAGCCAATGATTTTACTTTTGTATAAGGAGGCTACACTTTTAACTAACTCTAGTGGCAAGGTTCTACCTAGTGCCATTGATGCTCTTTTGCAGGAATTTCAAGATGTGGTCGTGGAAGACATGCCCGCGGGATTACCACCAATCCGCGGCATTGAACACCAAATCGACCTTGTACCCGGCGCCTCGTTACCAAACAGGCCGGCTTACCGTACCAACCCGGAGGAGACAAAGGAGTTGCAACGGCAAGTCGAAGAGCTATTGGCGAAGGGGTACATTCGAGAAAGCATGAGTCCATGCGCCGTTCCGGTGTTACTCGTTCCAAAGAAGGATGGTTCTTCACGGATGTGCGTTGATTGCCGGGCAATCAACAACATCACGGTAAAGTATCGTTTTCCCATTCCTCGTTTGGATGACATGTTAGATGAGTTGCATGGTGCATGTATTTTCTCAAAAGTTGATCTAAAAAGTGGATACCACCAAATTAGAATGAAAGAGGGAGATGAATGGAAAACTGCTTTTAAAACTAAACATGGGTTGTATGAATGGTTAGTGATGCCTTTTGGTTTAACTAACGCCCCTAGTACATTCATGCGACTTATGAACCATGTCTTACGTCCATTCATAGGGAAGTTTGTGGTGGTTTATTTTGATGATATTTTGATTTATAGCAAAACCTTAGAGGAACATGTTTTACATTTGAGAGAAGTTTTTATTGTTCTACAACGTGAGAAATTATATGCTAACTTTAACAAGTGTCATTTTTGCACCGATCACGTTGTTTTCTTGGGTTTTGTTGTAAGTTCTAAAGGAGTGCAGGTGGATGAGGAGAAGGTGCAAGCCATTAGAGATTGGCCCACACCTACAAATGCAGCACAAGTGCGAAGCTTTCATGGCCTAGCGGGATTCTATCGCCGCTTGGTGAAGGACTTTAGCACCGTCGCCGCCCCGCTTACCGATGTTATGAAGAAACATGTGAGCTTCAAATGGGGGCGTGCACAAGAGGAGGCGTTCCAAGCTATCAAGCACAAGTTGATCAATCCTCCTTTGCTAGCGTTACCCAACTTCGACAAACCATTCGAAGTTGAATGCGATGCTTCCGGCGTGGGAATTGGAGCGGTTCTCATGCAAGACAAGAGGCCAATCGCGTACTTCAGCGAGAAGTTAAGTGGGGGACCCCTCAATTACCCTACTTATGATAAGGAGATGTACGCATTGGTAAGGGCGTTGGAAACGTGGCAACACTATCTTTTGCCGCGGGAGTTTGTGGTCCACACCGACCATGAGTCGCTTAAACATCTGAAGGCGCAACACAAGCTCAACAAGCGACATGGGCAATGGATGGAGTTCCTCGAACCATTTCCGTACGTCATCAAATACAAGCAAGGTAAGGAGAATGTGGTCGCCGATGCCCTTTCTCGCAGGTATACCTTACTCTCTACTCTTGATGCTAAATTACTTGGTTTTGAACAAATTAAAGATTTATATCCATTAGACCAAGATTTTAGTGAATTGTATTCGGCATGTGAAAAGGTTGCTTTTGGGGACTATTATAGGCATGAAGGGTTTTTGTTTCGAAAGAGTAAATTGTGTGTGCCACATAGTTCACTAAGAGAGTTGTTAGTTAGGGAGGCACATGGTGGAGGCCTAATGGGACACTTTGGGGTAGCCAAAACTTTAGGTATTATCCAAGAACACTTCTACTGGCCCCGCCTAAAGAGAGATATAGAACGAATATGTTCTAGGTGTGTCACTTGTAGACAAGCCAAGTCTCGAGTCCAAGCACATGGCTTGTATACACCACTTCCTATTCCCACTGCACCTTGGGTAGACATTTCCATGGATTTTGTGCTAGGTTTACCAAGGACTAAGAAGGGTCGAGATTCAATCTATGTAGTGGTGGATAGATTTTCTAAGATGGCACATTTCATCCCTTGTCACAAAACTGATGATGCTACTCATGTTGCAGATTTGTTCTTTCGGGAGATTGTTAGGTTACATGGTATGCCTAGGACGATCGTTTCCGATAGAGATGCTAAGTTCTTAAGTTACTTTTGGAAGACCCTTTGGAGTAAATTAGGTACTAAGTTGTTGTTCTCAACCACTTGTCACCCACAAACTGATGGTCAAACCGAAGTAGTGAATAGGACTTTGTCTACCTGGTTGAGGGCAATCATTAAGAAAAATATAAAGACTTGGGAAGATTGTTTGCCACATGTTGAGTTTGCTTACAACCGTTCAATTCATTCTTCTACTAAATTCTCACCGTTTGAAATTGTTTATGGGTTTAATCCACTTACTCCTTTGGATTTATCACCTTTACCTATGTCTGAGCGTGTGAATTTAGATGGTGCCAAGAAAGCAGAGCTTGTGAAACAGATTCATGAGACGGCAAGACTCAACATTGAGCGGCGGACTGAGCAATACGCCAAACACGCCAACAAGGGCCGGACTAAAGTAGTCTTCGAACCAGGCGATTGGGTGTGGTTACATATGCGAAAGGAGCGTTTTCCTAAACAAAGACGTTCGAAGTTGCTTCCCCGCGGTGATGGACCGTTTCAAGTTCTCGAGCGCATTAATGACAATGCCTATAAATTGGATCTACCTGGTGAGTACAATGTCAGTGCTACTTTCAATGTTTCTGATCTATCTCTTTTTGATGCAGGTGACGATTTGAGGGCAAATCCTTTTCAAGACGAGGGGAATGACGAGGACGTAACTACGCAAGCCCTTGGTGAACGATACACCGTGCCCACGGGTCCAGTCACGAGAGCTCGAGCCAAGCGATTCAAGGAAGAACTCCGAAGCCTAATCACAAAGCTTCAAGATCAAGAACTCGACGCTGCCGAAAAGGAAGCAATCAAAGGAGAGCAACAACAAAGACTCGTGCATGTCATTCAAGCCGAGACGAGTCATCATTAAGAGTTTAGCTAGTAATTCAAGACAATTTTTATGTAATTAGAAGTTAAATAGCTTAAGTATGGTTTAGGAACATGTTAGAATTGTTTTAGTAGTTTTCGGAATTTAATTGTAAATTTTAGCAACTTGAACCCGAGCCATCGCCGATCGTTCGCCCACTTTCAGCCGAACGATCGCCACAATTGGACATCCAGCGAGAAATCGAGCAGAACCGTTGCCGGTCGATCGCCCCATTCCAGCCGAACATTCGCCCAGCGCCGATCGTTCGCCCCTCAGCAGCCGATCGATCGCCAAAACGATTTAAGTTGCGACAGACTTTATTTTGACGCGTTTTCTTAGTTTATTTTTGGTAATTTCGAATTGTTTAGGGTAATTTCCGAATTCTTAAGTCTAATTAGGGTTGTAAAGTTTATGAGCCTATTTAAAGGCTAACTTTGATCAATAAAATAATCAGACGTATTATTCAGAAAACCTTGTGTGTTTTGAGAGCTTTCTCTCCTCTTGAGTTCTTCGAAGAACTTACCTCGGATTTACCAAAGTGCCAAAGGATTTACCTTGGACGACGAACATAGGCGATAATTTATCTCGTTGACACAAGAATCTATCTTGTGGCGTTCACCCGGCTTATCGAACGGACTTTCCGCAATCGTTCGAGCACCATTCGATCCACAATCGTTCCTAATTCCGTAGACGATCCGTAAATAAACCGTGAATCACGAGCACAACGCGCGGGGTTCATATCAGTTGGTATCAGAGCACAGTTTCTACGAATTAGGTTTGCCTATCCTTTAATTTCTTGTTTTGCGAATTTCTTAGAGTCAAAAAAAAAAAAAAAATTTCGGTTCCAATCAATCTAGTGGTGTCGTGCTTCTTCTTCTTCTTCGTTTAGTATCGAGTCTTTTCTTCGTCGGCGTTAATTCCTTATTGACGCCTATCACAAAAACAAAAAAAAAAAAAAAAAAAAAAAACGTCACCATCATATTATATAAAAAAAAAAAGGGGAACCTTAGTCGTTATCTCGTTATATCATTGTTGGATTGAGTTTCAATTTTTCTCGAATTATTGCGTTGAGTTCTTTGGTGAGTCTTGTGAATTGCTACTCGAGCGTTCTTGTGGGCGTGGTTAGTTCGATAAGAACCGAAAGAGGATTGAACGAGTGGTAAAAGGCAGAGTGTGTGAGTTTAACAGAGGGTAAAAGCCAATTAATCTTATACACGAGTGATTGAGTTATACTTGGAGCGAAACACGTAAGGGAGTGATTGGTGAGGTTCTATTTTCTGTTATCTAACCTTGTTTTGCAGCAAATATGTCTAATCAAAGTAGTGAGGAGGAACAAGGAGGGATGGACCAGAAATTAACAATGGAGGCATTGTTAGGGGAGATGAGGCGAATGACTACGAGCTTCAACGACGTACGCGAAAGGCTCGAAAGAGTTGAGAACGCCCATCAAGCGCCTCAACCACAAGTCTACAATGAAGCGCGGAGAGAACGGGTTCATCGAAGAGACGTTGAGGAGGAATTTGACCCTTTCGTGGGGAATGCTTTTGAAGAGGAAGATATTGGAGGATATGGGGGTAATGCTCGAAGGTTTCACGGGGGTAGAGGAGATAGGAATCGGGACGATGGAAATATTGGGGGTATCAAGTTGAAGGTGCCGTCATTCCAGGGGAAGAGTGACCCCGAGGCCTATTTTGAGTGGGTGACGAAGGCGCAATTTGTCTTCGAATGCCACAACTATACCGACGACAGGAAGGTAAAGCTTGCCGCAGCCGAATTCACCGACTATGCGGTAGTATGGTGGGATCAGTTGGTCACAAATAGAAGGCGAGCCGGAGAGAGACCCATAACTACGTGGGACGAGATGAAAGCGGTTATGAAGAAGCGATTTGTTCCTCGCCACTATTATCGTGAATTGTACAAGAAGCTTCAACAGCTTAGGCAAGGTGGAAGGAGTGTAGAGGAGTATCACCGTGAGATGGAGGTGGCTATGATTAGAGCCAATGTTGAGGAGGATCGAGAGGCTACAATGGCGAGATTCTTGGCGGGTTTGAATGTTGAGATTGCGAATCAAGTTGAGTTGCAACACTATGTGGAGATGGAGGACATGTTACACATGGCGATCAAGATAGAGCGGCAACTCAAGACGAGGGGTAGTGCACGATTCAATCGCTATCCGGAGCAATCAAGTTGGAAGAAGCCGTTTCCCAAAGACGACAAACAAGGAGGAAAACCCAAGTTTGAATCCAAGCCATCTTCTTCAACTTCACAAGTGACAAGCAAGCCCGAAGCCTCAACAACACGTAGTCGGGACATAAAGTGCTACAAATGTCAAGGTTTGGGGCACATATCTACCAATTGTCCGAACAAGAGGAGTATGGTACTTCTAGATAATGGAGAAATAGTAAGTGAAGGAGACGAGGATGATGATGCCATGCCACCTTTGGATGACGTCTCGGATGACGAAGCTGCAGTAGGTACAACCGTCACATTAGTTGCACGACGAGCTTTAAACGTGCATGCTAAGGAGGAAGTTGACGATGAGCAACGGGAGAATATCTTCCATACCCGATGTCAAGTCCGTGATAAGATTTGTAGCATGATTATCGATGGCGGTAGCTGCACGAATGTCGCAAGCACCACAATGGTCAACAAACTCGGACTTCCAATGACTAATCACCCTCGCCCGTACAAGCTTCAATGGTTCAATGATGGGGACGAGATTCGGATTACTCGACAAGTGTTAGTTTCGTTTCGCATCGGAAAGTATGAAGACGAGGTGTTGTGTGATGTTGCTCCCATGGACGCGGGGCATATTCTTCTTGGGAGACCTTGGCAATTCGACCGACGGGTGGTACATGATGGCTACACCAACAAGTATTCACTCATGCGAAACAACCGGACCATCACTCTTGTACCTTTGACGCCGCAGCAAGTTCATGAAGATCAAATGAAGCTACAACAAGATAGAGTGAAACAAAAAAAGAGTATGAGAGAAAAAGAACATGAGCGACAAAAGAAAGCCAAAGAGATACAAAAGAAGAGTGAAAAGGTGAGTTGTGAGGAAAAACAAGAGTGTCCACAAAAGAAAAGTGAGGGCAAACACGAGAGTTCAAAAAAGAATTTCTTTGTGGGAGCAAGAGAAGTGCGGAGAGCTTTCTTAACAAACAAGCCAATGATTTTACTTTTGTATAAGGAGGCTACACTTTTAACTAACTCTAGTGGCAAGGTTCTACCTAGTGCCATTGATGCTCTTTTGCAGGAATTTCAAGATGTGGTCGTGGAAGACATGCCCGCGGGATTACCACCAATCCGCGGCATTGAACACCAAATCGACCTTGTACCCGGCGCCTCGTTACCAAACAGGCCGGCTTACCGTACCAACCCGGAGGAGACAAAGGAGTTGCAACGGCAAGTCGAAGAGCTATTGGCGAAGGGGTACATTCGAGAAAGCATGAGTCCATGCGCCGTTCCGGTGTTACTCGTTCCAAAGAAGGATGGTTCTTCACGGATGTGCGTTGATTGCCGGGCAATCAACAACATCACGGTAAAGTATCGTTTTCCCATTCCTCGTTTGGATGACATGTTAGATGAGTTGCATGGTGCATGTATTTTCTCAAAAGTTGATCTAAAAAGTGGATACCACCAAATTAGAATGAAAGAGGGAGATGAATGGAAAACTGCTTTTAAAACTAAACATGGGTTGTATGAATGGTTAGTGATGCCTTTTGGTTTAACTAACGCCCCTAGTACATTCATGCGACTTATGAACCATGTCTTACGTCCATTCATAGGGAAGTTTGTGGTGGTTTATTTTGATGATATTTTGATTTATAGCAAAACCTTAGAGGAACATGTTTTACATTTGAGAGAAGTTTTTATTGTTCTACAACGTGAGAAATTATATGCTAACTTTAACAAGTGTCATTTTTGCACCGATCACGTTGTTTTCTTGGGTTTTGTTGTAAGTTCTAAAGGAGTGCAGGTGGATGAGGAGAAGGTGCAAGCCATTAGAGATTGGCCCACACCTACAAATGCAGCACAAGTGCGAAGCTTTCATGGCCTAGCGGGATTCTATCGCCGCTTGGTGAAGGACTTTAGCACCGTCGCCGCCCCGCTTACCGATGTTATGAAGAAACATGTGAGCTTCAAATGGGGGCGTGCACAAGAGGAGGCGTTCCAAGCTATCAAGCACAAGTTGATCAATCCTCCTTTGCTAGCGTTACCCAACTTCGACAAACCATTCGAAGTTGAATGCGATGCTTCCGGCGTGGGAATTGGAGCGGTTCTCATGCAAGACAAGAGGCCAATCGCGTACTTCAGCGAGAAGTTAAGTGGGGGACCCCTCAATTACCCTACTTATGATAAGGAGATGTACGCATTGGTAAGGGCGTTGGAAACGTGGCAACACTATCTTTTGCCGCGGGAGTTTGTGGTCCACACCGACCATGAGTCGCTTAAACATCTGAAGGCGCAACACAAGCTCAACAAGCGACATGGGCAATGGATGGAGTTCCTCGAACCATTTCCGTACGTCATCAAATACAAGCAAGGTAAGGAGAATGTGGTCGCCGATGCCCTTTCTCGCAGGTATACCTTACTCTCTACTCTTGATGCTAAATTACTTGGTTTTGAACAAATTAAAGATTTATATCCATTAGACCAAGATTTTAGTGAATTGTATTCGGCATGTGAAAAGGTTGCTTTTGGGGACTATTATAGGCATGAAGGGTTTTTGTTTCGAAAGAGTAAATTGTGTGTGCCACATAGTTCACTAAGAGAGTTGTTAGTTAGGGAGGCACATGGTGGAGGCCTAATGGGACACTTTGGGGTAGCCAAAACTTTAGGTATTATCCAAGAACACTTCTACTGGCCCCGCCTAAAGAGAGATATAGAACGAATATGTTCTAGGTGTGTCACTTGTAGACAAGCCAAGTCTCGAGTCCAAGCACATGGCTTGTATACACCACTTCCTATTCCCACTGCACCTTGGGTAGACATTTCCATGGATTTTGTGCTAGGTTTACCAAGGACTAAGAAGGGTCGAGATTCAATCTATGTAGTGGTGGATAGATTTTCTAAGATGGCACATTTCATCCCTTGTCACAAAACTGATGATGCTACTCATGTTGCAGATTTGTTCTTTCGGGAGATTGTTAGGTTACATGGTATGCCTAGGACGATCGTTTCCGATAGAGATGCTAAGTTCTTAAGTTACTTTTGGAAGACCCTTTGGAGTAAATTAGGTACTAAGTTGTTGTTCTCAACCACTTGTCACCCACAAACTGATGGTCAAACCGAAGTAGTGAATAGGACTTTGTCTACCTGGTTGAGGGCAATCATTAAGAAAAATATAAAGACTTGGGAAGATTGTTTGCCACATGTTGAGTTTGCTTACAACCGTTCAATTCATTCTTCTACTAAATTCTCACCGTTTGAAATTGTTTATGGGTTTAATCCACTTACTCCTTTGGATTTATCACCTTTACCTATGTCTGAGCGTGTGAATTTAGATGGTGCCAAGAAAGCAGAGCTTGTGAAACAGATTCATGAGATGGCAAGACTCAACATTGAGCGGCGGACTGAGCAATACGCCAAACACGCCAACAAGGGCCGGACTAAAGTAGTCTTCGAACCAGGCGATTGGGTGTGGTTACATATGCGAAAGGAGCGTTTTCCTAAACAAAGACGTTCGAAGTTGCTTCCCCGCGGTGATGGACCGTTTCAAGTTCTCGAGCGCATTAATGACAATGCCTATAAATTGGATCTACCTGGTGAGTACAATGTCAGTGCTACTTTCAATGTTTCTGATCTATCTCTTTTTGATGCAGGTGACGATTTGAGGGCAAATCCTTTTCAAGACGAGGGGAATGACGAGGACGTAACTACGCAAGCCCTTGGTGAACGATACACCGTGCCCACGGGTCCAGTCACGAGAGCTCGAGCCAAGCGATTCAAGGAAGAACTCCGAAGCCTAATCACAAAGCTTCAAGATCAAGAACTCGACGCTGCCGAAAAGGAAGCAATCAAAGGAGAGCAACAACAAAGACTCGTGCATGTCATTCAAGCCGAGACGAGTCATCATTAAGAGTTTAGCTAGTAATTCAAGACAATTTTTATGTAATTAGAAGTTAAATAGCTTAAGTATGGTTTAGGAACATGTTAGAATTGTTTTAGTAGTTTTCGGAATTTAATTGTAAATTTTAGCAACTTGAACCCGAGCCATCGCCGATCGTTCGCCCACTTTCAGCCGAACGATCGCCACAATTGGACATCCAGCGAGAAATCGAGCAGAACCGTTGCCGGTCGATCGCCCCATTCCAGCCGAACGTTCGCCCAGCGCCGATCGTTCGCCCCTCAGCAGCCGATCGATCGCCAAAACGATTTAAGTTGCGACAGACTTTATTTTGACGCGTTTTCTTAGTTTATTTTTGGTAATTTCGAATTGTTTAGGGTAATTTCCGAATTCTTAAGTCTAATTAGGGTTGTAAAGTTTATGAGCCTATTTAAAGGCTAACTTTGATCAATAAAATAATCAGACGTATTATTCAGAAAACCTTGTGTGTTTTGAGAGCTTTCTCTCCTCTTGAGTTCTTCGAAGAACTTACCTCGGATTTACCAAAGTGCCAAAGGATTTACCTTGGACGACGAACATAGGCGAGAATTTATCTCGTTGACACAAGAATCTATCTTGTGGCGTTCACCCGGCTTATCGAACGGACTTTCCGCAATCGTTCGAGCACCATTCGATCCACAATCGTTCCTAATTCCGTAGACGATCCGTAAACAAACCGTGAATCACGAGCACAACGCGCGGGGTTCATATCACCTCGCGCAAAAACTAAGTCGTTATAACAAGTTTGCCTAAATCGATCCCTAAATTGGGTATTTTGGCTCCGAAGTGACTCTAGCAAAGTTGTTGTGATCCCAAATCAGTATTTGAACATATAAAACATTAATATAATTCGTAGGGACTCATTTTGAGCTCCAACAACACTTAAAAACTCACCTCGCGCAAAAACTAAGTCCTTATAACTAGTTTTCCTAAATCGAGCCCCAAAATGGGTACTTTGGCTCCGAAGTGACTCTAGCAAAGTTGTTGTGATCCCAAATCAGTATTTGAACATATAACACATTAATATAATTCGTAGGGACTCATTTTGCGCTCCAACAACACTTAGAAGCTCACCTCGCGCAAAAACTAAGTCCTTATAACAAGTTTGTGATATGAACCCCGCGCGTTGTGCTCGTGATTCACGGTTTGTTTACGGATCGTCTACGGAATTAAGGTTCGAAGATGGATCGAATGGTGCTCGAACGATTGCGGAAAGTCCGTTCGATAAGCCGGGTGAACGCCACAAGATAAATTCTTGTGTCAACGAGATAAATTCTCGCCTATGTTCGTTGTCCAAGGTAAATCTTTTGGCACTTTGGTAAATCCGTGTTTGTTCAAGGAAGATCCTTGACGGTTCATGAAGAACCAAGGGAAGAGGAAGAACCTCACTCACACAATACGTGTTTTTATCAAAATAATCTCTCTCTGGTTGATTTTATTGATAAAGTTGGCCTTTAAATAGGCTAATAGGTTTACAACCCTAATTGGAATTAAAATTATACAAATAAATGAAATAAAACCCTAATAAAACCTAACTAATTCGAAACCCATTGAAAAATAAGCTAAAAATTTGAAATTGGCCCAAAACTCAAAGTGAGCCCGAATCGGGCGGTCGTTCGCCAAGTCTGGGCGACCGACCGGCTACGAATCTGTCCAAACGCAACTTTGGGCGGTCGTTCTTGGGATTGGGGCGAACGTTCGGCTACCTGGGCGGTCGTTCTTGGCATTGGGGCGAACGTTCGGCTGAGGCTCTGCCTGATGCCCTCTGATGCACGCTGACGCGCACTCGGATGCACTCGTTCGCATTCCGCCGCATTTGGTCGAAAATCTCCCGCACAACCCTCGACCAAACTTGTTCCTAACCCTCTAAAACTGTCAATAAACATAATAAAACTCAAAAATAACAAAGTTACAATAAATGGACTCTAATTAACATCTAAAATCCCAAACAAACTCATAAAACAAATTATCATAATATAATTAAATAAATACGACTAAATCCACGTCATGTTGTCCATATCGGCTTCCTCTCGGGCCGAGTACGTGCAATCTTCGATGTGATGGGTTCTTCGTAGAAGCCAAACTCCCCTTCTACGGATGCTTGCATTATCTTTACGATAGCGTAAATGACACGCTCAATCTCCGCCTTTCTCTCATCAGTTTGCCTAAATCGATCCCTAAATTGGTTATTTTGGCTCCAAAGTGACTCTAGCAAAGTTGTTGTGATCCCAAATCAGTATTTGAACATATAATACATTAATATAATTCGTAGGGACTCATTTTGACCTCCAACAACACTAAAAAACTCACCTCGCGCAAAAACTAAGTCCTTATAACTAGTTTTGCCTAAATCAACCTTTAAACGGGTTTTTTGGCTCCGAAGTTACTCTAGTATTTGAACAAATAATATATTATAATAAGTCGTAGAGACTCATTTGGAGCTCCAACAAGCCTTATAAGGTCACTTCGCGCAAAAACTAAGTCTATGTAACTAGTTTTCCTAAATCGAGCCTTTAGTTTTGTTTTTGGGCTCCGAAGTGAATCTAGCGAAGTTGTTTAGGTCCCAAATGTGTAATTTAATATAATATATTATAATAAGTCTTAGGGACTCATTTTGAGCTCCAACAACACTTAAAAACTCACCTCGCGCAAAAACTAAGTCCTTATAACTAGTTTTCCTAAATCGAGCCCTAAATTGTGTATTTTGGCTCCGAAGTGACTCTGGCAAATTTGTTGTGATCCCAAATCAGTATTTGAACATATAATACATTAATATAATTCGTAGGGACTCATTTTGAGCTCCAACAACACTTAAAAACTCACCTCGCGCAAAAACTAAGTCCTTATAACTAGTTTTGCTAAATCGAGCCCCAAAATGGGTACTTTGGCTCCGAAGTGACTCTAGCAAAGTTGTTGTGATCCCAAATCAGTATTTGAACATATAACACATTAATATAATTCGTAGGTACTCATTTTGAGCTCCAACAACACTTAAAAACTCACCTCGCGCAAAAACTAAGTCCTTATAACTAGTTTTCCTAAATCGAGCCCCAAAATGGGTACTTTGGCTCCGAAGTGACTCTAGCAAAGTTGTTGTGATCCCTAATCAGTATTTGAACAGATAATACATTAATATAATTCGTAGGGACTCATTTTGAGCTCCAACAACACTTAAAAACTCACCTCGCGCAAAAACTAAGTCCTTATAACTAGTTTTCCTAAATCGAGCCCCAAAATGGGTACTTTGGCTCCGAAGTGACTCTAGCAAAGTTGTTGTGATCCCAAATCAGTATTTGAACAGATAATACATTAATATAATTCGTAGGGACTCATTTTGCGATCCAACAACACTTAGAAGCTCACCTCGCGCAAAAACTAAGTCCTTATAACAAGTTTGCCTAAATCGATCCCTAAATTGGGTATTTTGGCTCCGAAGTGACTCTAGCAAAGTTGTTGTGATCCCAAATCAGTATTTGAACATATAATAAATTAATATAATTCGTAGGGACTCATTTTGAGCTCCAACAACACTTAAAAACTCACCTCGCGCAAAAACTAAGTCCTTATAACTAGTTTGCCTAAATCGAGCCCTAAAATGGGTACTTTGGCTCCGAAGTGACTCTAGCAAAGTTGTTGTGATCCCAAATCAGTATTTGAACATATAATACATTAATATAATTCGTAAGGACTCATTTTGACCTCCAACAACACTAAAAAACTCACCTCGCGCAAAAACTAAGTACTTATAACTAGTTTGCCTAAATCGAGCCCTAAATTGTGTACTTTGGCTCCGAAGTGACTCTAGCAAAGTTGTTGTGATCCCAAATCCGTATTTGAACATATAATACATTAATATAATTCGTAGGGACTCATTTTGAGCTCCAACAACACTTCAAAACTCACCTCGCGCAGAAACTAAGTCCTTATAACTAGTTTTCCTAAATCGAGCCCCAAAATGGGTACTTTGGCTCCGAAGTGACTCTAGCAAAGTTGTTGTGATCCCAAATCAGTATTTGGACAGATAATACATTAATATAATTCGTAGGGACTCATTTTGCGCTCCAACAACACTTAGAAGCTCACCTCGCGCAAAAACTAAGTCCTTATAACAAGTTTGCCTAAATCGATCCCTAAATTGGGTATTTTGGCTCCGAAGTGACTCTAGCAAAGTTGTTGTGATCCCAAATCAGTATTTGAACATATAATACATTAATATAATTCGTAGGGACTCATTTTGAGCTCCAACAACACTTAAAAACTCACCTCGCGCAAAAACTAAGTCCTTATAACTAGTTTGCCTAAATCGAGCCCTAAAATCGGTATTTTGGCTCCGAAGTGACTCTAGCAAAGTTGTTGTGATTCCAAATCAGTATTTGAACATATAATACATTAATATAATTCGTAGGGACTCATTTTGAGCTCCAACAACACTTAAAAACTCACCTCGCGCAAAAACTAAGTCCTTATAACAAGTTTGCCTAAATCGAGCCCCAAAATGGGTACTTTGGCTCCGAAGTGACTCTAGCAGAGTTCTTGTGATCGCAAATCAGTACTTGAACAGATAATAAAATAATATAATTCGTAGGGACTCATTTTGCGCTCCAACAACACTTAGAAGCTCACCTCGCGCAAAAACTAAGTCCTTATAACAAGTTTGCCTAAATCGATCCCTAAATTGGGTATTTTGGCTCCGAAGTGACTCTAGCAAAGTTGTTGTGATCCCAAATCAGTATTTGAATATATAATACATTAATATAATCCGTAGGGACTCATTTTGAGCTCCAACAACACTTAAAAACTCACCTCGCGCAAAAACTAAGTCCTTATAACTAGTTTGCCTAAATCGAGCCCTAAAATCGGTATTTTGGCTCCGAAGTGACTCTAGCAAAGTTGTTGTGATTCCAAATCAGTATTTGAACATATAATACATTAATATAATTCGTAGGGACTCATTTTGAGCTCCAACAACACTTAAAAACTCACCTCGCGCAAAAACTAAGTCCTTATAACAAGTTTGCCTAAATCGAGCCCCAAAATGGGTACTTTGGCTCCGAAGTGACTCTAGCAGAGTTCTTGTGATCGCAAATCAGTACTTGAACAGATAATAAAATAATATAATTCGTAGGGACTCATTTTGCGCTCCAACAACACTTAGAAGCTCACCTCGCGCAAAAACTAAGTCCTTATAACAAGTTTGCCTAAATCGATCCCTAAATTGGGTATTTTGGCTCCGAAGTGACTCTAGCAAAGTTGTTGTGATCCCAAATCAGTATTTGAATATATAATACATTAATATAATCCGTAGGGACTCATTTTGAGCTCCAACAACACTTAAAAACTCACCTCGCGCAAAAACTAAGTCCTTATAACTAGTTTGCGAAAATCGAGCCCCAAAATGGGTACTTTGGCTCCGAAGTGACTCTAGCAAAGTTGTTGTGATCCCAAATCAGTATTTGAACATATAACACATTAATATAATTCGTAGGGACTCATTTTGCACTCCAACAACACTTAGAAGCTCACCTCGCGCAAAAACTAAGTCCTTATAACAAGTTTGCCTAAATCGATCCCTAAATTGGGTATTTTGGCTCCGAAGTGACTCTAGCAAAGTTGTTGTGATCCCAAATCAGTATTTGAACATATAATACATTAATATAATTCGTAGGGACTCATTTTGAGCTCCACCAACACTTAAAAACTCACCTCGCGCAAAAACTAAGTCCTTATATCTAGTTTGCCTAAATCGAGCCCTAAAATGGGCACTTTGGCTCCGAAGTGACTCGAGCAAAGTTGTTGTGATCCCAAATCAGTATTTGAACATATAATACATTAATATAATTCGTAAGGACTCATTTTGACCTCCAACAACACTAAAAACTCACCTCGCGCAAAAACTAAGTCCTTATAACTAGTTTGCCTAAATCGAGCCCCAAAATGGGTACTTTGGCTCCGAAGTGACTCTAGCAAAGTTGTTCTGATCCCAAATCAGAATTTGAACATATAATACATTAATATAATTCGTAGGGACTCATTTTGAGCTCCAACAACACTTAAAAACTCACCTCGCGCAAAAACTAAGTCCTTATAACTAGTTTGCCTAAATCGAGCCCTAAAATGGGTATTTTGGCTCCGAAGTGACTCTAGCAAAGTTTTTGTGATCCCAAATCAGTATTTGAACATATAATACATTAATATAATTCGTAAGGACTCATTTTGACCTCCAACAACACTAAAAAACTCACCTCGCGCAAAAACTAAGTCCTTATAACTAGTTTGCCTAAATCGAGCCCCAAAATGGGTACTTTGGCTCCGAAGTGACTCTAGCAAAGTTGTTATGATCCCAAATCAGTATTTGAACATATAACACATTAATATAATTCGTAGGGACTCATTTTGCGCTCCAATAACACTTAGAAGCTCACCTCGCGCAAAAACTAAATCCTTATAACAAGTTTGCCTAAATCGATCCCTAAATTGGTTATTTTGGCTCCGAAGTGACTCTAGCAAAGTTGTTGTGATCCCAAATCAGTATTTGAACATATAATACATTCATATAATTCGTAGGGACTCATTTTGACCTCCAACAACACTAAAAAACTCACCTCGCGCAAAAACTAAGTCCTTATAACTAGTTTTTCCTAAATCAACCTTTAAACGGGTTTTTTGGCTCCGAAGTTACTCTAGCAAACTTATTTTGATCCCAAATGAGTATTTGAAGAAATAATATATTATAATAAGTCGTAGAGACTCATTTGGAGCTCCAACAAGCCTTATAAGGTCACTTCGCGCAAAAACTAAGTCTATGTAACTAGTTTTCCTAAATCGAGCCTTTAGTTTTGTTTTTGGGCTCCGAAGTGAATCTAGCGAAGTTGTTTAGGTCCCAAATGTGTAATTTAATATAATATATTATAATAAGTCTTAGGGACTCATTTTGAGCTCCAACAACACTTAAAAACTCACCTCGCGCAAAAACTAAGTCCTTATAACTAGTTTTCCTAAATCGAGCCCTAAATTGTGTATTTTGGCTCCGAAGTGACTCTGGCAAAGTTGTTGTGATCCCAAATCAGTATTTGAACAGATAATACATTAATATAATTCGTAGGGACTCATTTTGCGATCCAACAACACTTAGAAGCTCACCTCGCGCAAAAACTAAGTCCTTATAACAAGTTTGCCTAAATCGATCCCTAAATTGGGTATTTTGGCTCCGAAGTGACTCTAGCAAAGTTGTTGTGATCCCAAATCAGTATTTGAACATATAATAAATTAATATAATTCGTAGGGACTCATTTTGACCTCCAACAACACTAAAAAACTCACCTGGCACAAAAACTAAGTCCTTATAACTAGTTTTGCCTAAATCGACCTTAAATGGGTACTTTGGCTCCGAAGTGACTCTAGCAAAGTTGTTGTGATCCCAAATCAGTATTTGAACATATAATACATTAATATAATTCGTAGGGACTCATTTTGAGCTCCAACAACACTTAAAAACTCACCTCGCGCAAAAACTAAGTCCTTATAACTAGTTTGCCTAAATCGAGCCCTAAATTGGGTATTTTGGCTCCGAAGTGACTCTAGCAAAGTTGTTGTGATCCCAAATCAGTATTTGAACATATAATACATTAATATAATTCGTAGGGACTCATTTTGAGCTCCAACAACACTTAAAAACTCACCTCGCGCAAAAACTAAGTCCTTATAACTAGTTTGCCTAAATCGAGCCCCAAAATGGGTACTTTGGCTCCGAAGTGACTCTAGCAAAGTTGTTGTGATCCCAAATCAGTATTTGAACATATAATACATTAATATAATTCGTAGGGACTCATTTTGCGCTCCAACAACACTTAGAAGCTCACCTCGCGCAAAAACTAAGTCCTTATAACAAGTTTGCCTAAATCGATCCCTAAATTGGGTATTTTGGCTCCGAAGTGACTCTAGCAAAGTTGTTGTGATCCCAAATCAGTATTTGAACATATAATACATTAATATAATTCGTAGGGACTCATTTTGAGCTCCAACAACACTTAAAAACTCACCTCGCGCAAAAACTAAGTCCTTATAACTAGTTTTCCTAAATCGAGCCCCAAAATGGGTACTTTGGCTCCGAAGTGACTCTAGCAAAGTTGTTGTGATCCCAAATCAGTATTTGAACATATAATACATTAATATAATTCGTAAGGACTCATTTTGACCTCCAACAACACTAAAAAACTCACCTCGCGCAAAAACTAAGTCCTTATAACTAGTTTGCCTAAATCGAGCCCTAAATTGTGTACTTTGGCTCCGAAGTGACTCTAGCAAAGTTGTTGTGATCCCAAATCAGTATTTGAACATATAATACATTAATATAATTCGTAGGGACTCATTTTGAGCTCCAACAACACTTAAAAACTCACCTCGCGCAAAAACTAAGTCCTTATAACTAGTTTTCCTAAATCGAGCCCCAAAATGGGTACTTTGGCTCCGAAGTGACTCTAGCAAAGTTGTTGTGATCCCAAATCAGTATTTGAACAGATAATACATTAATATAATTCGTAGGGACTCATTTTGCGCTCCAACAACACTTAGAAGCTCACCTCGCGCAAAAACTAAGTCCTTATAACAAGTTTGCCTAAATCGATCCCTAAATTGGGTATTTTGGCTCCGAAGTGACTCTAGCAAAGTTGTTGTGATCCCAAATCAGTATTTGAACATATAATACATTAATATAATTCGTAGGGACTCATTTTGAGCTCCAACAACACTTAAAAACTCACCTCGCGCAAAAACTAAGTCCTTATAACTAGTTTGCCTAAATCGAGCCCTAAAATGGGTATTTTGGCTCCGAAGTGACTCTAGCAAAGTTGTTGTGATCCCAAATCAGTATTTGAACATATAATACATTAATATAATTCGTAAGGACTCATTTTGACCTCCAACAACACTAAAAAACTCACCTCGCGCAAAAACTAAGTCCTTATAACTAGTTTTGCCTAAATCGACCTTTTAAACGGGTTTTTTGGATCCGAAGTTACTCTAGCAAACTTATTTTGATCCCAAATGAGTATTTGAACTAATATATTATAATAAGTCGTAGAGACTCATTTGGAGCTCCAACAAGCCTTATAAGGTCACTTCGCGCAAAAACTAAGTCTATGTAACTAGTTTTCCTAAATCGAGCCTTTAGATTTGTTTTTGGGCTCCGAAGTGAATCTAGCGTAGTTGTTTAGGTCCCAAATGTGTAATTTAATATAATATATTATAATAAGTCTTAGGGACTCATTTTGAGCTCCAACAACACTTAAAAACTCACCTCGCGCAAAAACTAAGTCCTTATAACTAGTTTGCCTAAATCGAGCCCTAAATTGTGTATTTTGGCTCCGAAGTGACTCTAGCAAAGTTGTTGTGATCCCAAATCAGTATTTGAACATATAATACATTAATATAATTCGTAGGGACTCATTTTGAGCTCCAACAACACTTAAAAACTCACCTCGCGCAAAAACTAAGTCCTTATAACTAGTTTGCCTAAATCGAGCCCCAAAATGGGTACTTTGGCTCCGAAGTGACTCTAGCAAAGTTGTTGTGATCCCAAATCAGTATTTGAACAGATAATACATTAATATAATTCGTAGGGACTCATTTTGCGCTCCAACAACACTTAGAAGCTCACCTCGCGCAAAAACTAAGTCCTTATAACAAGTTTGCCTAAATCGATCCCTAAATTGGGTATTTTGGCTCCGAAGTGACTCTAGCAAAGTTGTTGTGATCCCAAATCAGTATTTGAACATATAATACATTAATATAATTCGTAGGGACTCATTTTGAGCTCCAACAACACTTAAAAACTCACCTCGCGCAAAAACTAAGTCCTTATAACTAGTTTTCCTAAATCGAGCCCCAAAATGGGTACTTTGGCTCCGAAGTGACTCTAGCAAAGTTGTTGTGATCCCAAATCAGTATTTGAACAGATAATACATTAATATAATTCGTAGGGACTCATTTTGCTCTCCAACAACACTTAGAAGCTCACCTCGCGCAAAAACTAAGTCCTTATAACTAGTTTGCCTAAATCGAGCCCTAAATTGGGTATTTTGGCTCCGAAGTGACTCTAGCAAAGTTGTTGTGATCCCAAATCAGTATTTGAACATATAATACATTAATATAATTCGTAGGGACTCATTTTGAGCTCCAACAACACTTAAAAACTCACCTCGCGCAAAAACTAAGTCCTTATAACTAGTTTTCCTAAATCGAGCCCCAAAATGGGTACTTTGGCTCCGAAGTGACTCTAGCAAAGTTGTTGTGATCCCAAATCAGTATTTGAACATATAACACATTAATATAATTCGTAGGGACTCATTTTGCACTCCAACAACACTTAGAAGCTCACCTCGCGCAAAAACTAAGTCCTTATAACAAGTTTGCCTAAATCGATCCCTAAATTGGGTATTTTGGCTCCGAAGTGACTCTAGCAAAGTTGTTGTGATCCCAAATCAGTATTTGAACATATAATACATTAATATAATTCGTAGGGACTCATTTTGAGCTCCAACAACACTTAAAAACTCACCTCGCGCAAAAACTAAGTCCTTATAACTAGTTTTCCTAAATCGAGCCCCAAAATGGGTACTTTGGCTCCGAAGTGACTCTAGCAAAGTTGTTGTGATCCCAAATCAGTATTTGAACATATAATACATTAATATAATTCGTAGGGACTCATTTTGCGCTCCAACAACACTTAGAAGCTCACCTCGCGCAAAAACTAAGTCCTTATAACTAGTTTGCCTAAATCGATCCCTAAATTGGGTATTTTGGCTCCGAAGTGACTCTAGCAAAGTTGTTGTGATCCCAAATCAGTATTTGAACATATAATACATTAATATAATTCGTAGGGACTCATTTTGAGCTCCAACAACACTTAAAAACTCACCTCGCGCAAAAACTAAGTCCTTATAACTAGTTTGCCTAAATCGAGCCCTAAAATGGGTACTTTGGCTCCGAAGTGACTCTAGCAAAGTTGTTGTGATCCCAAATCAGTATTTGAACATATAATACATTAATATAATTCGTAAGGACTCATTTTGACCTCCAACAACACTAAAAAACTCACCTCGCGCAAAAACTAAGTCCTTATAACTAGTTTGCCTAAATCGAGCCCTAAATTGTGTACTTTGGCTCCGAAGTGACTCTAGCAAAGTTGTTGTGATCCCAAATCAGTATTTGAACATATAATACATTAATATAATTCGTAGGGACTCATTTTGAGCTCCAACAACACTTAAAAACTCACCTCGCGCAGAAACTAAGTCCTTATAACTAGTTTTCCTAAATCGAGCCCCAAAATGGGTACTTTGGCTCCGAAGTGACTCTAGCAAAGTTGTTGTGATCCCAAATCAGTATTTGAACAGATAATACATTAATATAATTCGTAGGGACTCATTTTGCGCTCCAACAACACTTAGAAGCTCACCTCGCGCAAAAACTAAGTCCTTATAACAAGTTTGCCTAAATCGATCCCTAAATTGGGTATTTTGGCTCCGAAGTGACTCTAGCAAAGTTGTTGTGATCCCAAATCAGTATTTGAACATATAATACATTAATATAATTCGTAGGGACTCATTTTGAGCTCCAACAACACTTAAAAACTCACCTCGCGCAAAAACTAAGTCCTTATAACTAGTTTGCCTAAATCGAGCCCTAAAATGGGTATTTTGGCTCCGAAGTGACTCTAGCAAAGTTGTTGTGATCCCAAATCAGTATTTGAACATATAATACATTAATATAATTCGTAGGGACTCATTTTGACCTCCAACAACACTAAAAAACTCACCTCGCGCAAAAACTAAGTCCTTATAACTAGTTTTGCCTAAATCGACCTTTAAACGGGTTTTTTGGATCCGAAGTTACTCTAGCAAACTTATTTTGATCCCAAATGAGTATTTGAACTAATATATTATAATAAGTCGTAGAGACTCATTTGGAGCTCCAACAAGCCTTATAAGGTCACTTCGCGCAAAAACTAAGTCCTTATAACTAGTTTTCCTAAATCGAGCCTTTAGATTTGTTTTTGGGCTCCGAAGTGAATCTAGCGAAGTTGTTTAGGTCCCAAATGTGTAATTTAATATAATATATTATAATAAGTCTTAGGGACTCATTTTGAGCTCCAACAACACTTAAAAACTCACCTCGCGCAAAAACTAAGTCCTTATAACTAGTTTGCCTAAATCGAGCCCTAAATTGGGTATTTTGGCTCCGAAGTGACTCTAGCAAAGTTGTTGTGATCCAAATCAGTATTTGAACATATAATACATTAATATAATTCGTAGGGACTCATTTTGAGCTCCAACAACACTTAAAAACTCACCTCGCGCAAAAACTAAGTCCTTATAACAAGTTTGCCTAAATCGAGCCCCAAAATGGGTACTTTGGCTCCGAAGTGACTCTAGCAAAGTTGTTGTGATCCCAAATCAGTATTTGAACATATAATACATTAATATAATTCGTAGGGACTCATTTTGCGCTCCAACAACACTTAGAAGCTCACCTCGCGCAAAAACTAAGTCCTTATAACAAGTTTGCCTAAATCGATCCCTAAATTGGGTATTTTGGCTCCGAAGTGACTCTAGCAAAGTTGTTGTGATCCCAAATCAGTATTTGAACATATAATACATTAATATAATTCGTAGGGACTCATTTTGAGCTCCAACAACACTTAAAAACTCACCTCGCGCAAAAACTAAGTCCTTATAACTAGTTTTCCTAAATCGAGCCCCAAAATGGGTACTTTGGCTCCGAAGTGACTCTAGCAAAGTTGTTGTGATCCCAAATCAGTATTTGAACATATAATACATTAATATAATTCGTAGGGACTCATTTTGCGCTCCAACAACACTTAGAAGCTCACCTCGCGCAAAAACTAAGTCCTTATAACTAGTTTGCCTAAATCGAGCCCTAAATTGGGTATTTTGGCTCCGAAGTGACTCTAGCAAAGTTGTTGTGATCCCAAATCAGTATTTGAACATATAATACATTAATATAATTCGTAGGGACTCATTTTGAGCTCCAACAACACTTAAAAACTCACCTCGCGCAAAAACTAAGTCCTTATAACTAGTTTTCCTAAATCGAGCCCAAAATGGGTACTTTGGCTCCGAAGTGACTCTAGCAAAGTTGTTGTGATCCCAAATCAGTATTTGAACATATAATACATTAATATAATTCGTAGGGACTCATTTTGCACTCCAACAACACTTAGAAGCTCACCTCGCGCAAAAACTAAGTCCTTATAACAAGTTTGCCTAAATCGATCCCTAAATTGGGTATTTTGGCTCCGAAGTGACTCTAGCAAAGTTGTTGTGATCCCAAATCAGTATTTGAACATATAATACATTAATATAATTCGTAGGGACTCATTTTGAGCTCCAACAACACTTAAAAACTCACCTCGCGCAAAAACTAAGTCCTTATAACTAGTTTTCCTAAATCGAGCCCCAAAATGGGTACTTTGGCTCCGAAGTGACTCTAGCAAAGTTGTTGTGATCCCAAATCAGTATTTGAACATATAATACATTAATATAATTCGTAGGGACTCATTTTGAGCTCCAACAACACTTAGAAGCTCACCTCGCGCAAAAACTAAGTCCTTATAACTAGTTTGCCTAAATCGAGCCCTAAATTGGGTATTTTGGCTCCGAAGTGACTCTAGCAAAGTTGTTGTGATCCCAAATCAGTATTTGAACATATAATACATTAATATAATTCGTAGGGACTCATTTTGAGCTCCAACAACACTTAAAAACTCACCTCGCGCAAAAACTAAGTCCTTATAACTAGTTTGCCTAAATCGAGCCCTAAAATGGGTACTTTGGCTCCGAAGTGACTCTAGCAAAGTTGTTGTGATCCCAAATCAGTATTTGAACATATAATACATTAATATAATTCGTAGGGACTCATTTTGAGCTCCAACAACACTAAAAAACTCACCTCGCGCAAAAACTAAGTCCTTATAACTAGTTTGCCTAAATCGAGCCCTAAATTGGGTACTTTGGCTCCGAAGTGACTCTAGCAAAGTTGTTGTGATCCCAAATCAGTATTTGAACATATAATACATTAATATAATTCGTAGGGACTCATTTTGAGCTCCAACAACACTTAAAAACTCACCTCGCGCAAAAACTAAGTCCTTATAACTAGTTTGCCTAAATCGAGCCCTAAATGGGTACTTTGGCTCCGAAGTGACTCTAGCAAAGTTGTTGTGATCCCAAATCAGTATTTGAACATATAATACATTAATATAATTCGTAGGGACTCATTTTGAGCTCCAACAACACTTAAAAACTCACCTCGCGCAAAAACTAAGTCCTTATAACTAGTTTGTCTAAATCGAGCCCTAAATTGGGTATTTTGGCTCCGAAGTGACTCTAGCAAAGTTGTTGTGATCCCAAATCAGTATTTGAACATATAATACATTAATATAATTCGTAGGACTCATTTTGACCTCCAACAACACTAAAAAACTCACCTCGCGCAAAAACTAAGTCCTTATAACTAGTTTGCCTAAATCGAGCCCTTAAATGGGTATTTTGGCTCCGAAGTGACTCTAGCAAAGTTGTTGTGATCCCAAATCAGTATTTGAACATATAATACATTAATATAATTCGTAGGACTCATTTTGAGCTCCAACAAGCACTTAAAACTCACCTCGCGCAAAAACTAAGTCCTATTAACTAGTTTTGCCTAAATCGAGCCTTTAGAATTGTTTTTGGGCTCCGAAGTGAATCTAGCGAAGTTGTTTAGGTCCCAAATGTGTATTTACATATAATATATTATAATAAGTCGTAGGGACTCATTTTGAGCTCCAACAACACTAAAAAACTCACCTCGCGCAAAAACTAAGTCCTTATAACTAGTTTGCCTAAATCGAGCCCTAAATTGGGTATTTTGGCTCCGAAGTGACTCTAGCAAAGTTGTTGTGATCCCAAATCAGTATTTGAACATATAATACATTAATATAACTCGTAGGTCCTCATTTTGACCTCCAACAACACTAAAAAACTCACCTCGCGCAAAAACTAAGTCCTTATAACTAGTTTTGCCTAAATCGAGCCTTTAGATTTGTTTTTGGGCTCCGAAGTAAATCTAGCGAAGTTGTTTAGGTCCCAAATGTGTGATTTAATATAATATATTATAATAAGTCTTAGGGACTCATTTTGAGCTCCAACAACACTAAAAAACTCACCTCGCGCAAAAACTAAGTCCTTATAACTAGTTTGTCTAAATCGAGCCCTAAATTGGGTATTTTGGCTCCGAAGTGACTCTAGCAAAGTTGTTGTGATCCAAATCAGTATTTGAACATATAATACATTAATATAACTCGTAGGACCTCATTTTGACCTCCAACAACACTAAAAAAGTTACCTCGCGCAAAAACTAAGTCCTTATAACTAGTTTTGCCTAAATCGACCTTTAAACGGGTTTTTTGGCTCCGAATTTACTCTAGCAAACTTATTTTGATCCAAAATGAGTATTTGAACAAATAATATATTATAATAAGTCGTAGAGACTCGTTTGCAGCTCCAACAAGCCTTATAAGGTCACTTCGCGCAAAAACTAAGTCTATGTAACTAGTTTTGCCTAAATCGAGCCTTTAGACTTGTTTTTGGGCTCCGAAGTGAATCTAGCGAAGTTGTTTAGGTCCCAAATGTGTAATTCAATATAATATATTATAATAAGTCGTAGGGACTCATTTTGAGCTCCAACAACACTTAAAAACTCACCTCGCGCAAAAACTAAGTCCTTATAACTAGTTTGCCTAAATCGAGCCCTAAATTGGGTATTTTGGCTCCGAAGTGACTCTAGCAAAGTTGTTGTGATCCCAAATCAGTATTTGAACATATAATACATTAATATAACTCGTAGGTCCTCATTTTGACCTCCAACAACACTAAAAAACTCACCTCGCGCAAAAACTAAGTCCTTATAACTAGTTTTGCCTAAATCGAGCCTTTAGATTTGTTTTTGGGCTCCGAAGTAAATCTAGCGAAGTTGTTTAGGTCCCAAATGTGTGATATAATATATTATAATAAGTCTTAGGGACTCATTTTGAGCTCCAACAACACTAAAAAACTCACCTCGCGCAAAAACTAAGTCCTTATAACTAGTTTGTCTAAATCGAGCCCTAAATTGGGTATTTTGGCTCCGAAGTGACTCTAGCAAAGTTGTTGTGATCCCAAATCAGTATTTGAACATATAATACATTAATATAATTCGTAGGGACTCATTTTGAGCTCCAACAACACTTAAAAACTCACCTCGCGCAAAAACTAAGTCCTTATAATTAGTATGCCTAAATCGAGCCCTAAATTGGGTATTTTGGCTCCGAAGTGACTCTAGCAAAGTTGTTGTGATCCCAAATCAGTATTTGAACATATAATACATTAATATAACTCGTAGGTCCTCATTTTGACCTCCAACAACACTAAAAAACTCACCTCGCGCAAAAACTAAGTCCTTATAACTAGTTTTGCCTAAATCGAGCCTTTAGATTTGTTTTTGGGCTCCGAAGTAAATCTAGCGAAGTTGTTTAGGTCCCAAATGTGTGATTAATATAATATATTATAATAAGTCTTAGGGACTCATTTTGAGCTCCAACAACACTAAAAAACTCACCTCGCGCAAAAACTAAGTCCTTATAACTAGTTTGTCTAAATCGAGCCCTAAATTGGGTATTTTGGCTCCGAAGTGACTCTAGCAAAGTTGTTGTGATCCCAAATCAGTATTTGAACATATAATACATTAATATAACTCGTAGGTCCTCATTATGACCTCCAACAACACTAAAAAACTCACCTCGCGCAAAAACTAAGTCCTTATAACTAGTTTTGCCTAAATCGAGCCTTTAGATTTGTTTTTGGGCTCCGAAGTAAATCTAGCGAAGTTGTTTAGGCCCAAAATGTGTGATTTAATATAATATATTATAATAAGTCTTAGGGACTCATTTTGAGCTCCAACAACACTAAAAAAACTCACCTCGCGCAAAAACTAAGTCCTTATAACTAGTTTGTCTAAATCGAGCCCTAAATTGGGTATTTTGGCTCCGAAGTGACTCTAGCAAAGTTGTTGTGATCCCAAATCAGTATTTGAACATATAATACATTAATATAACTCATAGGTCCTCATTTTGACCACCAACAACTCTAAAAAACTTACCTCGCGCAAAAACGAAGTCCTTATAACTAGTTTTGCCTAAATCGACCTTTTAAACGGGTTTTTTGGCTCCGAATTTACTCTAGCAAACTTATTTTGATCCAAAATGAGTATTTGAACAAATAATATATTATAATAAGTCGTAGAGACTCGTTTGGAGCTCCAACAAGCCTTATAAGGTCACTTCGCGCAAAAACTAAGTCTATGTAACTAGTTTTGCCTAAATCGAGCCTTTAGATTTGTTTTTGGGCTCCGAAGTAAATCTAGCGAAGTTGTTTAGGTCCCAAATGTGTGATTTAATATAATATATTATAATAAGTCTTAGGGACTCATTTTGAGCTCCAACAACACTAAAAAACTCACCTCGCGCAAAAACTAAGTCCTTATAACTAGTTTGTCTAAATCGAGCCCTAAATTGGGTATTTTGGCTCCGAAGTGACTCTAGCAAAGTTGTTGTGATCCCAAATCAGTATTTGAACATATAATACATTAATATAATTCGTAGGGACTCATTTTGAGCTCCAACAACACTTAAAAACTCACCTCGCGCAAAAACTAAGTCCTTATAATTAGTATGCCTAAATCGAGCCCTAAATTGGGTATTTTGGCTCCGAAGTGACTCTAGCAAAGTTGTTGTGATCCCAAATCAGTATTTGAACATATAATACATTAATATAACTCGTAGGTCCTCATTTTGGCCTCCAACAACACTAAAAAACTCACCTCGCGCAAAAACTAAGTCCTTATAACTAGTTTTGCCTAAATCGAGCCTTTAGATTTGTTTTTGGGCTCCGAAGTAAATCTAGCGAAGTTGTTTAGGTCCCAAATGTGTGATTTAATATAATATATTATAATAAGTCTTAGGGACTCATTTTGAGCTCCAACAACACTAAAAAACTCACCTCGCGCAAAAACTAAGTCCTTATAACTAGTTTGTCTAAATCGAGCCCTAAATTGGGTATTTTGGCTCCGAAGTGACTCTAGCAAAGTTGTTGTGATCCCAAATCAGTATTTGAACATATAATACATTAATATAACTCGTAGGTCCTCATTATGACCTCCAACAACACTAAAAAACTCACCTCGCGCAAAAACTAAGTCCTTATAACTAGTTTTGCCTAAATCGAGCCTTTAGATTTGTTTTTGGGCTCCGAAGTAAATCTAGCGAAGTTGTTTAGGTCCCAAATGTGTGATTTAATATAATATATTATAATAAGTCTTAGGGACTCATTTTGAGCTCCAACAACACTAAAAAACTCACCTCGCGCAAAAACTAAGTCCTTATAACTAGTTTGTCTAAATCGAGCCCTAAATTGGGTATTTTGGCTCCGAAGTGACTCTAGCAAAGTTGTTGTGATCCCAAATCAGTATTTGAACATATAATACATTAATATAACTCGTAGGTCCTCATTTTGACCTCCAACAACACTAAAAAACTCACCTCGCGCAAAAACTAAGTCCTTATAACTAGTTTTGCCTAAATCGAGCCTTTAGATTTGTTTTTGGGCTCCGAAGTAAATCTAGCGAAGTTGTTTAGGTCCCAAATGTGTGATATAATATATTATAATAAGTCTTAGGGACTCATTTTGAGCTCCAACAACACTAAAAAACTCACCTCGCGCAAAAACTAAGTCCTTATAACTAGTTTGTCTAAATCGAGCCCTAAATTGGGTATTTTGGCTCCGAAGTGACTCTAGCAAAGTTGTTGTGATCCCAAATCAGTATTTGAACATATAATACATTAATATAACTCGTAGGTCCTCATTATGACCTCCAACAACACTAAAAAACTCACCTCGCGCAAAAACTAAGTCCTTATAACTAGTTTTGCCTAAATCGAGCCTTTAGATTTGTTTTTGGGCTCCGAAGTAAATCTAGCGAAGTTGTTTAGGTCCCAAATGTGTGATTTAATATAATATATTATAATAAGTCTTAGGGACTCATTTTGAGCTCCAACAACACTAAAAAACTCACCTCGCGCAAAAACTAAGTCCTTATAACTAGTTTGTCTAAATCGAGCCCTAAATTGGGTATTTTGGCTCCGAAGTGACTCTAGCAAAGTTGTTGTGATCCCAAATCAGTATTTGAACATATAATACATTAATATAACTCATAGGTCCTCATTTTGACCACCAACAACTCTAAAAAACTTACCTCGCGCAAAAACGAAGTCCTTATAACTAGTTTTGCCTAAATCGACCTTTTAAACGGGTTTTTTGGCTCCGAATTTACTCTAGCAAACTTATTTTGATCCAAAATGAGTATTTGAACAAATAATATATTATAATAAGTCGTAGAGACTCGTTTGGAGCTCCAACAAGCCTTATAAGGTCACTTCGCGCAAAAACTAAGTCTATGTAACTAGTTTTGCCTAAATCGAGCCTTTAGATTTGTTTTTGGGCTCCGAAGTAAATCTAGCGAAGTTGTTTAGGTCCCAAATGTGTGATTTAATATAATATATTATAATAAGTCTTAGGGACTCATTTTGAGCTCCAACAACACTAAAAAACTCACCTCGCGCAAAAACTAAGTCCTTATAACTAGTTTGTCTAAATCGAGCCCTAAATTGGGTATTTTGGCTCCGAAGTGACTCTAGCAAAGTTGTTGTGATCCCAAATCAGTATTTGAACATATAATACATTAATATAACTCATAGGCCCTCATATTGACCACCAACAACTCTAAAAAAGTTACCTCGCGCAAAAAAGAAGTCCTTATAACTAGTTTTGCCTAAATCGACCTTTTAAACGGGTTTTTTGGCTCCGAATTTACTCTAGCAAACTTATTTTGATCCAAAATGAGTATTTGAACAAATAATATATTATAATAAGTCGTAGAGACTCGTTTGGAGCTCCAACAAGCCTTATAAGGTCACTTTGCGCAAAAACTAAGTCTATGTAACTAGTTTTGCCTAAATCGAGCTTTAGACTTGTTTTTGGGCTCCGAAGTGAATCTAGCGAAGTTGTTTAGGTCCCAAATGTGTAATTCAATATAATATATTATAATAAGTCGTAGGGACTCATTTTGAGCTCCAACAACACTTAAAAACTCACCTCGCGCAAAAACTAAGCCCTTATAACTAGTTTGCCTAAACCGAGCCCTAAATTGGGTATTTTGGCTCCGAAGTGACTCTAGCAAAGTTGTTGTGATCCCAAATCAGTATTTGAACATATAATACATTAATATAACTCGTAGGTCCTCATTTTGACCTCCAACAACACTAAAAAACTCACCTCGCGCAAAAACTAAGTCCTTATAACTAGTTTTGCCTAAATCGAGCCTTTAGATTTGTTTTTGGGCTCCGAAGTAAATCTAGCGAAGTTGTTTAGGTCCCAAATGTGTGATTAATATAATATATTATAATAAGTCTTAGGGACTCATTTTGAGCTCCAACAACACTAAAAAACTCACCTCGCGCAAAAACTAAGTCCTTATAACTAGTTTGTCTAAATCGAGCCCTAAATTGGGTATTTTGGCTCCGAAGTGACTCTAGCAAAGTTGTTGTGATCCCAAATCAGTATTTGAACATATAATACATTAATATAACTCGTAGGTCCTCATTATGACCTCCAACAACACTAAAAAACTCACCTCGCGCAAAAACTAAGTCCTTATAACTAGTTTTGCCTAAATCGAGCCTTTAGATTTGTTTTTGGGCTCCGAAGTAAATCTAGCGAAGTTGTTTAGGTCCCAAATGTGTGATTTAATATAATATATTATAATAAGTCTTAGGGACTCATTTTGAGCTCCAACAACACTAAAAAAACTCACCTCGCGCAAAAACTAAGTCCTTATAACTAGTTTGTCTAAATCGAGCCCTAAATTGGGTATTTTGGCTCCGAAGTGACTCTAGCAAAGTTGTTGTGATCCCAAATCAGTATTTGAACATATAATACATTAATATAACTCATAGGTCCTCATTTTGACCACCAACAACTCTAAAAAACTTACCTCGCGCAAAAACGAAGTCCTTATAACTAGTTTTGCCTAAATCGACCTTTTAAACGGGTTTTTTGGCTCCGAATTTACTCTAGCAAACTTATTTTGATCCAAAATGAGTATTTGAACAAATAATATATTATAATAAGTCGTAGAGACTCGTTTGGAGCTCCAACAAGCCTTATAAGGTCACTTCGCGCAAAAACTAAGTCTATGTAACTAGTTTTGCCTAAATCGAGCCTTTAGATTTGTTTTTGGGCTCCGAAGTAAATCTAGCGAAGTTGTTTGGGTCCCAAATGTGTGATTTAATGTAATATATTATAATAAGTCTTAGGGACTCATTTTGAGCTCCAACAACACTAAAAAACTCACCTCGCGCAAAAACTAAGTCCTTATAACTAGTTTGTCTAAATCGAGCCCTAAATTGGGTATTTTGGCTCCGAAGTGACTCTAGCAAAGTTGTTGTGATCCCAAATCAGTATTTGAACATATAATACATTAATATAACTCGTAGGTCCTCATTTTGAGCTCCAACAACACTAAAAAACTCACCTCGTGCAAAAACTAAGTCCTTATAACTAGTTTGCCTAAATCGAGCCTTAGATTTGGTTTTTGGGCTCCGAAGTAAATCTAGCGAAGTTGTTTAGGTCCCAAATGAGTGATTTAATATAATATATTATAATAAGTCTTAGGGACTCATTTTGAGCTCCAACAACACTAAAAAACTCACCTCGCGCAAAAACTAAGTCCTTATAACTAGTTTGTCTAAATCGAGCCCTAAATTGGGTATTTTGGCTCCGAAGTGACTCTAGCAAAGTTGTTGTGATCCCAAATCAGTATTTGAACATATAATACATTAATATAACTCATAGGCCCTCATATTGACCACCAACAACTCTAAAAAAGTTACCTCGCGCAAAAAAGAAGTCCTTATAACTAGTTTTGCCTAAATCGACCTTTTAAACGGGTTTTTTGGCTCCGAATTTACTCTAGCAAACATATTTTGATCCAAAATGAGTATTTGAACAAATAATATAATATAATAAGTTGTAGAGACTCGTTTGGAGCTCCAACAAGTCTTATAATGTCACTTTGCGCAAAAACTAAGTCTATGTAACTAGTTTTGCCTAAATCGAGCTTTTAGACTTGTTTTTGGGCTCCGAAGTGAATCTAGCGAAGTTGTTTAGGTCCCAAATGTGTAATTCAATATAATATATTATAATAAGTCGTAGGGACTCATTTTGAGCTCCAACAACACTTAAAAACTCACCTCGCGTAAAAACTAAGCCCTTATAACTAGTTTGCCTAAACCGAGCCCTAAATTGGGTATTTTGGCTCCGAAGTGACTCTAGCAAAGTTGTTGTGATCCCAAATCAGTATTTGAACATATAATACATTAATATAACTCGTAGGTCCTCATTTTGACCTCCAACAACACTAAAAAACTCACCTCGCGCAAAAACTAAGTCCTTATAACTAGTTTTGCCTAAATCGAGCCTTTAGATTTGTTTTTGGGCTCCGAAGTAAATCTAGCGAAGTTGTTTAGGTCCCAAATGTGTGATATAATATATTATAATAAGTCTTAGGGACTCATTTTGAGCTCCAACAACACTAAAAAACTCACCTCGCGCAAAAACTAAGTCCTTATAACTAGTTTGTCTAAATCGAGCCCTAAATTGGGTATTTTGGCTCCGAAGTGACTCTAGCAAAGTTGTTGTGATCCCAAATCAGTATTTGAACATATAATACATTAATATAACTCGTAGGTCCTCATTATGACCTCCAACAACACTAAAAAACTCACCTCGCGCAAAAACTAAGTCCTTATAACTAGTTTTGCCTAAATCGAGCCTTTAGATTTGTTTTTGGGCTCCGAAGTAAATCTAGCGAAGTTGTTTAGGTCCCAAATGTGTGATTTAATATAATATATTATAATAAGTCTTAGGGACTCATTTTGAGCTCCAACAACACTAAAAAACTCACCTCGCGCAAAAACTAAGTCCTTATAACTAGTTTGTCTAAATCGAGCCCTAAATTGGGTATTTTGGCTCCGAAGTGACTCTAGCAAAGTTGTTGTGATCCCAAATCAGTATTTGAACATATAATACATTAATATAACTCATAGGTCCTCATTTTGACCACCAACAACTCTAAAAAACTTACCTCGCGCAAAAACGAAGTCCTTATAACTAGTTTTGCCTAAATCGACCTTTAAACGGGTTTTTTGGCTCCGAATTTACTCTAGCAAACTTATTTTGATCCAAAATGAGTATTTGAACAAATAATATATTATAATAAGTCGTAGAGACTCGTTTGGAGCTCCAACAAGCCTTATAAGGTCACTTCGCGCAAAAACTAAGTCTATGTAACTAGTTTTACCTAAATCGAGCCTTTAGATTTGTTTTTGGGCTCCGAAGTAAATCTAGCGAAGTTGTTTGGGTCCCAAATGTGTCATTTAATGTAATATATTATAATAAGTCTTAGGGACTCATTTTGAGCTCCAACAACACTAAAAAACTCACCTCGCGCAAAAACTAAGTCCTT
This sequence comes from Boehmeria nivea var. tenacissima, assembly GCA_018132145.1. Taxonomy (NCBI): domain Eukaryota; kingdom Viridiplantae; phylum Streptophyta; class Magnoliopsida; order Rosales; family Urticaceae; genus Boehmeria; species Boehmeria nivea. The sequence goes on from CM030883.1 coordinate 450,157, forward strand.
ATAACTAGTTTGTCTAAATCGAGCCCTAAATTGGGTATTTTGGCTCCGAAGTGACTCTAGCAAAGTTGTTGTGATCCCAAATCAGTATTTGAACATATAATACATTAATATAACTCATAGGCCCTCATATTGACCACCAACAACTCTAAAAAAGTTACCTCGCGCAAAAAAGAAGTCCTTATAACTAGTTTTGCCTAAATCGACCTTTTAAACGGGTTTTTTGGCTCCGAATTTACTCTAGCAAACATATTTTGATCCAAAATGAGTATTTGAACAAATAATATATTATAATAAGTCGTAGAGACTCGTTTGGAGCTCCAACAAGCCTTATAAGGTCACTTTGCGCAAAAACTAAGTCTATGTAACTAGTTTTGCCTAAATCGAGCCTTTAGACTTGTTTTTGGGCTCCGAAGTGAATCTAGCGAAGTTGTTTAGGTCCCAAATGTGTAATTCAATATAATATATTATAATAAGTCGTAGGGACTCATTTTGAGCTCCAACAACACTTAAAAACTCACCTCGCGCAAAAACTAAGCCCTTATAACTAGTTTGCCTAAACCGAGCCCTAAATTGGGTATTTTGGCTCCGAAGTGACTCTAGCAAAGTTGTTGTGATCCCAAATCAGTATTTGAACATATAATACATTAATATAACTCGTAGGTCCTCATTTTGACCTCCAACAACACTAAAAAACTCACCTCGCGCAAAAACTAAGTCCTTATAACTAGTTTTGCCTAAATCGAGCCTTTAGATTTGTTTTTGGGCTCCGAAGTAAATCTAGCGAAGTTGTTTAGGTCCCAAATGTGTGATATAATATATTATAATAAGTCTTAGGGACTCATTTTGAGCTCCAACAACACTAAAAAACTCACCTCGCGCAAAAACTAAGTCCTTATAACTAGTTTGTCTAAATCGAGCCCTAAATTGGGTATTTTGGCTCCGAAGTGACTCTAGCAAAGTTGTTGTGATCCCAAATCAGTATTTGAACATATAATACATTAATATAACTCGTAGGTCCTCATTATGACCTCCAACAACACTAAAAAACTCACCTCGTGCAAAAACTAAGTCCTTATAACTAGTTTTGCCTAAATCGAGCCTTTAGATTTGTTTTTGGGCTCCGAAGTAAATCTAGCGAAGTTGTTGATGAGGACAAGGCTTCGCTCAACCTAACAGATGGGCCGGAAGTGCAAGGTCCAATTACAAGAGCACGGGCCAAGAAATTCAAGGAAGAACTCAACCTTTTCATCACCAAAATATTCAAGGAGAACTTGTCACCAAATGAAGAAATGAAGATAGTGAATGTCATTGGAGCCTCTCATGAAAACTAGGGCCAAAAAGAAGTTGATTTACTAAGTTTGGGCTGGTTCAAGCCAAATGGGGTCCAATGAAAATTCAATTCAGCCTAATGAAGTCCAAGTCCATCAAAAGACTTTCTAGGCAGAATACAAGGCATATGGACGTGCTCAGCCTGAAGAATGAAGGAAATCTGATCCCATGATGTTAATGCTCTACATTGAATGTAAAATAAGTGTGTGAGACCTTTAGTATGGATATGGTGTGTTTAATAGCAGAAACTGGTCATTAGTGTGTGTTTAATCAGTTTTTGATTCCTTCAATGGCTTTTATTTAGTCTTTTGGGTTTTTCATTAAGATAGTGGGTTTTGATTATGTGTTAGTGGGTTTTAAATGAGTCTATTTGTATGCCTAGCATGAAGGGCTGTTCATGCCTATGAATACTTCTGAAACTCAATGAAAAAGAAATCCAGAATTTTATCAAAGTGAGAGTATTTTCTCTTGAGTTCTTTGAAGAACTTTTATCGAACTTATCAAGGAATCACCTTGTGGCGTTCAACCCGACTTATCAAACGGTCTCTTCCGCAACCGTTTGTGGCGTCCAGCAAACCATCGACTTATCAATGGAAATTCCAGAACCGTTGTGGCGTCAACTCACTCCATCGTAGTTGAGTTACGAGTTCAATCGAGCACGTGACGAAACCTTTACCCCTATAAAAAAAACCTGTTTGAATCCATCGATCCAATTTTCCGCAACGATCCCTGATTTTCGTTGTTCGCGCGATGAAGATCATATCATTTGGTATCAGAGCCAAAAGGGCTGTTCTCAGGTTTTTGTTATCTTTATTCCATTTCTTTTTAAATTCTTGTTCCAATCTGAAAAAAAAAAAAAAAAAACGTTCAAAAAAAAAATCTGAAAAAAAAAGTTCAAACACAAAAAAAAAAAAAAACAGTTTGATTTGCTGCTTCTATTTCCTTTAAGTTGGAAATTGTTCACATAAGTTCTTTCTTGTCTTGTTCTATTAGTTGAAGTCTAAAAAAAAAAAAAAAAAGTTCAAATTTTTCTTTTTGTTTGCTGCTCCTATTTTCTATCTAAGTTGGAAAATTGTTCATCATAAGTGGTTTTCTTGTTTTGTTCTATTAGTTCGATAAGAACTTAAAGAGAATCAACGAGTGGAAAAAGGCAAGAGTGGTAAGATCAATAGAGGAAAAAAGCCAGTTTGTGTGATAAACACGAGTGATATCTTTGAGTGCAAGTACTCTTCGAGCATAAACACGTGAGGGAGTGATTGTGAGGTCCTTTCTAATATATTTCTTGCAGCGAAAGATGTCACAAAACAATGAAGGAAACGTCCAAGGTGGTGGAGACGTAAGAGTCATGATGGAAGCCTTGTTGGGGGAAATGAGAAGAATGATGCAGAGGGAAATGGAACCAATTCAAGAACGCATTGATCAGATGGAGAATACCAATCGTCAACAAGCCGCTCCAAGAAGAGGAAGGAATCACCCAATAGATATTGAGGATGACTTTGCTGATTCGCAAGGAGGAATAGAAGATGATGACGATAGAGAAACGGTGTATGCTCCGAGAAGACAAGGAAGAGGTGCTAGACATCGAGAGGACAACAACTTGGGCAGCATTAAAATGAAGATACCGTCATTTCAAGGAAAGAATGATCCTGAAGCTTACCTTGAGTGGGAGAAGAAGGTTGAATTAGTCTTCGATTGCCATAATTACTCGGAGATTAAAAAGGTAAAGCTTGCTGCCATAGAATTCTCTGATTATGCTATTGTTTGGTGGGATCAACTTGTGAGCAGTAGGCGGAGGAACCGAGAGCGACCAATAGAGACTTGGGCTGAGATGAAGGCATTGATGCGGCGTCGATTTGTCCCAACACATTACTACCGCGACTTGTACAACAAGCTTCAAAGGCTTAAACAAGGCAACCTGAGTGTAGAGGACTATTTTCAAGAGATGGAGGTGTCCATGATTCGAGCCAATGTGGAGGAAGATCGAGAGGCAACAATGGCAAGGTTCTTAGCTGGCCTAAATCCGGAGATAGCCAACCAAGTGGAGCTTCAACATTATGTGGAGATTGAAGACATGGTCCACATGGCTATAAAAATTGAGAAACAAGTCAAAAGAGGAGCGCGATCAAATCGTTATTCTGACCAGAAACCTTGGAAGACGAGTACTACCAAGAAAGAGGAGAAAAGTACTAGCGGCATCAAAACAGAATCAAAACCATCCTTTTCAACCACCGGTTCCCAAGGTAAAACCGAAGCCACCACTTCTCGTAATCGTGATATAAAATGTTTTAAATGTCAAGGTAGAGGGCATATAGCGACACAATGTCCAAATCGAAGGATTATGGTCATTCGAGACAATGGAGAAATTGAATCTGAGGACGAAGAAGAAGAAGTGGAGGACATGTCGGAAGAAGAGTGTTTGGAGCATAACGATTTATCATTGGTGACAAGAAGAGCTTTGAGTTTGCAAGCCAAGGAGGATGAAGAGGTTCAGCGTGAAAATATTTTCCACGCTAGATGTCAAATTATGGGCAAAGTATGCAGCTTGATTATCGATGGTGGAAGTTGCACGAACGTGGCAAGTACAACTTTGGTGGAGAAGCTGGCTTTACCGATGATGAAGCACCCAAGGCCTTACAAACTTCAATGGCTCAATGATAGTGGAGATGTCCGAGTCACGCAGCAAGTGCTTGTTCCTTTCAAAATTGGCAAATACGAGGACGAGGTACGTTGCGATGTTGTTCCAATGGAGGCAGGTCATTTACTTTTGGGAAGGCCATGGCAATTCGATCGACGAGTCAAACATGATGGCTTCACCAACAAATATTCATTGGTCCATAATCAACATTCCATTGTACTTGTTCCTTTGTCACCTAAGCAAGTACATGAAGATCAAGTGAGAATGCAAAAAGAAAAAGAGTTGAAAAAGAGAGAGAGTGAAAAAAAGAATGAAGAGAAAAAAATGGAAGTGAAAACAGAAAGTGAAACACAAAACAAGAGTGATGAAAAAGAGATAGTTAATGATAGAAAAAAAGAGAGAAAACAAAAGAATCTCTATGCAAAAGCAAGTGAGGTTAAGAGAGCTTTTTTGTCAAAGCAGCCAATGATCCTATTTTTATATAAGGTGATGCGATCATGGACCGTGCTATACTCGATCGCATTCAGAGGAGTGATTCCACCATCGACGCTCCCGAAGGTCCGATGACGAGAGCCCGTACCAAACGGTTCAAGGAACAACTAAGCTTGTTCATGACAAGCTTCTTCAAGGAACGAGGTCATCCGAGCGAGTCAAAGACAACGTGCGTGCACGTTATTCAAGCAGCTTGAAACCGAGAAAGAAGCCGGACGGACAACTAGGTGTTCGTCGAAGAATTTACATTAATTATCATGTAATTTTCTATTAAATAATGTGTAAGTAAGTGTTAGAGACAATTGTAACACTTTTAGATCATTTAGACTTGTTTTGGAGGATTTTTAGGAAGGAGACCCGAAGCATCGCCGATCGATCGCGCAATTGTAGCCGATCGATCGCACAAAGGACGCATTTTGGCAGGAGCTTTGCCGATCGTTCGCCATCCTTGGCCGACCGATCGGCGCGCAGGCAACAAAACGGGCAGGAGCTTTGCCGATCGATCGTGGCTTTCAGCCGATCGATCGCCCCTTCTGCCGATCGATCGCGACACCGCACCGATCGATCGGCAAACCGCGAGGAAACCGCCTCACGAGCGTTTCCTTCGAAATTTTTGCTGTAACTTTTTACTTTTCAGCCTTTTAAGCGTGTAAGACTATTTAAAGGCATTATGAGGGAATAGAAAGGAGTTCATTCAGTTTATAACAAAAAGTTGAGTTTTTCTCTCTTCTCTCTCTGAGACGTTTCTCAGAACTCGAATCGATCAAGGCGAATCCTTGACGATTCTTCGAAGAACTTATCGAACGGCTATTTCCCGCAACCGTTTGTGGCGTTCCACAATCCCCGACTTATCAACGGCTATTTCGCAACCGTTGTGGCGTCCCTTCGAGCATCCTAACCGAGTCTCCGACGGGGTTTTTATCCGGCCCGTGCAATCCGACAAGGAAACGATCGACAACATCGGTTCTCGTCCAACGAGGATCGTATCAAGTGGTATCAGAGCTTCGGCTTTTTCTTGTTGGAATTTAACTATCTTTCGTTTTTCAATTTCTGATTTTTCATTCTTCATTCTTGTGTGGTTCTAGAATTTATTCATCGTTCTTGAACCGTCATTGAATATCGAGTGTGTTACGTGTTTTTCATTTGCATCAAGTGTAGAAAAAAAAAAAAAAAGGAGGGTTCGGCCATTACAAAAGAACTGCCGGCCATTTACAAAAAAAAAAAAAAAGAAGAGGAAAGCTTGTTTGATTGAGTATTGTTCACCATTGTTTTCGTTCTTGTGTTTTGCGGAACGCTCTTAACACATTTTGCGGGTTTTGTCTTTGAAAGTCCCACATTCATTAGGAATTGTTCTTGAGTACATTCGAGTTCGTCGAGAAAACCTTAGTGAGAAATTTGAGTGGAAAAAGGCAAGAGTGGTGAGACTAATCGAGGGTAAAAGCCAATTCGAGTGCTAAACACGAGAGACGTATCGAGAGTTCAAATTCTTCCGAGTGAAACACGTGAGGGAGTGTTGTGAGGTCCAATTTTTCTGTTGTTTTTCTAACCATGTCAGGCAGCGGAGAAGACGGAGCACGAGCCGAGCGTGTTAGGCCAGCGGATAACAACATTGTGATGGAAGCGCTAAGGGGCCAAATGCAAGCTCTAATGCGTGAGGTGACGCATATGAGAGGAGAAATGGGTGAGATGAGGGCGGAACGGGAGCAAGGGGAGAATGAAGGAAGAAGGAACCAAGCCGCTCCACGTCAGCATCGAGCGCAACCACGACGAAGGCGAGACGATTTGGAGGAAGAATACGAGGAGTATGATTACGATGAGGGTGGTCCCGACAGGAGGAGATATGAACAAGCTCGTCGGGATAATCGACGGGAGGATGACAATCTCGCAAGCATTAAGCAAAGGATTCCCGAGTTTAAGGGTCGAATGACCCCGAAGCTTATTTGGAGTGGGAAAAGAAGATTGAGCATGTTTTCGACATACACCGCTACTCCGACCGGAAAAAGGTAAAACTTGCTGTTACTGAGTTCACTGAATATGCACTTACTTGGTGGGATCAGGTAGCAACCAGCAGGCGACGGAACAATGAACGTCCTGTGGAAACGTGGGACGAGATGAAGGCGATTATGAAGAGGCGGTTTGTCCCGGCTCATTATTACCGAGAACTTCATAAACGTCTGCTGCGATTGACTCAGGGTAGTAAGAGTGTGGAAGATTATCATCAGGAGATGGAGATGATCATGATCCGTCTAGGTTTGGAGGAGGATGAGGAGGTGACTATGGCTCGATTCATTGCTGGGTTGAATGTGGAAATTGCTAATGAGGTAGAATTGCATCACTACCTACAAATGCACGAATTGCTTCACAAGGCTATCCAAGTTGAGAGGCAGTTCAAGTAAGGGGGACGGCGTAGTAAGTTTGGTGAGCGAACCCCGTGGAAGCCTTCATTTACCAAGCGTGATGACAAACCCACCTCGTTTCCACCCAAGCACGAGAGCAAACCATCCAGTTCTACTGCTCCCACGACTCGAGGTACTACCGATAACACTTTTTCTCGCAATCGTGATATTAAGTGTTTCAAATGCCAGGGGCGAGGTCACATTGCCACACAATGTCCGAACAAGCGGACCATGTTGTTAAGGCCCGACGGCGAGTATGAAACAGAAGAAGAGGAGGAGGAAGAGCAAGAAGAGGAGACGGAAGTAGAAGATGTTAGGGAAACGCATGGGTTAATTGCGGTGACCAGAAGGGCGTTGAGTAGCCAAGCAAAAAGCTACGATGATGCACAAAGAGAAAATATCTTCTATGCACGGTGCAAGGTAAAAGATAAAATCTGTAGTTTGATCATTGATGGTGGTAGTTGTACTAATGTGGCAAGCGAGGCCTTGGTGGAGAAGTTGTCCCTACCATTGCTTAAGCACCCTCGCCCGTACAAATTGCAATGGCTCAATGAAAGCGGAGGAGTCAAGGGTACACACCAAGTGTTAGTATCGTTCCAAATTGGCAAGTATGAAGACGAGGTACTTTGTGATGTTGTACCTATGGAGGCAACGCATTTGCTACTTTGCAGGCCTTGGCAATTCGATAGGCGAGCTACACATGACGGCTATACCAACAAGTACACCGTGCCATACAAGGGTAAATTGGTTGCTCTTGTACCATTGACCCCTAGCCAAGTTCTTGAGGATCAACGATTTCTTCAAAGTGAGATTGAGCGAAGGGAATTAGAAAAGGGAAACACCCTGAGTGAGAAAGGTAAACAACAAGAGAGTGGGGTTGTGAGTGAAACACCACGAGTGGAAAAACAAGAGAGAAACAAACACTCTAGCAACGGAGTGGAAAGAAAGGAGAGCAAGAAGAAAAGTTTTCTTCTTAGACAACGTGGCCTTGAGAAGGCCTATCTTTCAGGCGAGCCAATGATTTTATTGGTGTACAAGGAGGCTACCCTTTTTGCTAACGCACAAGGTGAGGAATTGCAGGATTTTGCAGGATTTTGAGGACGTAGTGGTAGATGAGATACCACCGGAGTTGCCACCCATCTGAGGGATCGAACATCAAATCGATTTCGTACCCGGAGCCACTTTACCAAATAGACCTGCCTACCGGGCCAATCCGGAGGAGACAAAAGAGCTGCAACGGCAAGTTGAGGAATTACTTTCCAAAGGCTACATTCGGGAGAGTATGAGTCGTTGCGCGGTGCCTGTGCTACTAGTGCCAAAGAAAGAAGGGTCATCGAGGATGTGCGTTGATTGTCGAGCAATCAATAATATCACGGTAAAGTATCGCTTTCCAATTCCTCGTTTGGATGATATGTTGGATGAACTTCATGGTGCGTGCATGTTTTCAAAAGTAGATTTAAAGAGTGGATATCACCAAATTCGCATGCGTGAGGGTGATGAGTAGAAAACGGCTTCCAAAACCAAACAAGGGTTGTATGAATGGTTAGTGATGCCATTTGGGTTGACCAATGCTCCTAGCACATTTATGCGGCTCATGAACCATGTATTGCGTTCTTTCATTGGTAAATTTGTAGTTGTGTATTTTGATGACATCTTGATTTATAGCAAGTCGTTGGATGAACATGTTTTACATTTAAAACAAGTTTTCATTGTGCTTAGACAAGAGAAATTGTATGCTAATTTACAGAAGTGTACATTTTACACCGACCATATTATATTTTTGGGTTTTGTTGTGAGTGCTAACGGAGTGCAGGTAGATCAAGAGAAGGTGCGTTCCATTCGAGAATGGCCAACACCATCTAATGCCTCACAGGTCCGAAGTTTCCATGGCCTAGCGGGATTCTACCGCCGCTTTGTCAAGGATTTTAGCACTGTCGCCGCCCCCTTCACTGAGGTAATGAAGAAGAACGTTGTCTTCCAATGGGGCGAAGAACAAGAACAGGCTTTTCAGGCAATCAAGGATCGATTGATCAACCCGCCGGTATTAGCCTTGCCTAACTTCGACAAACCTTTCGAAGTGGAGTGCGATGCATCAGGAGTTGGCATTGGAGCAGTTCTCATGCAAGATAGGCGACCCATCGCCTTCTTCAGTGAGAAACTAAGTGGGGCGACCTTAAATTACCCTACTTATGATAAGGAGATGTATGCACTCGTCCGAGCATTGGAGACGTGGCAGCACTATTTGTTGGCGCGAGAGTTCGTGGTCCACACCGACCATGAATCACTCAAGTTCTTGAAGGCGCAACACAAACTCAACCGACGCCATGCTCAATGGATGGAATTCTTGGAACCTTTCCCATACGTTATCAAATTCAAGAAAGGTAAGGAGAATGTGGTAGCCGATGCCCTTTCTCGCAGGTATAAACTCCTTTCAACTCTCACAACTAAACTTTTGGGTTTTGAACATCTTAAGGAAATGTATGCTAGTGACCCTGATTTTGCTGACATGTTTGTTATTTGTGAAAGATCAGGAAAGGAAGACTTTTATCGGCATGATGGATTCTTATTCAAAGGATCTAGATTATGCATTCCTCAAAGCTCCATCCGAGAGTTACTCGTGCGAGAGGCACACAGTGGAGGATTAATGGGACATTTTGGGGTAGCAAAAACATTAGAGATCCTCCACCCACATTTTTACTGGCCACGATTAAAGAGAGATGTTGAGAGGATTTGTGAGAGGTGTATCAAATGCAAGCAAGCTAAGTCCAAGTCCAATCCTCATGGTCTTTATACCCCACTTCCTATTCCAGAAGCACCTTGGGTAGATGTGTCTATGGATTTTGTCCTTGGTTTACCTAGGACTCGTCGGGGTAGGGATTCAGTCTTTATTGTGGTCGATAGGTTTTCTAAGATGGCGCATTTCATTCCATGTCATAAAACTGATGATGCGTCTAATGTGGCTGATTTGTTCTTCAGGGAGGTCGTTCGCTTGCATGGAATGCCGAGGTCTATTGTGTCGGATAGGGATGCTAAGTTTCTTAGTTACTTCTGGAAGACCTTGTGGGCTAAGTTGGGTACTAAGTTATTGTTTAGTACAACGTGTCACCCACAAACCGATGGGCAAACCGAAGTAGGGAACAGAACCTTGTCTACACTTTTGAGAGCCATTATAAAAAAGAACATCAAAACTTGGGAGGATTGTCTACCACACGTAGAATTTGCTTATAACAGGGCTGTCCACTACACGACAAAACTTTCTCCCTTTGAAATTGTTTATGGTTTCAATCCACTAACACCATTGGATCTATTATCTTTGCCTTTATCTGAACGTGTGAATGCAGATGGAAAGAAGAAGGCGGACTTTGTCAAGAAGATCCATGAAGACGCCAGGCGGAACATAGAGCGACGTACTCAGACGTACGCTAAGCAAGCAAACAAGGGGCGTAGAGAGGTTGTATTTGAACCCGAAGATTGGGTTTGGTTGCACATGCGTAAAGAGCGATTTCCCGAGCATCGGAAGTCCAAGCTTCTACCACGAGGAGATGGTCCTTTTCAAGTCATCAAGCGTATCAACAACAACGCTTATCAACTTGACCTACCTGGTGAGTATAATATAAGTGCAACTTTTAATGTCGCTGATTTATCTCCTTTTCTCGCAGATACAGATTTGAGGACAAATCCTTTCGAAGAGGAGGAGGATGATGCGATCATGGACCGTGCTATACTCGATCGCATTCAGAGGAGTGATTCCACCATCGACGCTCCCCAAGGTCCGATGACGAGAGCCCGTACCAAACGGTTCAAGGAACAACTAAGCTTGTTCATGACAAGCTTCTTCAAGGAACGAGGTCATCCGAGCGAGTCAAAGACAATGTGCGTGCACGTTATTCAAGCAGCTTGAAACCCAGAAAGAAGCCGGACGGACAACTAGGTGTTCGTCGAAGAATTTACATTAATTATCATGTAATTTTCTATTAAATAATGTGTAAGTAAGTGTTAGAGACAATTGTAACACTTTTAGATCATTTAGACTTGTTTTGGAGGATTTTTAGGAAGGAGACCCGAAGCATCGCCGATCGATCGCGCAATTGTAGCCGATCGATCGCACAAAGGACGCATTTTGGCAGGAGCTTTGCCGATCGTTCGCCATCCTTGGCCGACCGATCGGCGCGCAGGCAACAAAACGGGCAGGAGCTTTGCCGATCGATCGTGGCTTTCAGCCGATCGATCACACTTTCTACCGATCGATCGCGACACCGCACCGATCGATCGGCAAACCGCGAGGAAATCGCCTCACGAGCGTTTCCTTCGAAATTTTGGCTGTAACTTTTTACTTTTCAGCCTTTTAAGCGTGTAAGACTATTTAAAGGCATTATGAGGGAATAGAAAGGAGTTCATTCAGTTTATAACAAAAAGTTGAGTTTTTCTCTCTTCTCTCTCTGAGACGTTTCTCAGAACTCGAATCGATCAAGGCGAATCCTTGACGATTCTTCGAAGAACTTATCGAACGGCTATTTCCCGCAACCGTTTGTGGCGTTCCACAATCCCCGACTTATCAACGGCTATTTCGCAACCGTTGTGGCGTCCCTTCGAGCATCCTAACCGAGTCTCCGACGGGGTTTTTATCCGGCCCGTGCAATCCGACAAGGAAACGATCGACAACATCGGTTCTCGTCCAACGAGGATCGTATCATAAGGAGGCCGCACTCTTGACTACTAACCTTGATGAAAACTTGCCAAGTTCTATCATGTCTCTTTTGCAGGAATTTGAAGATCTCTTTCCGGAAGAAACACCAAACGGGTTGCCTCCAATCCGAGGAATCGAGCATCAAATTGACTTCATACCGGGAGCAACCATTCCAAATAGACCAGCATATCGAAGTAATCCGGAGGAAACCAAAGAGCTTCAAAGACAAGTTGAGGATTTGATGGAGAAAGGATATGTAAGAGAGAGCATGAGTCCTTGTGCAGTCCCTGCTTTACTTGTACCAAAGAAAGATGGTTCTTGGAGGATGTGCACAGATTCACGCGCTATCAACAACATCACGGTTAAGTATCGCTTACCTATTCCTAGGTTAGATGATATGTTGGATGAGTTGTATGGTGCGTGTTTGTTTTCAAAAATTGACCTTAAAAGTGGATATCACCAGATTAGGATGAAAGAAGGTGATGAGTGGAAAACTGCCTTTAAAACAAAACATGGATTGTATGAATGGTTAGTCATGCCTTTTGGGTTAACTAATGCTCCTAGCACATTCATGAGATTGATGAACCATGTCTTAAGGTCATTCATTGGGAAATTTGTTGTTGTTTACTTTGATGATATTCTCGTTTATAGTAAGAACTTGAATGAACATCTTGAGCATTTGCAACTCATTTTTGAAGTTCTTAGAAAAGAGAAACTCTATGCTAACATCAAGAAATGCACGTTTTGCATCGATAAGCTTATTTTTCTAGGTTTTGTTGTGAGTGCAAAAGGAATTGAGATGGATGAAGAGAAAGTCCGTGCAATTCAAGAATGGCCAACTCCAAGGAGTGTCGGACAAGTGAGGAGCTTTCATGGACTTGCTGGTTTCTACCGACGTTTTGTGAGAGACTTTAGTACCATTGCGGCACCACTAACCGAAGTCATCAAGAAAAGTGTTGGATTCAAGTGGGGTGAAGAACAAGAGAATGCTTTTCAAACATTGAAGCAAAGACTAACTAACCCACCTTTACTTGCTTTACCTAACTTTGCAAAAGCTTTTGAGATTGAATGTGATGCTTCAGGTGTTGGCATAGGAGCTGTGCTTATGCAAGAAGGAAGACCAATAGCATATTTTAGTGAGAAGTTGAGTGGGGCTGCTCTAAACTACCCCACTTATGACAAAGAAATGTATGCTTTGGTTCGTGCATTGGAGACATGGCAACACTACCTTTTGTCCAATGAATTCATCATTCACACAGATCACCAATCCTTAAAGTTTTTGAAGGGGCAAAATAAACTCAACAAGCGACATGCCAATTGGATGCAATTCCTAGAACCGTTTCCATATGTGATCAAGTACAAAAAAGGTAAAGAAAATGTGGTAGCTGACGCCCTTTCTCGGAGGTACGCACTAATCTCTACACTTGATGCAAAGCTACTTGGTTTTGAACATATCAAAGATTTGTATGAAACTGATCAAGACTTTTGTGACATATACAAATCATGTGAGAATGTTGCATTTGGGGATTTTTATAGGCACGAGAGATATTTGTTTAAAAAACTGAGATTGTGTGTGCCTAAGTGTTCATTGAGAGAATTACTTGTGAGAGAAGCTCATGGAGGGGGTTTGATGGGTCATTTCGGTGTAGCCAAAACTTTGCAGACTTTGCAAGCCCATTTTTTTTTGCCACAAATGAGAAAGGATGTTGAGGGAATTTGTGAGAAATGCGTCACTTGTAAACAAGCCAAGTCTAGAGTTCAACCCCACGGTCTCTACACGCCACTACCCATCCCTAATGCACCATGGATAGACATTTTTATGGATTTCGTGCTAGGATTACCAAGGACCAAGAGAGGTAAAGATTCAATATTTGTGGTTGTGGATAGATTCTCAAAGATGGCACATTTCATCCCTTGTAATAAAACTGATGATGCTTCCAATGTCGCAAATTTGTTCTTTCAAGAGATTGTTAGGTTGCATGGCATGCCTAGAACAATTGTTTCGGATAGGGATACAAAGTTCTTAAGTTATTTTTGGAAGACCTTGTGGGGAAAGTTAGGTACCAAATTGTTGTTTTCTACTACTTGTCACCCCCAAACCGATGGTCAAACTGAAGTTGTAAATAGGACTTTGTCAACTTTGTTGAGGGCAATCATTAAAAAGAACATTAGGACTTGGGAAGAATGCTTGCCACATGTAGAATTTGCATATAATCGAGCTGTCCACTCAACCACTAAATTTTCACCATTTGAGATTGTATATGGTTTTAATCCTCTAACTCCTTTGGATTTATCACCATTACCATTGTCTGACATTGTGAATTTAGATGGGAAGAAAAAAAGCAGATTTTGTTAAACGCATTCATGAGCAAGCACGCCTCAACATTGAAAGGAAGACGAAATTGTATGCCAAACACGCCAACAAAGGCCGAAGTCAAGTTATTTTTGAACCAGGCGACTGGGTTTGGGTACATATAAGAAAGGAAAGATTTCCACACCAACGAAGATCGAAGCTTCTTCCGCGAGGAGATGGACCATTTCAAGTCATTGAGCGAGTCAACAATAATGCCTACAAGTTAGACCTTCCAGGTGAGTATAATATTAGCGCTACTTTCAACGTTGCTGATTTATCTCCTTATGTTGTAGGTGAAGATTTGAGGGCAAATCTTTTTGAAGAAGGAGGGAATGATGAGGACAAGGCTTCGCTCAACCTAACAGATGGGCCGGAAGTGCAAGGTCCAATTACAAGAGCACGGGCTAAGAAATTCAAGGAAGAACTCAACCTTTTCATCACCAAAATATTCAAGGAGAACTTGTCACCAAATGAAGAAATGAAGATAGTGAATGTCATTGGAGCCTCTCATGAAAACTAGGGCCAAAAAGAAGTTGATTTACTAAGTTTGGGCTGGTTCAAGCCAAATGGGGTCCAATGAAAATTCAATTCAGCCTAATGAAGTCCAAGTCCATCAAAAGACTTTCTAGGCAGAATACAAGGCATATGGACGTGCTCAGCCTGAAGAATGAAGGAAATCTGATCCCATGATGTTAATGCTCTACATTGAATGTAAAATAAGTGTGTGAGACCTTTAGTATGGATATGGTGTGTTTAATAGCAGAAACTGGTCATTAGTGTGTGTTTAATCAGTTTTTGATTCCTTCAATGGCATTTATTTAGTCTTTTACGTTTTTCTTTAAGTTAGAGGGTTTTGATTGTGTGTTAGTGGGTTTTAAATGAGTCTATTTGTATGCCTAGCATGAAGGGCTGTTCATGCCTATGAATACTTCTGAAACTCAATGAAAAAAAATCCAGAATTTTATCAAAGTGAGAGTATTTTCTCTTGAGTTCTTCGAAGAACTTTTATCGAACTTATCAAGGAATCACCTTGTGGCGTTCAACCCGACTTATCAAACGGTCTCTTCCGCAACCGTTTGTGGCGTCCAGCAAACCATCGACTTATCAACGGAAATTCCAGAACCGTTGTGGCGTCAACTCACTCCATCGTAGTTGAGTTACGAGTTCAATCGAGCACGTGACGAAACCTTTACCCCTATAAAAAAAAAACCTGTTTGAATCCATCGATCCAATTTTCCGCAACGATCCCTGATTTTCGTTGTTCGCGTGACGAAGATCATATCAGTTGTTTAGGTCCCAAATGTGTGATTTAATATAATATACTATAATAAGTCTTAGGGACTCATTTTGAGCTCCAACAACACTAAAAAACTCACCTCGCGCAAAAACTAAGTCCTTATAACTAGTTTGTCTAAATCGAGCCCTAAATTGGGTATTTTGGCTCCGAAGTGACTCTAGCAAAGTTGTTGTGATCCCAAATCAGTATTTGAACGTATAATACATTAATATAACTCATAGGCCCTCATTTTGACCACCAACAACTCTAAAAAACTTACCTCGCGCAAAAACGAAGTCCTTATAACTAGTTTTGCCTAAATCGACCTTTTAAACGGGTTTTTTGGCTCCGAATTTACTCTAGCAAACTTATTTTGATCCAAAATGAGTATTTGAACAAATAATATATTATAATAAGTCGTAGAGACTCGTTTGGAGCTCCAACAAGCCTTATAAGGTCACTTCGCGCAAAAACTAAGTCCTTATAACTAGTTTTGCCTAAATCGAGCCTTTAGATTTGTTTTTGGGCTCCGAAGTAAATCTAGCGAAGTTGTTTAGGTCCCAAATGTGTGATTTAATATAATATACTATAATAAGTCTTAGGGACTCATTTTGAGCTCCAACAACACTTAAAAACTCACCTCGCGCAAAAACTAAGTCCTTATAACTAGTTTTTCTAAATCGAGCCCTAAATTGGGTATTTTGGCTCCGAAGTGACTCTAGCAAAGTTGTTGTGATCCCAAATCAGTATTTGAACATATAATACATTAATATAATTCGTAGGGACTCATTTTGAGCTCCAACAACACTTAAAAACTCACCTCGTGCAAAAACTAAGTCCTTATAATTAGTATGCCTAAATCGAGCCCTAAATTGGGTATTTTGGCTCCGAAGTGACTCTAGCAAAGTTGTTGTGATCCCAAATCAGTATTTGAACACATAATACATTAATATAACTCGTAGGTCCTCATTTTGACCTCTAACAACACTAAAAAACTCACCTCGCGCAAAAACTAAGTCCTTATAACTAGTTTTGCCTAAATCGAGCCTTTAGATTTGTTTTTGGGCTCCGAAGTAAATCTAGCGAAGTTGTTTAGGTCCCAAATGTGTGATTTAATATAATATACTATAATAAGTCTTAGGGACTCATTTTGAGCTCCAACAACACTAAAAAACTCACCTCGCGCAAAAACTAAGTCCTTATAACTAGTTTGTCTAAATCGAGCCCTAAATTGGGTATTTTGGCTCCGAAGTGACTCTAGCAAAGTTGTTGTGATCCCAAATCAGTATTTGAACGTATAATACATTAATATAACTCATAGGCCCTCATATTGACCACCAACAACTCTAAAAAAGTTACCTCGCGCAAAAACGAAGTCCTTATAACTAGTTTTGCCTAAATCGACCTTTTAAACGGGTTTTTTGGCTCCGAATTTACTCTAGCAAACTTATTTTGATCCAAAATGAGTATTTGAACAAATAATATATTATAATAAGTCGTAGAGACTCGTTTGGAGCTCCAACAAGCCTTATAAGGTCACTTCGCGCAAAAACTAAGTCCTTATAACTAGTTTTGCCTAAATCGAGCCTTTAGACTTGTTTTTGGGCTCCGAAGTAAATCTAGCGAAGTTGTTTAGGTTCCAAATGTGTAATTCAATATAATATATTATAATAAGTCGTAGGGACTCATTTTGAGCTCCAACAACACTTAAAAACTCACCTCGCGCAAAAACTAAGCCCTTATAACTAGTTTGCCTAAACCGAGCCCTAAATTGGGTATTTTGGCTCCGAAGTGACTCTAGCAAAGTTGTTGTTATCCCAAATCAGTATTTGAACATATAATACATTAATATAACTCGTAGGTCCTCATTTTGACCTCCAACAACACTAAAAAACTCACCTCGCGCAAAAACTAAGTCCTTATAACTAGTTTTGCCTAAATCGAGCCTTTAGATTTGTTTTTGGGCTCCGAAGTAAATCTAGCGAAGTTGTTTAGGTCCCAAATATGTGATTTAATATAATATACTATAATAAGTCTTAGGGACTCATTTTGAGCTCCAACAACACTAAAAAACTCACCTCGCGCAAAAACTAAGTCCTTATAATTAGTATGCCTAAATCGAGCCCTAAATTGGGTATTTTGGCTCCGAAGTGACTCTAGCAAAGTTGTTGTGATCCCAAATCAGTATTTGAACACATAATACATTAATATAACTCGTAGGTCCTCATTTTGACCTCTAACAACACTAAAAAACTCACCTCGCGCAAAAACTAAGTCCTTATAACTAGTTTTGCCTAAATCGAGCCTTTAGATTTGTTTTTGGGCTCCGAAGTAAATCTAGCGAAGTTGTTTAGGTCCCAAATGTGTGATTTAATATAATATACTATAATAAGTCTTAGGGACTCATTTTGAGCTCCAACAACACTAAAAAACTCACCTCGCGCAAAAACTAAGTCCTTATAACTAGTTTGTCTAAATCGAGCCCTAAATTGGGTATTTTGGCTCCGAAGTGACTCTAGCAAAGTTGTTGTGATCCCAAATCAGTATTTGAACATATAATACATTAATATAACTCATAGGCCCTCATATTGACCACCAACAACTCTAAAAAAGTTACCTCGCGCAAAAACGAAGTCCTTATAACTAGTTTTGCCTAAATCGACCTTTTAAACGGGTTTTTTGGCTCCGAATTTACTCTAGCAAACTTATTTTGATCCAAAATGAGTATTTGAACAAATAATATATTATAATAAGTCGTAGAGACTCGTTTGGAGCTCCAACAAGCCTTATAAGGTCACTTTGCGCAAAAACTAAGTCTATGTAACTAGTTTTGCCTAAATCGAGCCTTTAGACTTGTTTTTGGGCTCCGAAGTGAATCTAGCGAAGTTGTTTAGGTCCCAAATGTGTAATTCAATATAATATATTATAATAAGTCGTAGGGACTCATTTTGAGCTCCAACAACACTTAAAAACTCACCTCGCGCAAAAACTAAGCCCTTATAACTAGTTTGCCTAAACCGAGCCCTAAATTGGGTATTTTGGCTCCGAAGTGACTCTAGCAAAGTTGTTGTGATCCCAAATCAGTATTTGAACATATAATACATTAATATAACTCGTAGGTCCTCATTTTGACCTCCAACAACACTAAAAAACTCACCTCGCGCAAAAACTAAGTCCTTATAACTAGTTTTGCCTAAATCGAGCCTTTAGATTTGTTTTTGGGCTCCGAAGTAAATCTAGCGAAGTTGTTTAGGTCCCAAATATGTGATTTAATATAATATACTATAATAAGTCTTAGGGACTCATTTTGAGCTCCAACAACACTAAAAAACTCACCTCGCGCAAAAACTAAGTCCTTATAATTAGTATGCCTAAATCGAGCCCTAAATTGGGTATTTTGGCTCCGAAGTGACTCTAGCAAAGTTGTTGTGATCCCAAATCAGTATTTGAACACATAATACATTAATATAACTCGTAGGTCCTCATTTTGACCTCTAACAACACTAAAAAACTCACCTCGCGCAAAAACTAAGTCCTTATAACTAGTTTTGCCTAAATCGAGCCTTTAGATTTGTTTTTGGGCTCCGAAGTAAATCTAGCGAAGTTGTTTAGGTCCCAAATGTGTGATTTAATATAATATACTATAATAAGTCTTAGGGACTCATTTTGAGCTCCAACAACACTAAAAAACTCACCTCGCGCAAAAACTAAGTCCTTATAACTAGTTTGTCTAAATCGAGCCCTAAATTGGGTATTTTGGCTCCGAAGTGACTCTAGCAAAGTTGTTGTGATCCCAAATCAGTATTTGAACGTATAATACATTAATATAACTCATAGGCCCTCATATTGACCACCAACAACTCTAAAAAAGTTACCTCGCGCAAAAACGAAGTCCTTATAACTAGTTTTGCCTAAATCGACCTTTTAAACGGGTTTTTTGGCTCCGAATTTACTCTAGCAAACTTATTTTGATCCAAAATGAGTATTTGAACAAATAATATATTATAATAAGTCGTAGAGACTCGTTTGGAGCTCCAACAAGCCTTATAAGGTCACTTCGCGCAAAAACTAAGTCTATGTAACTAGTTTTGCCTAAATCGAGCCTTTAGACTTGTTTTTGGGCTCCGAAGTGAATCTAGCAAAGTTGTTTAGGTCCCAAATGTGTAATTCAATATAATATATTATAATAAGTCGTAGGGACTCATTTTGAGCTCCAACAACACTTAAAAACTCACCTCGCGCAAAAACTAAGCCCTTATAACTAGTTTGCCTAAACCGAGCCCTAAATTGGGTATTTTGGCTCCGAAGTGACTCTAGCAAAGTTGTTGTGATCCCAAATCAGTATTTGAACATATAATACATTAATATAACTCGTAGGTCCTCATTTTGACCTCCAACAACACTAAAAAACTCACCTCGCGCAAAAACTAAGTCCTTATAACTAGTTTTGCCTAAATCGAGCCTTTAGATTTGTTTTTGGGCTCCGAAGTAAATCTAGCGAAGTTGTTTAGGTCCCAAATATGTGATTTAATATAATATACTATAATAAGTCTTAGGGACTCATTTTGAGCTCCAACAACACTAAAAAACTCACCTCGCGCAAAAACTAAGTCCTTATAATTAGTATGCCTAAATCGAGCCTTTAGATTTGTTTTTGGGCTCCGAAGTAAATCTAGCGAAGTTGTTTAGGTCCCAAATGTGTGATTTAATATAATATACTATAATAAGTCTTAGGGACTCATTTTGAGCTCCAACAACACTAAAAAACTCACCTCGCGCAAAAACTAAGTCCTTATAACTAGTTTGTCTAAATCGAGCCCTAAATTGGGTATTTTGGCTCCGAAGTGACTCTAGCAAAGTTGTTGTGATCCCAAATCAGTATTTGAACATATAATACATTAATATAATTCGTAGGGACTCATTTTGAGCTCCAACAACACTTAAAAACTCACCTCGTGCAAAAACTAAG
The DNA here is from genome assembly GCA_018132145.1 of Boehmeria nivea var. tenacissima. Taxonomy (NCBI): domain Eukaryota; kingdom Viridiplantae; phylum Streptophyta; class Magnoliopsida; order Rosales; family Urticaceae; genus Boehmeria; species Boehmeria nivea. The sequence continues at coordinate 470,294 of CM030883.1, forward strand.
TCCTTATAATTAGTATGCCTAAATCGAGCCCTAAATTGGGTATTTTGGCTCCGAAGTGACTCTAGCAAAGTTGTTGTGATCCCAAATCAGTATTTGAACACATAATACATTAATATAACTCGTAGGTCCTCATTTTGACCTCTAACAACACTAAAAAACTCACCTCGCGCAAAAACTAAGTCCTTATAACTAGTTTTGCCTAAATCGAGCCTTTAGATTTGTTTTTGGGCTCCGAAGTAAATCTAGCGAAGTTGTTTAGGTCCCAAATGTGTGATTTAATATAATATACTATAATAAGTCTTAGGGACTCATTTTGAGCTCCAACAACACTAAAAAACTCACCTCGCGCAAAAACTAAGTCCTTATAACTAGTTTGTCTAAATCGAGCCCTAAATTGGGTATTTTGGCTCCGAAGTGACTCTAGCAAAGTTGTTGTGATCCCAAATCAGTATTTGAACATATAATACATTAATATAACTCATAGGTCCTCATTTTGACCACCAACAACTCTAAAAAACTTACCTCGCGCAAAAACGAAGTCCTTATAACTAGTTTTGCCTAAATCGACCTTTTAAACGGGTTTTTTGGCTCCGAATTTACTCTAGCAAACTTATTTTGATCCAAAATGAGTATTTGAACAAATAATATATTATAATAAGTCGTAGAGACTCGTTTGGAGCTCCAACAAGCCTTATAAGGTCACTTCGCGCAAAAACTAAGTCCTTATAACTAGTTTTGCCTAAATCGAGCCTTTAGATTTGTTTTTGGGCTCCGAAGTAAATCTAGCGAAGTTGTTTAGGTCCCAAATGTGTGATTTAATATAATATACTATAATAAGTCTTAGGGACTCATTTTGAGCTCCAACAACACTAAAAAACTCACCTCGCGCAAAAACTAAGTCCTTATAACTAGTTTGTCTAAATCGAGCCCTAAATTGGGTATTTTGGCTCCGAAGTGACTCTAGCAAAGTTGTTGTGATCCCAAATCAGTATTTGAACATATAATACATTAATATAATTCGTAGGGACTCATTTTGAGCTCCAACAACACTTAAAAACTCACCTCGCGCAAAAACTAAGTCCTTATAATTAGTATGCCTAAATCGAGCCCTAAATTGGGTATTTTGGCTCCGAAGTGACTCTAGCAAAGTTGTTGTGATCCCAAATCAGTATTTGAACACATAATACATTAATATAACTCGTAGGTCCTCATTTTGACCTCTAACAACACTAAAAAACTCACCTCGCGCAAAAACTAAGTCCTTATAACTAGTTTTGCCTAAATCGAGCCTTTAGATTTGTTTTTGGGCTCCGAAGTAAATCTAGCGAAGTTGTTTAGGTCCCAAATGTGTGATTTAATATAATATACTATAATAAGTCTTAGGGACTCATTTTGAGCTCCAACAACACTAAAAAACTCACCTCGCGCAAAAACTAAGTCCTTATAACTAGTTTGTCTAAATCGAGCCCTAAATTGGGTATTTTGGCTCCGAAGTGACTCTAGCAAAGTTGTTGTGATCCCAAATCAGTATTTGAACATATAATACATTAATATAATTCGTAGGGACTCATTTTGAGCTCCAACAACACTTAAAAACTCACCTCGTGCAAAAACTAAGTCCTTATAATTAGTATGCCTAAATCGAGCCCTAAATTGGGTATTTTGGCTCCGAAGTGACTCTAGCAAAGTTGTTGTGATCCCAAATCAGTATTTGAACACATAATACATTAATATAACTCGTAGGTCCTCATTTTGACCTCTAACAACACTAAAAAACTCACCTCGCGCAAAAACTAAGTCCTTATAACTAGTTTTGCCTAAATCGAGCCTTTAGATTTGTTTTTGGGCTCCGAAGTAAATCTAGCGAAGTTGTTTAGGTCCCAAATGTGTGATTTAATATAATATACTATAATAAGTCTTAGGGACTCATTTTGAGCTCCAACAACACTAAAAAACTCACCTCGCGCAAAAACTAAGTCCTTATAACTAGTATGCCTAAATCGAGCCCTAAATTGGGTATTTTGGCTCCGAAGTGACTCTAGCAAAGTTGTTGTGATCCCAAATCAGTATTTGAACATATAATACATTAATATAACTCGTAGGTCCTCATTTTGACCTCAACAACACTAAAAAACTCACCTCGCGCAAAAACTAAGTCCTTATAACTAGTTTTGCCTAAATCGAGCCTTTAGATTTGTTTTTGGGCTCCGAAGTAAATCTAGCGAAGTTGTTTAGGTCCCAAATGTGTGATTTAATATAATATACTATAATAAGTCTTAGGGACTCATTTTGAGCTCCAACAACACTAAAAAACTCACCTCGCGCAAAAACTAAGTCCTTATAACTAGTTTTTCTAAATCGAGCCCTAAATTGGGTATTTTGGCTCCGAAGTGACTCTAGCAAAGTTGTTGTGATCCCAAATCAGTATTTGAACATATAATACATT
>CM030883.1:473239-509153 GCA_018132145.1 Boehmeria nivea var. tenacissima
ATATTATATGTTCAAATACTCAGTTTGGATCAAAACAACTTTGCTATACGTCACTTCGAGCCAAAAAAGTATTTGTAGGGCTATATTTGGAAAACGCAGTTATAACGATTTAGTTTTCGCGAAAATGAATTTTTAAGGCTTGCTGGAGGCTCCAAATGAGTCCCCTAATACTTATTATAATATATTATATATTCAAATACTCAGTTGGGATCTAAACAACTTTGCTAGAGTCACTTTTGAGCCAAAAAATTATTTTAAGGCTATATTTGTAAAACTATTTTAACGACTTAGTTTTTGCGAAATGACTTTTAAGGCTTTTTAGAGCACCAAATGAGTCCCTAATACTTATTATAATATATTATATGTTCAAATACTCAGTTGGGATCAAAACAAGTTTGCTATAGTCACTTAGAGCCAAAAAGTATTTTAAGGGCTATATTTTTAAAAACTAGTTATAACGACTTAGTTTTTGCGAAATGAATTTTAAGGCTTGTTGGAGCTCCAAATGAGTCCCTAATACTTATTATAATATATTATATGTTCAAATACTCAGTTGGGATCTAAACAACTTTGCTAGAGTCACTTCGAGCCAAAAAATTATTTTAAAGGCTATATTTGGCAAAACTAATTTTACGACTTAGTTTTTATGCGAAATGAATTTTAAGGCTTGTTGGAGCTCCAAATGAGTCCCTAATACTTATTATAATATATTATATGTTCAAATACTCGGTTGGGATCAAAACAACTTTGCTAGGGTCACTTGACCAAAAAGTATTTTGAGGCTATATTTCGGCAAAACTAGTTATAACGACTTAGTTTTTGCGCGAAATGAATTTTAAGGCTTGTTGGAGCTCAAATGAGTCCTAATACTTATTATAATATATTATATGTTCAAATACTTAGTAGGGATCAAAACAACTTTGTTAAAGTCACTGGAGCCAAAAAGAATTTTAAGGCTATATTTGGCAAAACTAAGTTATAACGACTTAGTTTTTGCGAAATGAATTTTAAGGCTTGTTGGAGCTCCAAATGAGTCCCTAATACTTATTATAATATATTATATGTTCAAATACTCAGTTGGGATCAAAACAACTTTGCTATAGTCACTTCGGAGCCAAAAAGTATTTTAAAGGCTATATTTAGCAAAACTAGTTATAACGACTTAGTTTTCTGCGAAATGAATTTTTAAGGCTTGTTGGAGCTCCAAATGAGTCCCTAATACTTATTATAATATAATATATGTTCAAATACTCAGTTGGGATCAAACAACTTTGCTAGAGTCACTTGAGCCAAAAAGTATTTTAAGGCTATATTTGGCCAAAACTAGTTATAATGACTTAGTTTTTATGCGAAATGAATTTTTTAAGGCTTGTTGGAGCCCAAATGAGTCCCTAATACTTATTATAATATATTATATGTTCAAATACTCAGTTAGGATCAAAACAACTTTGCTAGAGTCACTTGAGCTAAAAAAGTATTTTAAGGCTATATTTCGGCAAAACTAGTTATAAACTAGTTTTTGCGAAATGAATTTTTAAGGCTTGTTGGAGCTCCAAATGAGTCCCTAATACTTATTATAATATATTATATGTTAAATACTCAGTTGGGATCAAAACAACTTTGTTATAGTCACTTGAGCCAAAAGTACTTTAAGGGCTATATTTGGCAAAACTAGTTATAACGACTTAGTTTTTGCGAAATGAATTTTAAGGCTTGTTGGAGCTCCAAATGAGTCCCTAATACTTATTATAATATATTATATGTTCAAATACTCAGTTGGGATCAAAACAACTTTGCTAGAGTCACTTCGAGCCAAAAAGTATTTAAAGGGCTATATTTCGGCAAAACTAGTTATAACGACTTAGTTTTTGCGCGAAATGACTTTTTAAGGCTTGTTGGAGCTCCAAATGAGTCCCTAATACTTATTATAATATATTATATGTTCAAATACTCAGTTGGGATCTAAACAACTTTGCTAGAGTCACTTAGCCAAAAAGTATTTTGACAGGCTATATTTCGCCAAAACTAGTTATACCGACTTAGTTTTTTGCGAAATGACATTTTTAAGGCTTGTTGGAGCACCAAATGAGTCCCTAATACTTATTATAATATATTATATGTTCAAATACTCAGTTGGGATCAAAACAACTTTGCTAGAGTCACTTGAGCCAAAAAAGTATTTTAAGGCTATATTTCGGGCAAAACTAGTTATAACGACTTAGTTTTTTTGGCGAAATGAATTTTTAAGGCTTGTTGGAGCTCCAAATGAGTCCCTAATACTTATTATAATATATTATATGTTCAAATACTCAGTTGGGATCAAAACAACTTTGCTAGAGTCACTTCGAGCCAAAAAGTATTTTAAGGCTATATTTAGGCAAAACTAGTTATAACGACTTAGTTTTTCGCGAAATGAATTTTTTTAAGGCTTGTTGGAGCTCCAAATGAGTCCCTAATACTTATTATAATATATTATATGTTCAAATACTCAGTTGGGATCAAACAACTTTGCTAGAGTCACTTGAGCCAAAAAGTATTTTAAAGGCTATATTTGGCAAAACTAGTTTAACGACTTAGTTTTTGCGCGAAATGAATTTTTAAGGCTTGTTGGAGCTCCAAATGAGTCCCTAATACTTATTATAATATATTATATGTTCAAATACTCAGTTGGGATCAAAACAACTTTGCTAGAGTCACTTCGGAGCCAAAAAAATATTTTGAAGGCTATATTTCGGCAAAACTAGTTATAACGACTTAGTTTTTGCGCGAAATGAATTTTTAAGGCTTGTTGGAGCTCCAAATGAGTCCCTAATACTTATTATAATATATTATATGTTCAAATACTCAGTTGGGATCAAAACAACTTTGCTAGAGTCACTTGAGCCAAAAAGTATTTTAAGGGCTATATTTCGGCAAAACTAGTTATAACGACTTAGTTTTTGCGCGAAATGCATTTTTAAGGCTTGTTGGAGCTCCAAATGAGTCCCTAATACTTATTATAATATATTATATGTTCAAATACTCAGTTGGGATCAAAACAACTTTGCTAGAGTCACTTCGGAGCCAAAAAATTATTTTAAAGCTATATTTCGGCAAAACTAGTTATAACGACTTAGTTTTTTTGGGGCAAAATGATTTTTAAGGCTTGTTGGAGCTCCAAATGAGTCCCTAATACTTATTATAATATATTATATGTTCAAATACTCAGTTGGGATCAAAACAACTTTGCTAGAGTCACTTCGAGCCAAAAAGTATTTTAAGGCTATATTTGGCAAAACTAGTTATAACGACTTAGTTTTTGCGAAATGAATTTTTTAAGGCTTGTTGGAGCTCCAAATGAGTCCCTAATACTTATTATAATATATTATATGTTCAAATACTCAGTTGGGATCAAAACAACTTTGCTATAGTCACTTGAGCCAAAAAGTATTTTAAGGGCTATATTTCGCAAAACTAGTTATAACGACTTAGTTTTTGCGCGAAATGAATTTTTAAGGCTTGTTGGAGCTCCAAATGAGTCCCTAATACTTATTATAATATATTATATGTTCAAATACTCAGTTGGGATCAAAACAACTTTGCTAGAGTCACTTGAGCCAAAAAGTATTTTAAAGGCTATATTTCGGCAAAACTAGTTATAACGACTTAGTTTTTGCGCGAAATGAATTTTTAAGGCTTGTTGGAGCTCCAAATGAGTCCCTAATACTTATTATAATATATTATATGTTCAAATACTCAGTTGGGATCAAAACAACTTTGCTAGAGTCACTTGAGCCAAAAAAGTATTTTAAGGCTATATTTGGCAAAACTAGTTATAACGACTTAGTTTTTGAAATGAATTTTAAGGCTTGTTGGAGCTCCAAATGAGTCCCTAATACTTATTATAATATATTATATGTTCAAATACTCAGTTGGGATCAAAACAACTTTGCTAGAGTCACTTCGAGCCAAAAAGTATTTTAAGGCTATATTTCGGCAAAACTAATTATAACGACTTAGTTTTTTGCGAAATGATTTTTTAAGGCTTGTTGGAGCACCAAATGAGTCCCTAATACTTATTATAATATATTATATGTTCAAATACTCAGTTGGGATCAAAACAACTTTGCTAGAGTCACTTGAGCCAAAAAAAGTATTTTAAAGGCTATATTTCGGCAAAACTAGTTATAACACTTAGTTTTTGCGAAATGAATTTTTAAGGCTTGTTGGAGCTCCAAATGAGTCCCTAATACTTATTATAATATATTATATGTTCAAATACTCAGTTGGGATCAAAACAACTTTGCTAGAGTCACTTCGAGCCAAAAAAGTATTTTAAGGCTATATTTGGCAAAACTAGTTATAACGACTTAGTTTTTGCGCGAAATGAATTTTTAAGGCTTGTTGGAGCTCCAAATGAGTCCCTAATACTTATTATAATATATTATATGTTCAAATACTCAGTTGGGATCAAAACAACTTTGCTAGAGTCACTTGAGCCAAAAAAGTATTTTAAGGCTATATTTGGCAAAACTAGTTATAACGACTTAGTTTTTGCGCGAAATGAATTTTAAGGCTTGTTGGAGCTCCAAATGAGTCCCTAATACTTATTATAATATATTATATGTTCAAATACTCAGTTGGGATCAAAACAACTTTGCTAGAGTCACTTGAGCCAAAAAGTATTTTGAAGGCTATATTTCGGCAAAACTAGTTATAACGACTTAGTTTTTGCGCGAAATGAATTTTTAAGGCTTGTTGGAGCTCCAAATGAGTCCCTAATACTTATTATAATATATTATATGTTCAAATACTCAGTTGGGATCAAAACAACTTTGCTAGAGTCACTTGGAGCCAAAAAAGTATTTTAAGGGCTATATTTCGGGACCAAAACTAGTTATAACGACTTAGTTTTTGCGCGAAATGAATTTTTAAGGCTTGTTGGAGCTCCAAATGAGTCCCTAATACTTATTATAATATATTATATGTTCAAATACTCAGTTGGGATCAAAACAACTTTGCTAGAGTCACTTGAGCCAAAAAAGTATTTTAAGGCTATATTTCGGAGCAAAACTAGTTATAACGACTTAGTTTTTGCGCGAAATGAATTTTTTAAGGCTTGTTGGAGCTCCAAATGAGTCCCTAATACTTATTATAATATATTATATGTTCAAATACTCAGTTGGGATCAAAACAACTTTGCTAGAGTCACTTGAGCCAAAAAAGTATTTTAAAGGCTATATTTCGGCAAAACTAGTTATAACGACTTAGTTTTTGCGCGAAATGATTTTTTAAGGCTTGTTGGAGCTCCAAATGAGTCCCTAATACTTATTATAATATATTATATGTTCAAATACTCAGTTGGGATCAAAACAACTTTGCTATAGTCACTTCGGAGCCAAAAAAGTATTTTAAGGGCTATATTTCGGCAAAACTAGTTATAACGACTTAGTTTTTGCGCGAAATGATTTTTAAGGCTTGTTGGAGCTCCAAATGAGTCCCTAATACTTATTATAATATATTATATGTTCAAATACTCAGTTGGGATCAAAACAACTTTGCTAGAGTCACTTGAGCCAAAAATTATTTTAAGGCTATATTTGGCAAAACTAGTTATAACGACTTAGTTTTTGCGCGAAATGAATTTTTAAGGCTTGTTGGAGCTCCAAATGAGTCCCTAATACTTATTATAATATATTATATGTTCAAATACTCAGTTGGGATCAAAACAACTTTGCTAGAGTCACTTGAGCCAAAAAGTATTTTAAGGCTATATTTCGGCAAAACTAGTTATAACGACTTAGTTTTTGCGCGAAATGAATTTTTTAAGGCTTGTTGGAGCTCCAAATGAGTCCCTAATACTTATTATAATATATTATATGTTCAAATACTCAGTTGGGATCAAAACAACTTTGCTAGAGTCACTTGAGCCAAAAAAGTATTTTAAAGGCTATATTTCGGCAAAACTAGTTATAACGACTTAGTTTTTGCGAAATGAATTTTTAAGGCTTGTTGGAGCTCCAAATGAGTCCCTAATACTTATTATAATATATTATATGTTCAAATACTCAGTTGGGATCAAAACAACTTTGCTAGAGTCACTTGAGCCAAAAAATTATTTTAAGGCTATATTTGGCAAAACTAGTTATAACGACTTAGTTTTTCGCGAAATGAATTTTTTAAGGCTTGTTGGAGCTCCAAATGAGTCCCTAATACTTATTATAATATATTATATGTTCAAATACTCAGTTGGGATCAAAACAACTTTGCTATAGTCACTTGAGCCAAAAAAGTATTTTAAAGGCTATATTTGGCAAAACTAGTTATAACGACTTAGTTTTTGCGCGAAATGAATTTTTTAAGGCTTGTTGGAGCTCCAAATGAGTCCCTAATACTTATTATAATATATTATATGTTCAAATACTCAGTTGGGATCAAAACAACTTTGCTAGAGTCACTTGAGCCAAAAAATTATTTTAAGGCTATATTTGGCAAAACTAGTTATGTCGACTTAGTTTTTGCGCGAAATGAATTTTAAGGCTTGTTGGAGCACCAAATGAGTCCCTAATACTTATTATAATATATTATATGTTCAAATACTCAGGTTGGGATCAAAACAACTTTGCTATAGTCACTTCGGAGCAAAAAAAGTATTTTATGGGCTATATTTCGCAAAACTAGTTATAACGACTTAGTTTTTCGTGAAATGAATTTTTAAGGCTTGTGAGCTCAAATGAGTCCCTAATACTTATTAGAATATACTATATGTTTCAAATATCTCAGTTGGGATCTAAACAACTTTGCTATAGTCACTTCGGAGCAAAGAAAAGTATTTTACAGGCTATATTTCGGCAAAACTAGTTTTACTGAGCTTAGTTTTTGCGCGAAATGAATTTTAGGCTTGTTGGGGGAGCTCCGAACATGTGTCCGCTAATACTTATATAATATATTATATGTTCAAATACTCATTGGCGATCAAAACAACTTTGCTAGAGTCACTTCGGAGCCAAAAAAGTATTTTAAGGCTATATTTTCGGCAAAACTAGTTAGTAACGACTTAGTTCTTGCGCGAAATGAATTTTTAAAGCTTGTTGGAGCTCCAAATGAGTCCCTAATACTTATTATAAATATTCTATGTTCAAGATACTCAGTTGGGATTCAAACAACTTTGCTAGAGTCACTTCGAGCCAAAAAAGTATGTTTAAGGCTATATTTCGGCAAAACTAGTTATAACGACTTAGTTTTTGCGCGAAATGAATTTTTAAGGCTTGTTGGAGCTCCAAATGAGTACCTAATACTTATTATAATATATTATATGTTCAAATACTCAGTTGGGATCAAAACAACTTTGCTATAGTCACTTCGGAGCAAAAAAAGTATTTTAGGGGCTATATTTCGGCAAAACTAGTTATAACGACTTAGTTTTTCGCGAAATGAATTTTTAAGGCTTGTTGGAGCTCCAAATGTGTCCCTAATACTTATTATAATATAAAATTTTTTCAAATACTCAGTTAGGATCAAAACAACTTTGTTAGAGTCGCTTCGGAGCCAAAAAAATATTTTGAAGGCTATATTTCGGCAAAACTAGTTATAACGACTCAGTTTTTGCGCAAAATGAATTTTTAAGGCTTGTTGGACCACGAAATGAGTCCCTAATACTTATTATAATATATTATATGTTCAAATACTCAGTTGGCATCAAAACAACTTTGCTATAGTCACTTCAGAGCCAAAAAAGTATTTAAAGGGCTATATTTCAGCAAAACTAGTTATAACGACTTAGTTTTTGCGCGAAATGCTTATTTAATGCTTTTTGGAGCTCCAAATGAGTCCCTAATACTTATTATAATATATTATATGTTCAAATACTCAGTTGGGATCTAAACAATTTTGCTAGAGTCACTTCAGAGCCAAAATATTATCTTACAGGCTATATTTCGGCAAAACTAATTTTGCTGACTTAGTTTTTGCGCGAAATGACTTTTTAAGGCTTGTTGGAGCACCAGATGAGTCCCAAATACTTATTATAATATATGATATATTCAAATACTAAGTTGGAATCAAATCAACTTTGCTAGAGTCACTTCGGAGCCAAAAAAGTATTTTGAAGGCTATATTTCGGCAAAACTAGTTTTAACGACATAGTTTTTGCGCGAAATGAATTTTTAAGGTTGTTGGAGCTCCAAATGAGTCCCTAATACTTATTATAATATATTATATGTTCAAATACTCAGTTGGGATCAAAACAACTTTGCTATAGTCACTTCGGAGCTAAAAAAGTATTTTAAGGGCTATATTTCGGCAAAACTAGTTATAACGACTTAGTTTTTGCGCGAAATGAATTTTTAAGGCTTGTTGGAGCTCCAAATGAGTCCCTAATACTTATTATAATATATTATATGTTCAAATACTCAGTTGGAATCAAAAGAACTTTGCTAGAGTCACTTCGCAGCCAAAAAAGTATTTTAAGGCTATATTTCGGCAAAACTAGTTATAACGACTTAGTTTTTGCGCGAAATGAATTTTTAAGGCTTGTTGGAGCTCCAAATGAGTCCCTAATACTTATTATAATATATTATATGTTCAAATACTCAGTTGGGATCAAAACAACTTTGCTATAGTCACTTCGGAGCCAAAAAAGTATTTTAAGGGCTATATTTCGGCAAAACTAGTTATAACGACTTAGTTTTTGCGCGAAATGAATTTTTAAGGCTTGTTGGAGCTCCAAATGAGTCCCTAATACTTATTATAATATATTATATGTTCAAATACTCAGTTGGGATCTAAACAACTTTGCTAGAGTCACTTCGGAGCCAAAAAATTATTTTACAGGCTATATTTCGGCAAAACTAGTTTTGCTGACTTAGTTTTTGCGCGAAATGACTTTTTAAGGCTTGTTGGAGCACCAAATGAGTCCCTAATACTTATTATAATATATTATATGTTCAAATACTCAGTTGGGATCAAAACAACTTTGCTAGAGTCACTTCGAAGCCAAAAAAGTATTTGAAGGCTATATTTCGGCAAAACTAGTTATAACGACTTAGTTTTTGCGCGAAATGAATTTTTAAGGCTTGTTGGAGCTCCAAATGAGTCCCTAATACTTATTATAATATATTATATGTTCAAATACTCAGTTGGGATCAAAACAACTTTGCTATAGTCACTTCGGAGCCAAAAAAGTATTTTAAGGGCTATATTTCGGCAAAACTAGTTATAACGACTTAGTTTTTGCGCGAAATGAATTTTTAAGGCTTGTTGGAGCTCCAAATGAGTCCCTAATACTTATTATAATATATTATATGTTCAAATACTCAGTTGGGATCTAGACAACTTTGCTAGAGTCACTTCGCAGCCAAAAAAGTATTTTAAAGGCTATATTTCGGCAAAACGAGTTATAACACATAGTTTTTGCACGAAATGAATTTTTAAGGCTTGTTGGAGCTCCAAATGAGTCCCTAATACTTATTATAATATATTATATGTTCAAATACTCAGTTGGGATCAAAACAACTTTGCTGTAGTCACTTCGGAGCCAAAAAAGTATTTTAAGGGCTATATTTCGGCAAAACTAGTTATAACGACTTAGTTTTTGCGCGAAATGAATTTTTAAGGCTTGTTGGAGCTCCAAATGAGTCCCTAATACTTATTATAATATATTATATGTTCAAATACTCAGTTGGGATCTAAACAACTTTGCTAGAGTTACTTCGGAGCCAAAAAATTATTTTACAGGCTATATTTCGGCAAAACTAATTTTGCTGACTTAGTTTTTGCGCGAAATGACTTTTTAAGGCTTGTTGGAGCACCAAATGAGTCCCTAATACTTATTATAATATATTATATGTTCAAATACTCAGTTGGGATCAAAACAACTTTGCTATAGTCACTTCGGAGCCAAAAAAGTATTTTAAGGGCTATATTTCGGCAAAACTAGTTATAACGACTTAGTTTTTGCGCGAAATGAATTTTTAAGGCTTGTTGGAGCTCCAAATGAGTCCCTAATACTTATTATAATATATTATATGTTCAAATACTCATTTGGGATCAAAACAACTTTGTTAGAGTCACTTCGGAGCCAAAAAAATATTTTGAAGGCTATATTTCGGCAAAACTAGTTATAACGACTCAGTTTTTGCGCGAAATGAATTTTTAAGGCTTGTTGGAGCTCCAAATGAGTCCCTAATACTTATTATAATATATTATATGTTCAAATACTCAGTTGGGATCAAAACAACTTTGCTATAGTCACTTCAGAGCCAAAAAAGTATTTAAAGGGCTATATTTCGGCAAAACTAGTTATAACGACTTAGTTTTTGCGCGAAATGCATTTTTAAGGCTTGTTGGAGCTCCAAATGAGTCTCTAATACTTATTATAATATATTATATGTTCAAATACTCAGTTGGGATCTAAACAACTTTGCTAGAGTCACTTCGAAGCCAAAAAATTATTTTACAGGCTATATTTCGGCAAAACTAGTTTTACTGACTTAGTTTTTGCGCGAAATGAATTTTTAAGGCTTGTTGGAGCACCAAATGAGTCCCTAATACTTATTATAATATATTATATGTTCAAATACTCAGTTGGGATCAAAACAACTTTGCTAGAGTCACTTCGGAGCCAAAAAAGTATTTTGAAGGCTATATTTCGGCAAAACTAGTTATAACGACTTAGTTTTTGCGCGAAATGAATTTTTAAGGCTTGTTGGAGCTCCAAATGAGTCCCTAATACTTATTATAATATATTATATGTTCAAATACTCAGTTGGGATCAAAACAACTTTGCTATAGTCACTTCGGAGCCAAAAAAGTATTTTAAGGGCTATATTTCGGCAAAACTAGTTATAACGACTTAGTTTTTGCGCGAAATGAATTTTTAAGGCTTGTTGGAGCTCCAAATGAGTCCCTAATACTTATTATAATATATTATATGTTCAAATACTCAGTTGGGATCTAAACAACTTTGCTAGAGTCACTTCGGAGCCAAAAAATTATTTTACAGGCTATATTTCGGCAAAACTAATTTTGCTGACTTAGTTTTTGCGCGAAATGACTTTTTAAGGCTTGTTGGAGCTCCAAATGAGTCCCTAATACTTATTATAATATATTATATGTTCAAATACTCAGTTGGGATCAAAACAACTTTGCTAGAGTCACTTCGAGCCAAAAAAGTATTTTAAGGCTATATTTCGGCAAAACTAGTTATAACGACTTAGTTTTTGCGCGAAATGAATTTTTAAGGCTTGTTGGAGCTCCAAATGAGTCCCTAATACTTATTATAATATATTATATGTTCAAATACTCAGTTGGGATCAAAACAACTTTGCTAGAGTCACTTCGGAGCCAAAAAAGTATTTTAAGGGCTATATTTCGGCAAAACTAGTTATAACGACTTAGTTTTTGCGCGAAATGAATTTTTAAGGCTTGTTGGAGCTCCAAATGAGTCCCTAATACTTATTATAATATATTATATGTTCAAATACTCAGTTGGGATCAAAACAACTTTGCTAGAGTCACTTCGGAGCCAAAAAAGTATTTTAAGGCTATATTTCGGCAAAACTAGTTATAACGACTTAGTTTTTGCGCGAAATGAATTTTTAAGGCTTGTTGGAGCTCCAAATGAGTCCCTAATACTTATTATAATATATTATATGTTCAAATACTCAGTTGGGATCAAAACAACTTTGCTAGAGTCACTTCGGAGCCAAAAAAGTATTTTAAGGGCTATATTTCGGCAAAACTAGTTATAACGACTTAGTTTTTGCGCGAAATGAATTTTTAAGGCTTGTTGGAGCTCCAAATGAGTCCCTAATACTTATTATAATATATTATATGTTCAAATACTCAGTTGGGATCAAAACAACTTTGCTAGAGTCACTTCGGAGCCAAAAAATTATTTTAAGGCTATATTTCGGCAAAACTAGTTATAACGACTTAGTTTTTGCGCGAAATGAATTTTTAAGGCTTGTTGGAGCTCCAAATGAGTCCCTAATACTTATTATAATATATTATATGTTCAAATACTCAGTTGGGATCAAAACAACTTTGCTAGAGTCACTTCGGAGCCAAAAAAGTATTTTAAGGCTATATTTCGGCAAAACTAGTTATAACGACTTAGTTTTTGCGCGAAATGAATTTTTAAGGCTTGTTGGAGCTCCAAATGAGTCCCTAATACTTATTATAATATATTATATGTTCAAATACTCAGTTGGGATCAAAACAACTTTGCTATAGTCACTTCGGAGCCAAAAAAGTATTTTAAGGGCTATATTTCGGCAAAACTAGTTATAACGACTTAGTTTTTGCGCGAAATGAATTTTTAAGGCTTGTTGGAGCTCCAAATGAGTCCCTAATACTTATTATAATATATTATATGTTCAAATACTCAGTTGGGATCTAAACAACTTTGCTAGAGTCACTTCGGAGCCAAAAAATTATTTTACAGGCTATATTTCGGCAAAACTAATTTTGCTGACTTAGTTTTTGCGCGAAATGACTTTTTAAGGCTTGTTGGAGCACCAAATGAGTCCCTAATACTTATTATAATATATTATATGTTCAAATACTCAGTTGGGATCAAAACAACTTTGCTATAGTCACTTCAGAGCCAAAAAAGTATTTTAAGGGCTATATTTCGGCAAAACTAGTTATAACGACTTAGTTTTTGCGCGAAATGAATTTTTAAGGCTTGTTGGAGCTCCAAATGAGTCCCTAATACTTATTATAATATATTATATGTTCAAATACTCAGTTGGGATCAAAACAACTTTGTTAGAGTCGCTTCGGAGCCAAAAAATATTTTGAAGGCTATATTTCGGCAAAACTAGTTATAACGACTCAGTTTTTGCGCGAAATGAATTTTTAAGGCTTGTTGGACCTCCAAATGAGTCCCTAATACTTATTATAATATATTATATGTTCAAATACTCAGTTGGGATCAAAACAACTTTGCTATAGTCACTTCAGAGCCAAAAAAAGTATTTAAAGGGCTATATTTCGGCAAAACTAGTTATAACGACTTAGTTTTTGCGCGAAATGCATTTTTAAGGCTTGTTGGAGCTCCAAATGAGTCCTAATACTTATTATAATATATTATATGTTCAAATACTCAGTTGGGATCTAAACAATTTTGCTAGAGTCACTTCAGAGCCAAAAAATTATCTTACAGGCTATATTTCGGCAAAACTAATTTTGCTGACTTAGTTTTTGCGCGAAATGACTTTTTAAGGCTTGTTGGAGCACCAAATGAGTCCCTAATACTTATTATAATATATTATATATTCAAATACTCAGTTGGAATCAAAACAACTTTGCTAGAGTCACTTCGCAGCCAAAAAAGTATTTTGAAGGCTATATTTCGGCAAAACTAGTTATAACGACTTAGTTTTTGCGCGAAATGAATTTTTAAGGCTTGTTGGAGCTCCAAATGAGTCCCTAATACTTATTATAATATATTATATGTTCAAATACTCAGTTGGGATCAAAACAACTTTGCTATAGTCACTTCGGAGCCAAAAAAGTATTTTAAGGGCTATATTTCGGCAAAACTAGTTATAACGACTTAGTTTTTGCGCGAAATGAATTTTTAAGGCTTGTTGGAGCTCCAAATGAGTCCCTAATACTTATTATAATATATTATATGTTCAAATACTCAGTTGGGATCTAAACAACTTTGCTAGAGTCACTTCGGAGCCAAAAAATTATTTTACAGGCTATATTTCGGCAAAACTAATTTTGCTGACTTAGTTTTTGCGCGAAATGACTTTTTAAGGCTTGTTGGAGCACCAAATGAGTCCCTAATACTTATTATAATATATTATATGTTCAAATACTCAGTTGGGATCAAAACAACTTTGCTAGAGTCACTTCGGAGCCAAAAAAGTATTTTGAAGGCTATATTTCGGCAAAACTAGTTATAACGACTTAGTTTTTGCGCGAAATGAATTTTTAAGGCTTGTTGGAGCTCCAAATGAGTCCCTAATACTTATTATAATATATTATATGTTCAAATACTCAGTTGGGATCAAAACAACTTTGCTATAGTCACTTCGGAGCCAAAAAAGTATTTTAAGGGCTATATTTCGGCAAAACTAGTTATAACGACTTAGTTTTTGCGCGAAATGAATTTTTAAGGCTTGTTGGAGCTCCAAATGAGTCCCTAATACTTATTATAATATATTATATGTTCAAATACTCAGTTGGGATCAAAACAACTTTGCTAGAGTCACTTCGGAGCCAAAAAAGTATTTTACAGGCTATATTTCGGCAAAACTAGTTATACTGACTTAGTTTTTGCGCGAAATGAATTTTTAAGGCTTGTTGGAGCTCCAAATGAGTCCCTAATACTTATTATAATATAACATTTGTTCAAATACTCAGTTGGGATCAAAACAACTTTGTTAGAGTCGCTTCGGAGCCAAAAAATATTTTGAAGGCTATATTTCGGCAAAACTAGTTATAACGACTCAGTTTTTGCGCGAAATGAATTTTTAAGGCTTGTTGGACCTCCAAATGAGTCCCTAATACTTATTATAATATATTATATGTTCAAATACTCAGTTGGGATCAAAACAACTTTGCTATAGTCACTTCAGAGCCAAAAAAGTATTTAAGGGCTATATTTCGGCAAAACTAGTTATAACGACTTAGTTTTTGCGCGAAATGAATTTTTAAGGCTTGTTGGAGCTCCAAATGAGTCCCTAATACTTATTATAATATATTATATGTTCAAATACTCAGTTGGGATCTAAACAATTTTGCTAGAGTCACTTCAGAGCCAAAAAATTATCTTACAGGCTATATTTCGGCAAAACTAATTTTGCTGACTTAGTTTTTGCGCGAAATGACTTTTTAAGGCTTGTTGGAGCACCAAATGAGTCCCTAATACTTATTATAATATATTATATATTCAAATACTCAGTTGGAATCAAAACAACTTTGCTAGAGTCACTTCGCAGCCAAAAAAGTATTTTGAAGGCTATATTTCGGCAAAACTAGTTATAACGACATAGTTTTTGCGCGAAATGAATTTTTAAGGCTTGTTGGAGCTCCAAATGAGTCCCTAATACTTATTATAATATATTATATGTTCAAATACTCAGTTGGGATCAAAACAACTTTGCTATAGTCACTTCGGAGCCAAAAAAGTATTTTAAGGGCTATATTTCGGCAAAACTAGTTATAACGACTTAGTTTTTGCGCGAAATGAATTTTTAAGGCTTGTTGGAGCTCCAAATGAGTCCCTAATACTTATTATAATATATTATATGTTCAAATACTCAGTTGGGATCAAAACAACTTTGCTAGAGTCACTTCGGAGCCAAAAAAGTATTTTGAAGGCTATATTTCGGCAAAACTAGTTATAACGACTTAGTTTTTGCGCGAAATGAATTTTTAAGGCTTGTTGGAGCTCCAAATGAGTCCCTAATACTTATTATAATATATTATATGTTCAAATACTCAGTTGGGATCAAAACAACTTTGCTATAGTCACTTCGGAGCCAAAAAAGTATTTTAAGGGCTATATTTCGGCAAAACTAGTTATAACGACTTAGTTTTTGCGCGAAATGAATTTTTAAGGCTTGTTGGAGCTCCAAATGAGTCCCTAATACTTATTATAATATAACATTTGTTCAAATACTCAGTTGGGATCAAAACAACTTTGTTAGAGTCGCTTCGGAGCCAAAAAATATTTTGAAGGCTATATTTCGGCAAAACTAGTTATAACGACTCAGTTTTTGCGCGAAATGAATTTTTAAGGCTTGTTGGACCTCCAAATGAGTCCCTAATACTTATTATAATATATTATATGTTCAAATACTCAGTTGGGATCAAAACAACTTTGCTATAGTCACTTCGGAGCCAAAAAAGTATTTTAAGGGCTATATTTCGGCAAAACTAGTTATAACGACTTAGTTTTTGCGCGAAATGAATTTTTAAGGCTTGTTGGAGCTCCAAATGAGTCCCTAATACTTATTATAATATATTATATGTTCAAATACTCAGTTGGGATCTAAACAACTTTGCTAGAGTCACTTCAGAGCCAAAAAATTATCTTACAGGCTATATTTCGGCAAAACTAATTTTGCTGACTTAGTTTTTGCGCGAAATGACTTTTTAAGGCTTGTTGGAGCACCAAATGAGTCCCTAATACTTATTATAATATATTATATATTCAAATACTCAGTTGGATCAAAACAACTTTGCTAGAGTCACTTCGCAGCCAAAAAAGTATTTTGAAGGCTATATTTCGGCAAAACTAGTTATAACGACTTAGTTTTTGCGCGAAATGAATTTTTAAGGCTTGTTGGAGCTCCAAATGAGTCCCTAATACTTATTATAATATATTATATGTTCAAATACTCAGTTGGGATCAAAACAACTTTGCTATAGTCACTTCGGAGCCAAAAAAGTATTTTAAGGGCTATATTTCGGCAAAACTAGTTATAACGACTTAGTTTTTGCGCGAAATGAATTTTTAAGGCTTGTTGGAGCTCCAAATGAGTCCCTAATACTTATTATAATATATTATATGTTCAAATACTCAGTTGGGATCAAAACAACTTTGCTAGAGTCACTTCGGAGCCAAAAAAGTATTTTGAAGGCTATATTTCGGCAAAACTAGTTATAACGACTTAGTTTTTGCGCGAAATGAATTTTTAAGGCTTGTTGGAGCTCCAAATGAGTCCCTAATACTTATTATAATATATTATATGTTCAAATACTCAGTTGGGATCAAAACAACTTTGCTATAGTCACTTCGGAGCCAAAAAAGTATTTTAAGGGCTATATTTCGGCAAAACTAGTTATAACGACTTAGTTTTTGCGCGAAATGAATTTTTAAGGCTTGTTGGAGCTCCAAATGAGTCCCTAATACTTATTATAATATAACATTTGTTCAAATACTCAGTTGGGATCAAAACAACTTTGTTAGAGTCGCTTCGG
The DNA here is from genome assembly GCA_018132145.1 of Boehmeria nivea var. tenacissima. Taxonomy (NCBI): domain Eukaryota; kingdom Viridiplantae; phylum Streptophyta; class Magnoliopsida; order Rosales; family Urticaceae; genus Boehmeria; species Boehmeria nivea. The sequence continues at coordinate 490,163 of CM030883.1, forward strand.
AGCCAAAAAAATATTTTGAAGGCTATATTTCGGCAAAACTAGTTATAACGACTCAGTTTTTGCGCGAAATGAATTTTTAAGGCTTGTTGGACCTCCAAATGAGTCCCTAATACTTATTATAATATATTATATGTTCAAATACTCAGTTGGGATCAAAACAACTTTGCTATAGTCACTTCAGAGCCAAAAAAGTATTTAAAGGGCTATATTTCGGCAAAACTAGTTATAACGACTTAGTTTTTGCGCGAAATGCATTTTTAAGGCTTGTTGGAGCTCCAAATGAGTCCTAATACTTATTATAATATATTATATGTTCAAATACTCAGTTGGGATCTAAACAACTTTGCTAGAGTCACTTCAGAGCCAAAAAATTATCTTACAGGCTATATTTCGGCAAAACTAATTTTGCTGACTTAGTTTTTGCGCGAAATGACTTTTTAAGGCTTGTTGGAGCACCAAATGAGTCCCTAATACTTATTATAATATATTATATATTCAAATACTCAGTTGGAATCAAAACAACTTTGCTAGAGTCACTTCGCAGCCAAAAAAGTATTTTGAAGGCTATATTTCGGCAAAACTAGTTATAACGACTTAGTTTTTGCGCGAAATGAATTTTTAAGGCTTGTTGGAGCTCCAAATGAGTCCCTAATACTTATTATAATATATTATATGTTCAAATACTCAGTTGGGATCAAAACAACTTTGCTAGTAGTCACTTCGGAGCCAAAAAAGTATTTTAAGGGCTATATTTCGGCAAAACTAGTTATAACGACTTAGTTTTTGCGCGAAATGAATTTTTAAGGCTTGTTGGAGCTCCAAATGAGTCCCTAATACTTATTATAATATATTATATGTTCAAATACTCAGTTGGGATCTAAACAACTTTGCTATAGTCACTTCGGAGCCAAACAATTATTTTACAGGCTATATTTCGGCAAAACTAATTTTGCTGACTTAGTTTTTGCGCGAAATGACTTTTTAAGGCTTGTTGGAGCACCAAATGAGTCCCTAATACTTATTATAATATAACATTTGTTCAAATACTCATTTGGGATCAAAACAACTTTGTTAGAGTCGCTTCGGAGCCAAAAAAATATTTTGAAGGCTATATTTCGGCAAAACTAGTTATAACGACTCAGTTTTTGCGCGAAATGAATTTTTAAGGCTTGTTGGACCTCCAAATGAGTCCCTAATACTTATTATAATATATTATGTCACGACCCGTTTCAACGGATCGCGACTCTTACTTACTTACGTACGTATAAGTTTTATACTTAAACCTGTCAATCACAAAGTAATTTATAGAAAGTAGTGTGCGCGCGTACTTATTTATTTTTTTTTGTTTTTAAACATTGCTATAACATTGTAAGAACTCTTAGTTATACTACAGCGTTGCTGCAATATAACCAAAACTCTTCTTAACTCTGCTACCGCAATGGTGTCACAAAATATACATACTGTTGTTCTTTAAAGTACTTTAGTTTGATATATTCATATATACAAACCAACAGTGCAAAATATTGAGCCAGGAGAGTCTTCAACCACCACAGGTAGTCCACACACTTGTTCTAGCATCCTCGACCTCCTCCTCGGCTTTGCTTCTTCTTACCTATGTCTACAATACAAGAAACCTGGTGAGTTGCTAAACTCAATAAGTGATGAAACTATCTATACTATGTGACATGACAATTAATGCATCACATAAGAAATATAAATAATGAGCAGTACACATAATAATATAAGAGGTCATTTGTCCCATACCAAATGATCCCTACAATAGAAAACAGTTTCTTAGCATAACCTAGCGTTATCTCGACCACCCTTTTGTGATCAGAGACCTTAGCCGACAAATCGGCAAACATACATCATTAGGGAGTCTGGGATCCACTGATGGTACCGCATCATGAATTATAACATGAGGCGCCAGGCGGGGAGTGGGCCAGCTCAACTTTTAGAGCATCTCCCGGCCACATTACATCCTCCTGCAGTCTTTTAAAAACTGTAGCATGCTTTATTGTATTAAAAAGATTTTCATCATCATTATCAGGAGGGCTTGAGTGTCCAAAAGGACTATCGATACCATCGACTCGTTTTCGTAACATTCTATCTTATGTTGTTGACGTTTCAATCAACAACCCCCGGTACCATATCATTTCTGGCGACCGAGCCACATATTCCTTGAGGGTTATTCATTTCGGGGTGTAAACCCAACAAATACTTTCATTAAACTCATATTCTTTCATTTTACGTTCATTATTAATCATCTGAAGCTCGAAAGAATATTCCGAGGTCTTGATATTATTTCGCACGGGAATAAGATTCCACTGCGGCGAAACCATTCATTAATAACCCTCGTGATTCCTTGACTTATAAGTCAAAGGACATTTCATCATTTGGTTGGTTTACAGCATATTAAAAGGCTCGGGCAGTTTCTAACCTTCAACTTAACTTATCGGGCAAAGCCCGTACTAAGTTTTATGAGTTATAAAGGCCGAAGCCATTAATCTTGTTAGTTTCGTCATTACCGGGTTTAAACTTAATTTTGCTTACTAGCAAAGGCATTTAAATGCATAACCATACAATTCCTAGCACATAATACAATTTATTCTTGTATTGTAGGTGCATCGTCACTTACCTAGAGTCACTCGGTTCGAAATTTGTCGTTCCGGGTCGTTTTGGTCTTCCGAGGGTCGGAACTTGAATTTCCTATTAAAATAGTGTAAAAACCATTAGGTTTTAAAATTTATCCCATGAAAAATTCATTTAAAGTATTTAATATTCATTTTATTGGTTTTTGGGCCAATTCGGCTCAAACCGGGGCTTAGAAAAATGTTTCGGGCCGTTTCGGGGTCAAATGGCCATGTCGACGTGGTGCTGGGCGCGCAAGGGGCGTGCTGGGCGTGCACACGGGGCTGGCCGGGCGCTCAGGGCCGCACACGGGCCTGCTGGGCGCGACGGGCCGCAGGCGGCACTCCTGGCGCGCGCACGGGCGCTGGCGGCACGCCTGGCGCGCGCACGGGCGCAGGCAGCGCGCCTGCCGCGCGCGCTGAGCACCTGCCGTGCATGCTGGGCGCCTGCCGCGCGCGCTGGCGCATGCTGCGCGCGCTGGGCGCCTGCCGCGCGCGCTGGGCGTGCCTGGTGCGCGCGCTGGGCGCCCACAGCGCCCAGGCAGCGCGCCCACAGCGCCTCCTTGCCCGGGTGGAGTCCAAATTGCACCATTTTGTGCAATTTGACCACCAAACCTATTTTTGAAGCTTTAAACACTATTTTATACCTCAAAACACACCAAAATTCATTAAAACCTAATAAATCACAAAAATTTCCCCACTTAGACCTATGATCAAACATAATATGTTCAAGACTTATGTAACTTTGTAAATTCCTTTCTCAAGCATGAATAGCCATTCCTTTTGTCATCAATTCATCAACTCCCAATCAACAACACAATTCAACATCATCAACATCATATTTTTCATCACTGTTTCACTTTAATCAAAGGCAAATTTCTTCACCAAATTCGAACAAAACCTAAACATGAAAAACTAACCTTTTCTTTTCACTAATACTTGCATCAAATTCTTTCCAAACAAATCCAAAACACCAAAAACCATTCAATCAAGATTAAACCATATTAAAACAGCCCTTTCAACAGTGATTAACCATGATAATAATTCCAAGTTAAAGGCTTAATCAAATAAAAGTTTTAAAACCTATTTACCTTAGTTGTGTAACTTGTTCTTCTTTACTTCCTTTTCACTTTCTTCTTCTTGTTCTTCCTCTTCTTTCTCTCTTCTTTCTTTTCTTTTCTTTCTCTTCCTTTTTCTTCACTTTCTATTCTGTTTTGATGGTTCAAATTCGTGCTAAGGCTGCTTAATTAAATAAAAACCTAAGCTAGTTGGTGTGTCGCGACGACGTCACGACGAAGTAATCGACTTTCCACCTCGCGCTTAAATTTTGACAACTCTTATTCAAATTTTGACACCTAAGCAAACTAAAGATCAGGTTTAATATATAAAGGACAGCTCCTACTTACCCATGTGAAGGTGAACCCCGTCGTGCTTACTTCTTTTACGAAATTACACTTTAGTCCACCGAAATAAACTCTTAACAACTTAGTCCTTGGTTACATTTGTAAATTTATTTCTTAGCCCTTCTAGCACAATTTCTTTCTTTATTCACCTTATTTGTCCAATTATAAAACGCTACATAAATTTTCAGAATTTATATAGCTCATTTCCTATTTTTCCAAGGCATTTCAATTTCGGTCCCGAACTAACAATTTTTACCGAAATTATTCACAACTAAACTCCTCGTTTCTAAACATTTTATTCTTTCACTTCGGCCCATAATCTTAAATTTTCCAACCATAAAACTTCTTCATAAAGAAGATATCTTGTTGGATTATTCATTATTTTACTCGGTAAATTACCGTTTTGCCCTTAACTTGACGTTTTTCACCAAAACGACACTTTTTCACATCGGAATGATTTCAAAATTTACGAGTGACCTTAAAAATGCTATTGATGCACCATAATAACTTTAAAATTTATTTTCATGGCTTGAAACTCTAATTCCCATGATTCGGGAATTATAAAACCCGAATTCACCCAATTCCACGCCACCTAAGGTTGAAAACTTATTTTCAACTTTAAACTTATCCTTGTGAGTTGAATAAGGAAAAGTTTCATAACTCTAACATAATTACACGAGGACGATAAGAATACTTTGGGGTTTACAATCCCTTCCCCCTTATAAAAGTTTCGTCCTCGAAACTTAAAACAACGTCGGGTATTTACTTTTCTTCTCTTTTTTTTTTTCTAACTCCCAGGTGGCTTCTTTGGGTGAATGGTTCTTCAATTGTACTTTGACCAAAGGGATCTTCTTGTTACGCAATTCTTTCTCTTGACAATCTAAAATCTTCTCGGGCTGAACTTCGTACTTCGCTGCTGGCGTAACTTCTATCTCCTAGTGTCAAAGAACATGAGAAGGATCTCGGATGTACTTGCGTAGCATGGAAAAATTGAAGACATCATGCACACCTATCATCGAATCTGGTAGAGCAAGTTGATATGCCACTGGACCAATTCGCTCAATAATCTTGAATGGTCCGACATATCAAGGACTTAGCTTGCCTTTTTTTACCAAACCGCATTATCCCTCTCATAGGTTAAACCTTGAGAAACACCTGTTCTCATATTGTGAACTCGATTGGTTTATGCCTCTTATCAGCATAATATTTTTGCTGACTTTGAGACATCTTCATGAGGCATTGAATCTTTTCAATTTCTTTGGTAGCCTGCTCCATTAGCTCTGGCCCCAAATACTTCTGTTCACCTGTTTCATACCTATGAATTGGTGATCTACATTTCGTCTTATACAACGCTTTACAAGGAGCTATGCCGATGCTCGAATGATAAATATTATTGTAAGAGAACTCTGCCAGAGGTAAGTATTTATCCCAAGCTCCTTGAAAGTCAAGAGCATAAGATCTTCACATATCTTTGAGCATTTGAATTGTGCGTTCGCTCTTTCTTTCTGTCTACATATGAGAACCAGTACTAAACTTCAAATGGGTTCCTAGAGCGTTCTGGAGGCTTTTTTTTTTTTTTTTTCAAAACATGGAGGTAAATCGACTATCTCGATCGGAGATAATTGACTTCGGCACTCCATGAAGATGCACAATTTCCCGAACACCGACTTCAGCTAGAGTTTACAAGTTACTCTATCTCGAATAAAATTCGCAGACTTTGTTAGACGGTCGATGATAACCAAAATAAAATCGTGTCCTCTTGTTGTTTTGGGTAATCCCGACACAAGGTCCATCGTTATTTGATCCCACTTCTATTCTTGAACCTCTAAAGGCTGAAGTAATCCAGTTGGTTATTGATGCTCTGCCTTTACTTGTTGACAAGTAAGGCACCTACATACAAAAGTTACTACATAACGTTTCATACCTGACCACCAATACTTCTACTTCAAATCCTGATACATTTTGGTAGTCCCTGGGTGCATTGAGTAAGAAGCCTGATAAGATTCTGTTAAAAGTTGCGTCTTAAGCACTTCCTGATTCGGTACGCAAATTCTTCCTCTGAAAAGCATGGTATCATCCTTGGAAATAGAGAATTCCTCTTGCTTTTCTCTTAAACCTTATTTTTTTTTATCTTGGTCCATTCTTGATCTTGCTCCTGTGCTTCTCGTATTTGTTCGAGAAATATTGGTTATACTTGAAGTGCGGTTAGCCTTCCGGCAATTATTTGAAGACCAAAATAACAAATTTTCTTTTGTAATTCTTCTGGCAAGCCTTGGATTACCATTGGGGTTCCTGTTGACTTTCGACTTAAAGCATCTGCCACTCGGTTAGCTTTTCCCAGATAGTAGTGAATGTCGAAGTCATAATCCGTCAATAAATCCAACCATCTTTCTTGACGCACATTTAACTCATTTTGAGTGAAAAGATACTTCAGCGTCTCATGGTTGGTACAAATATCACAGTGTACCCCATAAAGATAATGCCTCTAAATTTTTAAGGCAAACACAACTGCTGCTAACTCCAATCGTGTGTGGGATACCTTTTCTCATAATCTTTGAGTTGACAGGAGGCATAGGCGATCATCTTACTATATTGTATCAAAATAGCTCCAAGTCCCAATTTTGAGGCATCGCAGTAGATAGCGAAACCTGTTGTACCCTGAGGTATTGTTAGAACTGGAGCAGTGGTTAATCTTTTCTTTAGCTCTTGGAAGCTATTTTTACAAGCTTCTGTCCACAAAAATTTCTGCCCCTTTTGTGTAAGTGCTGTCATAGGTGTCGCAATCTTTGAAAAACCTTCAACAAATCTTCGATAATACCCAGCTAAACCCAAAAACTTCTTATTTTAGTTAAATTCTCCAATTACGACCATTCTATAACAGCTTCTATCTTCACTGGGTCTACCATTATTCCCTCTTTAGATAGAACATGACACAGAAAAACTACCTTGTCGAGCCAAAACTCACATTTCTTAAACTTGGCATATAGTTGTTTATCTTTCAGCCTCTTCAATACCAAGGCCAAGTGTTCTGCGTGTTCTTCCTGGGACCTTAGTAACTGAGGATATCATCGATAAATACAATGACAATTTATCTAAATAGTCTTCAAATACCCTATTCATCAGATCCATAAAAGCGGCTGGTGCATTGGTATTACAAGAAACTCATAGTGCCTATATCGAGTTCTGAAAGTTATTTTGGGAACATCCTCTTCTCGTACCTTCAGTTGATGATACCTGGATCGTAGGTCAATCTTGGAAAATACTTTCGTCCCAGCTAGTTGATCAAACAAATCATCTATACGGGGCAATGTGTATTTATTTTTAATTGTCACCTTATTAAGTTCCCGATAATCAATGCAAAGTCGTAACGTTCCATCCTTCTTCTTCATGAACAAAACTGGTGCACCCCATGTGAGTGACTGGGTCTAATGAATCTCATATGAACCAATTCCTACACTTGGGTCTTCAGCTCCTTTAACTCAGTAGGTGCCAATCGATAAGGTGCCTTCGAAACTAGTGTCGTTCCGGGAATTAACTTAATAGTAAATTCAATCTCCCGTTCTGGCGGTAATTCTGGCAAATATTCTGGGAATACGGTGAGGTAGTCTCTTACAATAGGCACGTCTGTTGGTTTAAGTTTGACTTCCTTCATCTCATCAAGGATGCTGGCTATATAGCCACAACATCCATTTGCTAGTAATTTTAAAGCTTGGAGTACTAAAATTGTAGGAACTAGCTTTTTTTTTTTTCGTGATGTTCCCTTAAAGTTAAATTCTTCACCATCAGGTGGTTGAAATTGAACTCGCCTTTTTCGACAATCTATGACTGTATGATGTGCACTTAACCAGTCCATACCCAAGATTACATCATAATCTTCCATTTCTATAACAACTAGATTAGCATAGAAGGTTCGTTCTCCAACTCGGATAGGCATATTTCTATACTAACTAGTTGATTCATATGTATCTCCCGCCGGAGTTATAGTTATAAAGGGGTATGATAATATCTGTCTATCACATTCTAACTTTTCTACTACTTTACTTGCTATAAATGAATGTGTAGCACCAGAATCAATAAGTGTATAAAAAAAAGATTAGCAATAGGAAATTGACATGTTGCTACGGTTGATGGACCGACGTTTACGTCATCTTTCGATAGGCTGTAGACTCTGGCATTAGGACGAGGCTGGGTCCTAATTGGTTCTCTTTCTTTTCTCTAGTTTGGATAGGACTTCGCAAAACATAACAAATATTCGTCCTCATCCTGCACTCTCTACTATGTAACTTTCCATAACGAGTGCACTGTGGAGGGATCTGTTATTTAGTTCTAGTGTTTCCACGGTTTTGTTCCTGGCGGCGATAATTTACTCTTTCATTTCTCCCTTGTTGACAGCGCTTCTGACCTCCTTTCAGTCCTTCATTACTTCTGAAATTACTAATATTGGCAGTGAATTATAGTAACGTGCCTACATTTGGGGTCGATTCCCATAGTTTCTTTGAAACCTGTCACGTCTAGGAGGGAATTTCCTTATTTTTGACTTCTGAACATTAGTATTCCCACGTGTTTCAGCTACACTTTGCGTAAAGGTTGGCTTATTTATCAATTTCTAGCCATCTATTCTTAAAGCTCTCTGTACTGCATCAGCATAAGTACACGGCCCTAATTCGCCCCTATCAACTTGAGTCACAATCTCAACGCCTAGACCATGCATATATTTCATTTTTCTTGCGTCATCCGTGGCTACCTTGGTCAGTGCGTAACGTGCCGGTTCATCAATTTAGCTGTGTACTCTGCTACGGTCATTTTTCCCTATGGAAGATCCATAAGCTCCTTAACCCTTCCTGAAAGTCGAGCCTCTACAAGGTACTTGGCATAAAATAAGGCTAGAAACCGTTCCCAAGAGATTGTTTCAATAGGATGTGTTTGCACAATCATCGCCCACTAGTATCTAACTTCGTCATCAAACTGGTATACAGTGCAAGTTAACTTCTGTGCATCCGTTAGATGTATGTATTCAAAGATCTGCTGAATGCGCTCTATCTAGTTTTCAGCCTTTGTCGGATCGGGTGTCCCTTGGAATATTGGTGGTTCTACTTCCTGAGGCGCTCACAAATTGGTTTAGAGGGGCCATCCTCGGCAGTTGTACATTGGGTCGTAGCATAGGCGGCACTGATACGTTCACTTTAGCTGGTGCTGCCGCTTCTACTTGTTGTTGTGGCTATATTGGCCGCGGATGTTGTTGTTGATCATTGAGGAGGGCAAGTAGGTTCCTGATCATTTCTCCTTGCTGCCCAATCTATTGGTCTCCCCTTTATGCTACTTTATTTCTTCTTCGAGCCTCTGCAGCTTGAGCTTCGATCATTTGACGAAGCTCATCTACTTCATTGGGAGGGTTCTGACATGTACTTTTCCTTGACATGTCTTCAATAGTTACTCTTACTTAACCTATCATGTCATGGCACATAGCAGTGGTAAGCTTATATTCTAGATCTTCTAATCTTTATTTGGATCTAAATCATCCTCGGGGTATTCCTCAGGTTGTTCATAAAAAATGAGCATTGCTACTTTGAGCTCACTAAAGGTGTTAGGTTTTCCCATTAATTCTGTCACCTTAAACCATTTGAAAGGTCCATTGGCATAAACATGCCTCTTTTTTTTTTTTTGAACTGGCATATCTCGGGAACATCTCATAACAAATTTACAATTAAACCTGTCGGTATTCTCTTAAGCGGACTCCCCAAATCGTTGATGAAATCTGCTCAGTCTCCGATACCAGACCTTTTCTTTAGATCCTTTCATATAGTTATGGCTCATTCATGGGCTTTTCAAAAAAATTGACCATTCATGGACTTCTCTTCTTATTGTTACTGCAGTCGAAAATGTAAGGGCTTTTTTCTCTTAGGAGGGTTACAACTACATCTACCCAATACTCCTGAGGTATTCTAATAAAACTCATCCATTGGGTTGTGTAACCTAGCCACTCATAAATAATCATCTTGTCTGCAGTTCCTATAAAACATTTATCATTCTCTGGTACTGAGTTCAAAATGTCTGTCGGGGTTTGTTCTATTATCACCGGTCCGACATCACTATCCTCACTAGACAGCTCGGGACCCAGATCAGGAATGACCTGTTCTACTTCTGACATCAGTTCAGTTAGTTTGAACCTTATATAAAATTTAGATAATAAAGCTTACCTACTAAGGAGAGAACCGAGGCTGTCGAACAACGTGTGTGGGTGGTCTGCAGAAACGACTCAACCTGGGCTCTGATACCAAAAAATCTGTCAAGACCCGCTTCAACGGATCGCGACTCTTACTTACTTACGTACGTGTAAGTTTTATACTTAAACCTGTCAATCACAAAGTAATTTATAGAAAGTAGTGTGCGCGCGTACTTATTTATTTTTTTTTGTTTTTAAACATTGCTATAACATTGTAAGAACTCTTAGTTATACTACAGCGTTGCTGCAATATAACCAAAACTCTTCTTAACTCTGCTACCGCAATGGTGTCACAAAATATACATACTGTTGTTCTTTAAAGTACTTTAGTTTGATATATTCATATATACAAACCAACAGTGCAAAATATTGAGCCAGGAGAGTCTTCAACCACCACAGGTAGTCCACACACTTGTTCTAGCATCCTCGACCTCCTCCTCGGCTTTGCTTCTTCTTACCTATGTCTACAATACAAGAAACCTGGTGAGTTGCTAAACTCAATAAGTGATGAAACTATCTATACTATGTGACATGACAATTAATGCATCACATAAGAAATATAAATAATGAGCAGTACACATAATAATATAAGAGGTCATTTGTCCAATACCAAATGATCCCTACAATAAAAGAAAACAGTTTCTTAGCATAACCTAGCGTTATCTCGACCACCCTTTTGTGATCAGAGACCTTAGCCGACAAATCGGCAAACATACATCATTAGGGAGTCTGGGATCCACTGATGGTACCGCATCATGAATTATAACATGAGGCGCCAGGCGGGGAGTGGGCCAGCTCAACTTTTAGAGCATCTCCCGGCCACATTACATCCTCCTGCAGTCTTTTAAAAACTGTAGCATGCTTTATTGTATTAAAAAGATTTTCATCATCATTATCAGGAGGGCTTGAGTGTCCAAAAGGACTATCGATACCATCGACTCGTTTTCGTAACATTCTATCTTATGTTGTTGACGTTTCAATCAACAACCCCCGGTACCATATCATTTCTGGCGACCGAGCCACATATTCCTTGAGGGTTATTCATTTCGGGGTGTAAACCCAACAAATACTTTCATTAAACTCATATTCTTTCATTTTACGTTCATTATTAATCATCTGAAGCTCGAAAGAATATTCCGAGGTCTTGATATTATTTCGCACGGGAATAAGATTCCACTGCGGCGAAACCATTCATTAATAACCCTCGTGATTCCTTGACTTATAAGTCAAAGGACATTTCATCATTTGGTTGGTTTACAGCATATTAAAAGGCTCGGGCAGTTTCTAACCTTCAACTTAACTTATCGGGCAAAGCCCGTACTAAGTTTTATGAGTTATAAAGGCCGAAGCCATTAATCTTGTTAGTTTCGTCATTACCGGGTTTAAACTTAATTTTGCTTACTAGCAAAGGCATTTAAATGCATAACCATACAATTCCTAGCACATAATACAATTTATTCTTGTATTGTAGGTGCATCGTCACTTACCTAGAGTCACTCGGTTCGAAATTTGTCGTTCCGGGTCGTTTTGGTCTTCCGAGGGTCGGAACTTGAATTTCCTATTAAAATAGTGTAAAAACCATTAGGTTTTAAAATTTATCCCATGAAAATTCATTTAAAGTATTTAATATTCATTTTATTGGTTTTTTGGGCCAATTCGGCTCAAACCGGGGCTTAGAAAAATGTTTCGGGCCGTTTCGGGGTCAAATGGCCATGTCGACGTGGTGCTGGGCGCGCAAGGGGCGTGCTGGGCGTGCACACGGGGCTGGCCGGGCGCTCAGGGCCGCACACGGGGCCTGCTGGGCGCGCACGGGCCGCAGGCGGCACTCCTGGCGCGCGCACGGGCGCTGGCGGCACGCCTGGCGCGCGCACGGGCGCAGGCAGCGCGCCTGCCGCGCGCGCTGAGCACCTGCCGTGCATGCTGGGCGCCTGCCGCGCGCGCTGGGCGCATGCTGCGCGCGCTGGGCGCCTGCCGCGCGCGCTAGGCGCGCCTGGTGCGCCGCTGGCGCCCACAGCGCCCAGGCAGCGCGCCCACAGCGCCTCCTTGCCCGGGTGGAGTCCAAATTGCACCATTTTGTGCAATTTGACCACCAAACCTATTTTTGAAGCTTTAAACACTATTTTATACCTCAAAACACACCAAAATTCATTAAAACCGAATAAATCACAAAAATTTCCCCACTTAGACCTATGATCAAACATAATATGTTCAAGACTTATGTAACTTTGTAAATTCCTTTCTCAAGCATGAATAGCCATTCCTTTTGTCATCAATTCATCAACTCCCAATCAACAACACAATTCAACATCATCAACATCATATTTTTCATCACTGTTTCACTTTAATCAAAGGCAAATTTCTTCACCAAATTCGAACAAAACCTAAACATGAAAAACTAACCTTTTCTTTTCACTAATACTTGCATCAAATTCTTTCCAAACAAATCCAAAACACCAAAAACCATTCAATCAAGATTAAACCATATTAAAACAGCCCTTTCAACAGTGATTAACCATGATAATAATTCCAAGTTAAAGGCTTAATCAAATAAAAGTTTTAAAACCTATTTACCTTAGTTGTGTAACTTGTTCTTCTTTACTTCCTTTTCACTTTCTTCTTCTTGTTCTTCCTCTTCTTTCTCTCTTCTTTCTTTTCTCTTCTTTCTCTTCCTTTTTTTCTTCACTTTCTATTCTGTTTTGATGGTTCAAATTCGTGCTAAGGCTGCTTAATTAAATAAAAACCTAAGCTAGTTGGTGTGTCGCGACGACGTCACGACGAAGTAATCGACTTTCCACCTCGCGCTTAAATTTTGACAACTCTTATTCAAATTTTGACACCTAAGCAAACTAAAGATCAGGTTTAATATATAAAGGACAGCTCCTACTTACCCATGTGAAGGTGAACCCCGTCGTGCTTACTTCTTTTACGAAATTACACTTTAGTCCACCGAAATAAACTCTTAACAACTTAGTCCTTGGTTACATTTGTAAATTTATTTCTTAGCCCTTCTAGCACAATTTCTTTCTTTATTCACCTTATTTGTCCAATTATAAAACGCTACATAAATTTTCAGAATTTATATAGCTCATTTCCTATTTTTCCAAGGCATTTCAATTTCGGTCCCGAACTAACAATTTTTACCGAAATTATTCACAACTAAACTCCTCGTTTCTAAACATTTTATTCTTTCACTTCGGCCCATAATCTTAAAATTTTCCAACCATAAAACTTCTTCATAAAGAAGATATCTTGTTGGATTATTCATTATTTTACTTGGTAAATTACCGTTTTGCCCTTAACTTGACGTTTTTCACCAAAACGATACTTTTTCACATCGGAATGATTTCAAAATTTACAAGTGACCTTAAAAATGCTATTGATGCACCATAATAACTTTAAAATTTATTTTCATGGCTTGAAACTCTAATTCCCATGATTCAGGAATTATAAAACCAAAATTCACCCAATTCCACGTCACCTAAGGTTGAAAACTTATTTTCAACTTTAAACTTATCCTTGTGAGTTGAATAAGGAAAAGTTTCATAACTCTAACATAATTACACGAGGATGATAAGAATACTTTGGGGTTTACATATTATATGTTCAAATACTCAGTTGGGATCAAAACAACTTTGCTATAGTCACTTCAGAGCCAAAAAAGTATTTAAAGGGCTATATTTCGGCAAAACTAGTTATAACGACTTAGTTTTTGCGCGAAATGCATTTTTAATGCTTGTTGGAGCTCTAAATGAGTCCTTAATACTTATTATAATATATTATATGTTCAGATACTCAGTTGGGATCTAAACAATTTTGCTAGAGTCACTTCAGAGCCAAAAAATTATCTTACATGCTATATTTCGGCAAAACTAATTTTGCTGACTTAGTTTTTGCGCGAAATGACTTTTTAAGGCTTGTTGGAGCACCAAATGAGTCCCTAATACTTATTATAATATATGATATATTCAAATACTCAGTTGGAATCAAAACAACTTTGCTAGAGTCACTTCGCAGTCAAAAAGGTATTTTGAAGGCTATATTTCGGCAAAACTAGTTATAACGACATAGTTTTTGCGCGAAATGAATTTTTAAGGTTGTTGGAGCTCCAAATGAGTCCCTAATACTTATTATAATATATTATATGTTCAAATACTCAGTTGGGATCAAAACAACTTTGCTATAGTCACTTCGGAGCTAAAAAAGTATTTTAAGGGCTGTTTTTCGGCAAAACTAGTTATAACGACTTAGTTTTTGCGCGAAATGAATTTTTAAGGCTTGTTGAAGCCCCAAATGAGTCCCTAATACTTATTATAATATATTATATGTTCAAATACTCATTTGGAATCAAAACAACTTTGCTATAGTCACTTCAGAGCCAAAAAAGTATTTAAAGGGCTATATTTCGGCAAAACTAGTTATAACGACTTAGTTTTTGCGCGAAATGCATTTTTAATGCTTGTTGGAGCCCCAAATGAGTCCCTAATACTTATTATAATATATTATATGTTCAAATACTCAGTTGGGATCTAAACAACTTTGCTAGAGTCACTTCGGAGCCAAAAAATTATCTTACATGCTATATTTCGGCAAAACTAATTTTGCTGACTTAGTTTTTGCGCGAAATGAATTTTTAATGCTTGTTGGAGCCCCAAATGAGTCCCCAATACTTATTATAATATATTATATGTTCAAATACTCAGTTGGGATCTAAACAACTTTGCTAGAGTCACTTCGGAGCCAAAAATTTATTTTACAGGCTATATTTCGGCAAAACTAATTTTGCTGACTTAGTTTTTGCGCGAAATGACTTTTTAGGGCTTGTTGGGGCACCAAATGTGTCCCTAATACTTATTATAATATATTATATGTTCAAATACTCAGTTAGGATCAAAACAAGTTTGCTAGAGTCACTTCGGAGCCACAAAAGTATTTTGAAGGCTATATTTTGGCAAAACTAGTCATAACGACTTAGTTTTTGCGCGAAATGAATTTTTAAGGCTTGTTGGAGCTCCAAATGAGTCCCTAATACTTATTATAATATATTATATGTTCAAATACTCAGTTAGGATCAAAACAACTTTGTTGTAGTCACTTCGGAGCCAAAAAAGAATTTTAAGGGCTATATTTCGGCAAAACTAGTTATAACGACTTAGTTTTTGCGTGAAATGAATTTTTAAGGCATGTTGGAGCTCTAAATGAGTCCCTAATACTTATTATAATATATTATATGTTCAAATACTCAGTTGGGATCTAAACAACTTTGCTATAGTCACTTCGGAGCCAAACAATTATTTTACAGGCTATATTTCGGCAAAACTAATTTTGCTGACTTAGTTTTTGCGCGAAATGACTTTTTAGGGCTTGTTGGGGCACCAAAGGTGTCCCTAATACTTATTATAATATATTATATGTTCAAATACTCAGTTGGGATCAAAACAAGTTTGCTAGAGTCACTTCGGAGCCAAAAAAGTATTTTGAAGGCTATATTTTGGCAAAACTAGTCATAACGACTTAGTTTTTGCGCGAAATGAATTTTTAAAACTTGTTGGAGCTCCAAATGAGTCCCTAATACTTATTATAATATATTATATGTTCAAATACTCAGTTGGGATCAAAACAACTTTGTTGTAGTCACTTCGGAGCCAAAAAAGAATTTTAAGGGCTATATTTCGGCAAAACTAGTTATAACGACTTAGTTTTTGCGTGAAATGAATTTTTAAGGCATGGTTGAGCTCTAAATGAGTCCCTAATACTTATTATAATATATTATATGTTCAAATACTCAGTTGGGATCTAAACAACTTTGCTAGAGTCACTTCAGAGCCAAAAAATTATCTTACATGCTATATTTCGGCAAAACTAATTTTGCTGACTTAGTTTTTGCGCGAAATGAATTTTTAATGCTTGTTGGAGCCCCAAATGAGTCCCTAATACTTATTATAATATATTATATGTTCAAATACTCAGTTGGGATCTAAACAACTTTGCTAGAGTCACTTCGGAGCCAAAAATTTATTTTACAGGCTATATTTCGGAAAAACTAATTTTGCTGACTTAGTTTTTGCGCGAAATGACTTTTTAGGGCTTGTTGGGGCACCAAATGTGTCCCTAATACTTATTATAATATATTATATGTTCAAATACTCAGTTGGGATCAAAACAAGTTTGCTAGAGTCACTTCGGAGCCAAAAAAGTATTTTGAAGGCTATATTTTGGCAAAACTAGTCATAACGACTTAGTTTTTGCGCGAAATGCATTTTTAATGCTTGTTGGAGCTCTAAATGAGTCCTTAATACTTATTATAATATATTATATGTTCAGATACTCAGTTGGGATCTAAACAATTTTGCTAGAGTCACTTCAGAGCCAATAAATTATCTTACATGCTATATTTCGGCAAAACTAATTTTGCTGACTTAGTTTTTGCGCGAAATGACTTTTTAAGGCTTGTTGGAGCACCAAATGAGTCCCTAATACTTATTATAATATATGATATATTCAAATACTCAGTTGGAATCAAAACAACTTTGCTAGAGTCACTTCGCAGTCAAAAAAGTATTTTGAAGGCTATATTTCGGCAAAACTAGTTATAACGACATAGTTTTTGCGCGAAATGAATTTTTAAGGTTGTTGGAGCTCCAAATGAGTCCCTAATACTTATTATAATATATTATATGTTCAAATACTCAGTTGGGATCAAAACAACTTTGCTATAGTCACTTCGGAGCTAAAAAAGTATTTTAAGGGCTATTTTTCGGCAAAACTAGTTATAACGACTTAGTTTTTGCGCGAAATGAATTTTTCAGGCTTGTTGGAGCTCTAAATGAGTCCCTAATACTTCTTATAATATATTATATGTTCAAATACTCAGTTGGGATCTAAAAAACTTTGCTAGAGTCACTTCGGAGCCAAACAATTATTTTACAGGCTATATTTCGGATAAACTAATTTTGCTGACTTAGTTTTTGCGCGAAATGAATTTTTAAGGCTTGTTGGAGCACCAAATGAGTCCCTAATACTTATTATAATATAAAATTTGTTCAAATACTTATTTGGGATCAAAACAACTTTGTTAGAGTCGCTACGGAGCCAAAAAAATATTTTGAAGGCTATATTTCGGCAAAACTAGTTATAACGACTCAATTTTTGCGCGAAATGAATTTTTAAGGCTTGTTGGTCCTCCAAATGAGTCCCTAATACTTATTATAATATATTATTTGTTCAAATACTCAGTTGGGATCAAAACAACTTTGCTATAGTCACTTCAGAGCCAAAAAAGTATTTAAAGGGCTATATTTCGGCAAAACTAGTTATAACGACTTAGTTTTTGCGCGAAATGCATTTTTAATGCTTGTTGGAACTCCAAATGAGTCCCTAATACTTATTATAATATATTATATGTTCAAATACTCAGTTGGGATCTAAACAACTTTGCTAGAGTCACTTCGGAGCCAAAAATTTATTTTACAGGCTATATTTCGGCAAAACTAATTTTGCTGACTTAGTTTTTGCGTGAAATGACTTTTTAAGGCTTGTTGGGGCACCAAATGAGTCCATAATACTTATTATAATATATTATATGTTCAAATACTCAGTTGGGATCAAAACAAGTTTGCTAGAGTCACTTCGGAGCCAAAAAAGTATTTTGAAGGCTATATTTTGGCAAAACTAGTCATAACGACTTAGTTTTTGCGCGAAATGAATTTTTAAAACTTGTTGGAGCTCCAAATGAGTCCCTAATACTTATTATAATATATTATATGTTCAAATACTCAGTTGGGATCAAAACAACTTTGTTGTAGTCACTTCGGAGCCAAAAAAGAATTTTAAGGGCTATATTTCGGCAAAACTAGTTATAACGACTTAGTTTTTGCGTGAAATGAATTTTTAAGGCATGTTGGAGCTCTAAATGAGTCCCTAATACTTATTATAATATATTATATGTTCAAATACTCAGTTGGGATCTAAACAACTTTGCTAGAGTCACTTCAGAGCCAAAAAATTATCTTACATGCTATATTTCGGCAAAACTAATTTTGCTGACTTAGTTTTTGCGCGAAATGACTTTTTAAGGCTTGTTGGAGCACCAAATGAGTCCCTAATACTTATTATAATATATGATATATTCAAATACTCAGTTGGAATCAAAACAACTTTGCTAGAGTCACTTCGCAGTCAAAAAAGTATTTTGAAGGCTATATTTCGGCAAAACTAGTTATAACGACATAGTTTTTGCGCGAAATGAATTTTTAAGGTTGTTGGAGCTCCAAATGAGTCCCTAATACTTATTATAATATATTATATGTTCAAATACTCAGTTGGGATCTAAACAACTTTGCTAGAGTCACTTCGGAGCCAAAAAATTATTTTACAGGCTATATTTCGGCAAAACTAATTTTGCTGACTTAGTTTTTGCGCGAAATGACTTTTTAAGGCTTGTTGGAGCACCAAATGAGTCCCTAATACTTATTATAATATAACATTTTTTCAAATACTTATTTGAGATCAAAACAACTTTGTTAGAGTCGCTTCAAAGCCAAAAAAATATTTTGAAGGCTATATTTCGGCAAAACTAGTTATAACGACTCAGTTTTTGCGCGAAATGAATTTTTAAGGCTTGTTGGACCTCCAAATGAGTCCCTAATACTTATTATAATATATTATATGTTCAAATACTCAGTTGGGATCAAAACAACTTTGCTATAGTCACTTCAGAGCCAAAAAAGTATTTAAGG
>CM030883.1:509653-591659 GCA_018132145.1 Boehmeria nivea var. tenacissima
TTTATTATTTTTGGTATTTTTCGAATTGTTTTGGGATATTTCCGAATTTCTGATTTATTTAGTTGGTAAATTAGGGTTGTACATTCCAAGCCTATTTAAAGGCCAACATCAATAAGAAAAGTAGACTACGTTATTTTGCAAACACCCTTGTGAGGTTTCTTCCTGAGTTTGTCTCGGAAACTTGAATCGTTCAAGTCCAACGCTTGATGATTCGCCAAGAACGTATCAAACGGCCTTTCCGCAACCGTTTGTGGCGTTCCTCATCCCATTGACTTATCAACGGCTATTCCGCATCCGTTGTGGCGTCGCAACAAGCATCATAACCGAGTCATTCGACGGGGTTTCTATCCAGTCCGAGTCGTCCAACAAGAAAACGATCGACAACACCGGTTCTCGCTACGAGGATCGCATCAATTGGTATCAGAGCTTCGGCTTTTTCTTGTTTGGATTATTTATTTTGAGTCTTTTAATTCGTGTCTGTTTAGAGTAAAAAAAAAATCAGTTTCTTGCGTTCTTGTTTCTTCTTGTTGATTCTTGAATTTTCTGTTAGAGTGTTCTAGAACCGTTCTTAATTTTCTTGTCAATTTCCGTTTTGGGGGTTTTCGTTTTGCAATTTTCGTTCAAAAAAAAAAGTGCAAGAATAAGAACGTACGGCATATAAAAAAAAAAAAGGGAAAGTGTGTGCCGTTATTTACAAAAAAAAAAAAAAGAAAGACAAGTTTGGGATTAAGTTTATTGGTCCTGTGTGAGTCAGTGGGATTGCGATTCACCTTGTGTTCTTAAGCGTTTGTGGGTTGTGTTGCGTCGGTAAACGTTTGCGTGTGTTTGGTCGTTTAAAGTTCGAAGGTCGTCAAGTTTTTCCATCGAAGTGTATTGAGTACCTTCAAGTTTTCGAGAAATTTAGTGAGAATTTGTGAGGTAAAAGGCACAGTGGTGAGGTAAATTGAGGGTAAAAGCCAGTTGTTGAGTGATAAACACGAGCGACATCTTGAGCGTCTTCATCCCTACGAGTGAAACACGTGAGGGAGTGTTGTGAGGTCTTTACTTTCAATTTTTTTTTTATACTAACCATGTCAGGAAGCGATAACGACGGGGCACGTGGCGCACAAGGGCAACCAGGTGAACAACGTTTCATGATGGAAGCGTTAACGGGGCAACTCCGAGCTATAATGCGAGAGATGGAGGGAATAAGAGAAGAGATGGGGGAGATGAGAGCAGAACGTGGACATAGAGTGAATGTGGGACGAAGGGATCAAGCCGCTCCTCGACAACAACGAGCGCGACCACGGGAAAGGTGGGAAGGCGTGGAAGACGAGTTCGAGGAGAACGATTATGAGGAGGGAGGACCCGATAGACGGCGGCATGAACAAGGACGTTTTCACAACCCGAGGGAGGATGATAATCTTGGGAGCATCAAGTCGAAGATCCCCGAGTTCAAAGGCAAAAACGATCCCGAGGCTTACTTAGAATGGGAAAAGAGGATTGAGAACATCTTCGACATCCACCACTATTCCGATAGAAAAAGGGTAAAACTCGCAGTCACTGAGTTTACTGAATATGCGCTTACATGGTGGGATCAAATAACTACAAACAGGAGAAGGAACCGAGAGCCACCCATGGAGTCTTGGGAGGACATGAAGGCTCTCATGAGAAAACGGTTTGTGCCGGCGCACTACTACCGAGAGCTTCACAAGCGTTTGTTACGCTTGACTCAAGGCAACAAGAGCGTGGAAGATTATCACCAGGAGATGGAACTATTGATGATCCGCCTCGGCCTAGAGGAGGATGTAGAGGTGACTATGGCGAGGTTCCTAGCGGGCATGAACACCGAGATCGCCAACGAAGTGGAGCTGCACCATTATATGGAGATGGAAGAACTAGTCCACAAGGCGATCCAAGTGGAGAAACAGTTCAAGTCGGGGGGAAGGAGAAGTAGATTTAGCGATCGAGCCGCTTGGAAATCTCCTAATCCCAAGAAGGAAGAGGAAAGTGTGGTGATTCCACCCAAACTGGAAAACAAGCCATCCAGTTCAACTCCAACCAACAACCGAGGTACCATTGAAAACTCTACTTCTCGGAACCGTGATATCAAATGTTTCAAGTGTCAGGGGCGCGGTCATATTGCAAGTCAATGTCCGAACACACGGACGATGTTGATGAGGCCCAATGGAGAGTATGAGACGGATGAAGAGGAGGAGAAGGATCGTGGGGAGGAGTTGGAAGTAGAGGAGGTTCGAGAGACACTTGGGTTAGTGGCGGTGACAAGGAGGGCCTTGAGCACCCAAGCAAAGAGCGAAGATGATGCGCAACGGGAAAATATTTTCTATGCGCGCTGCAAGGTGAAGGATAAAATTTGCAGTTTGATTGTAGATGGCGGAAGTTGCACCAATGCAGCGAGCGAGGCCTTGGTGGAGAAGCTATCTCTACCAATGATAGATCATCCTCGACCCTACCAGTTACAGTGGTTCAACGATAGTGGTGGCATGACGGTGACGCACCAAGTGTTGATTTCATTTCAGATCGGCAAGTACGAAGACGAGGTACTATGTGATGTGGTACCTATGGAGGCGACACACATCTTGCTTGGCCGACCATGGCAGTTTGACCGACGTGTTACTCACGATTGCTACACCAACAAATATGTCGTTCCATACAAGGGCAAGACGATTGCTCTAGTACCACTGACACCTAGCCAAGTCCTCGAAGACCAGAAGTTTCTTCAAAGTGAGCATGAGAAGAGAGAGCGTGAGAAAAGAGGGGCTACTAGCGTAGGGAGTGAGCCAAGAGAGAGTGGGCAAAAGAGGATGAGTGAAACACAGGGTGAGGGAAAACAAGAGAGAGAGGGTAAACACTCAATCAAAGGAGAGGAAGGAAAAGAGAGCAAAAAGAAAAGTTTTCTCCTTAGAAAGTGTGAGAGATTTCCTATTACTATGTTTTCTCTTTTGCAGGAAGCTGAGAAGAAGTTGGCGAATGCGAAGCCACCCGAATTACCATCCTTTCAAGGCATCAAGCAACCATTCACTTCAAAGTCTGGCTGTAAGGAGCATCGCGAGTTCGAGTTAGAACCTGGTAATTGGTTTCGGATACCGGGCGAGCATCACTATTCGGATTTGAGGACAAATCCTTTTGAAGAGGAGGAGAATGATGCGACTATGGTCAGTGTGCAATCTACCATTTTGGATCCCGGAGGCTTAACGGCGAAAGTTCATGCTGAACGAGCCGAGATCGAAGAGCAAGCATGTTATTCAGCACGGGAAAAGAGCGAAGCTACCGAGTCGAGCAATTAAGTGTTCGTCGAAGACCTTTATTTTAGTTTGTTATTTGAGTTATTTCTATGTAATTTCTATTTGAATATTGTGCTAGTAGTGTTTAGAGTCTTTGGTAGTTGTTTGGAATATTTTTAGGATTATTTTGAAATTTTTGTAAGCAAATAAATTAGAGGACCCAAGGCTTAGCCGATCGGTCGCGGCGATCCAGCCGATCGATCGGCCATTGAAGAGCAAGAATTCGAGAACAAGCCGAGCGCCTGCCAATCGGTCGCGGCGTTCCTGCCGATCGATCGCGCGCGAGGAACGTCCCAGTTGAGCTGCTGCCGAGCGATCGCCGCATCTCACCCGATCGATCGGGCACATAGCCGACCGATCGCCATATTGTGCCGAACGATCGCGCGCACGCGAGGAATTACTCCAGCTTTTATTTTACGCGTTTTCTTTTATTATTTTTGGTATTTTTCGAATTGTTTTGGGATATTTCCGAATTTTTGATTTATTTAGTTGGTAAATTAGGGTTGTACATTCCAAGACTTTTTAAAGGCCAACATCAATAAGAAAAGTAGACTACGTTATTTTGCAAACACCCTTGTGAGGTTTCTTCCTGAGTTTGTCTCCGAAACTTGAATCGTTCAAGTCCAACGCTTGACGATTCGCCAAGAACTTATCAAACGGCCTTTCCGCAACCGTTTGTGGCGTTCCTCATCCCATTGACTTATCAACGGCTATTCCGCATCCGTTGTGGCGTCGTAACAAGCATCATAACCGAGTCATTCGACGGGGTTTCTATCCAGTCCGAGTCGTCCAACAAGAAAACGATCGACAACACCGGTTCTCGCTACGAGGATCGCATCAGTAGTACCTCGAGTCGTGGGAGCAGTAGAACTGGATGGTTTGCTCTCGTGCTTGGGTGGAAACGAGGTGGGTTTGTCATCACGCTTGGTAAATGAAGGCTTCCACGGGGTTCGCTCACCAAACTTACTACGCCGTCCCCCTGACTTGAACTGCCTCTCAACTTGGATAGCCTTGTGAAGCAATTCGTGCATTTGTAGGTAGTGATGCAATTCTACCTCATTAGCAATTTCCACATTCAACCCAACAATGAATCGAGCCATAGTCACCTCCTCATCCTCCTCCAAACCTAGACGGATCATGATCATCTCCATCTCCTGATGATAATCTTCCACACTCTTACTACCCTGAGTCAGTCGCAGCAGACGTTTATGAAGTTCTCGGTAATAATGAGCCGGGACAAACCGCCTCTTTATAATCGCCTTCATCTCGTCCCACGTTTCCACAGGACGTTCATTGTTCCGTCGCCTGCTGGTTGCTACCTGATCCCACCAAGTAAGTGCATATTCAGTGAACTCCGTAACAGCAAGTTTTACCTTTTTCCGGTCGGAGTAGCGGTGTATGTCGAAAACATGCTCAATCTTCTTTTCCAACTCCAAATAAGCTTCGGGGTCATTCCGACCCTTAAACTCAGGAATCCTTTGCTTAATGCTTGCGAGATTGTCATCCTCCCGTCGATTATCCCGACGAGCTTGTTCAAATCTCCTCCTGTCGGGACCACCCTCATCGTAATCATACTCCTCATATTCTTCCTCCAAATCGTCTCGCCTTCGTCTTGGTTGCGCTCGATGCTGACGTGGAGCGGCTTGGTTCCTTCTTCCTTCATTCTCTCCTTGCTCCCGTTCCACCCTCATCTCACCCATTTCTCCTCTCATATGCGTCACCTCACGCATTAGAGCTTGCATTTTGCCTCTTAGCGCCTCCATCATAATGTTGTTATCCGCTGGCCTAACACGCTCGGCTCGTGCTCCGTCTTCTCCGCTGCCTGACATGGTTAGAAATACAACAGAAAAATTGGACCTCACAACACTCCCTCACGTGTTTCACTCGGAAGAATTTGAACTCTCGATACGTCTCTCGTGTTTAGCACTCGAATTGGCTTTTACCCTCGATTAGTCTCACCACTCGTGCCTTTTTCCACTCAAATTTCCCACTAAGGTTTTCTCGACGAACTCGAATGTACTCAAGAACAATTCCTAATGAATGTGGGACTTTCAAAGACAAAACCCGCAAAATGTGTTAAGAGCGTTCCGCAAAACATAAGAACGAAAACAATGGTGAATAATACTCGATCATACAAGCTTTCTCTTTTTTTTTTTTTTTTTTTGTAATGGCCGGCACTTTCTTTTGAAATGGCTGAACTTCTCCTTTTTTTTTTCCCTACACTGGATGCAAATGAAAAACACGTAACACACTCGATATTCAATGACGGTTCAAGAACGATGAATAAATTCTAGAACCACACAAGAATAAAGAATGAAAAATCAGAAATTGAAAAACGAAAGATAGTTAAATTCCAACAAGAAAAAGCCGAAGCTCTGATACCACTTGATACGATCCTCGTTGGACGAGAACCGATGTTGTCGATCGTTTCCTTGTCGGATTGCACGGGCCGGATAAAAACCCCGTCGGAGACTCGGTTAGGATGCTCGAAGGGACGCCACAACGGTTACGAAATAGCCGTTGATAAGTCGGGAATTGTGGAACGCCACAAACAGTTGCGGGAAGTTGCCGTTTGATAAGTTCTTCGAAGAATCGTCAAGGATTCGCCTTGATCGATTCGAGTTCTGAGAAGAGTCTCAGAGAGAAATGAGAGAAAAACTCACAAGTTTTGTTCTAAACTGATAAACTATGTTTCTATTGAGTAGAGAGACTCTTTTATAGAGTCTTACACGTTAAAGTTCTGAAAAAGTAAAAGTTACAGTCAAAAATTCGGAGGAAACGCTTGTGAGGCGGTTTCCTCGTGATTTGTCGATCGATCGGTGCGGTGAGGCGATCGATCGGCAGAAGGGGCGATCGATCGGCTGAAAGCCACGATCGATCGGCAAAGCTCCTGCCCGTTTTGTTGCCTGCGCGCCGATCGATCGGCCAAGGATGGCGAACGATCGGCAGAGCTGCTGCCAAATTGCGTCCTTTGTGCGATCGATCGGCTACAATTGCGCGATCGATCGGCGGTGCTTCGGGTCTCCTTCCTAAACTCCTCCAAAACAAGTCTAAATGATCTAAAAGTGTTACAATTGTCTCTAACACTTACTTACACATTATTTAATAGAAAATTACATGATAATTAATGTAAATTCTTCGACGAACACCTAGTTGTCTGTCCGGCTTCTTTCTCGGTCTCAAGCTGCTTGAATAACGTGCACGCACGTTGTCTTTGACTCGCTCGGATGACCTCGTTCCTTGAAGAAGCTTGTCATGAACAAGCTAAGTTGTTCCTTGAACCGTTTGGTACGGGCTCTCGTCATCGGACCTTCGGGAGCGTCGATGGTGGAATCCCTCCTCTGAATGCGATCGAGTATAGCACGGTCCATGATCGCATCATCCTCCTCCTCTTCGAAAGGATTTGTCCTCAAATCTGTATCTGCGAGAAAAGGAGATAAATCAGCGACATTAAAAGTTGCACTTATATTATACTCACCAGGTAGGTCAAGTTGATAAGCGTTGTTGTTGATACGCTTGATGACTTGAAAAGGACCATCTCCTCGTGGGAGAAGCTTGGACTTCTGATGCTCGGGAAATCGCTCTTTACGCATGTGCAACCAAACCCAATCTCCGGGTTCAAATACAACCTTTCTACGCCCCTTGTTTGCTTGCTTAGCGTACGTCTGAGTACGTCGCTCTATGTTCCGCCTGGCGTCTTCATGGATCTTCTTGACAAACTCCACCTTCTTCTTTCCATCTGCATTCACACGTTCAGATAAAGGCAAAGATAATAGATCCAATGGTGTTAGTGGATTGAAACCATAAACAATTTCAAAGGGAGAAAATTTTGTCGTGTAGTGGACAGCCCTGTTCTATGCAAACTCTACGTGTGGTAAACAATCCTCCCAAGTCTTGATGTTCTTTTTGATAATGGCTCTCAAAAGTGTTGACAAGGTTCTATTCACTACTTCGGTTTGCCCATCGGTTTATGGGTGACACGTTGTACTAAACAATAACTTAGTACCCAACTTAGCCCACAAGGTCTTCCAGAAGTAACTAAGAAACTTAGCATCCCTATCCGACACAATAGACCTCGGCATTCCATGCAAGCGAACAACCTCCCTAAAGAACAAATCAGCCACATTAGACGCATCATCATGTCACGACCCGCTTCAACGGATCGCGACTCTTACTTACTTACGTACGTATAAGTTTTATACTTAAACGTGTCAATCACAAAGTAATTTATAGAAAGTAGTGTACGCGCGTACTTATTTATTTTTTTTTGTTTTTTAACATTGCTATAACATTGTAAGAACTCTTAGTTATACTACAGCGTTGCTGCAATATAACCAAAACTCTTCTTAACTCTGCTACCGCAATGGTGTCACAAAATATACATACTGTTGTTCTTTAAAGTACTTTAGTTTGATATATTCATATATACAAACCAACAGTGCAAAATATTGAGCCAGGAGAGTCTTCAACCACCACAAGTAGTCCACACACTTGTTCTAGCATCCTCGACCTCCTACTCGGCTTTGCTTCTTCTTACCTATGTCTACAATACAAGAAACCTGGTGAGTTGCTAAACTCAATAAGTGATGAAACTATCTATACTATGTGACATGACAATTAATGCATCACATAAGAAATATAAATAATGAGCAGTACACATAATAATATAAGAGGTCATTTGTCCCATACCAAATGATCCCTACAATAGAAAACAGTTTCTTAGCATAACCTAGTGTTATCTCGACCACCCTTTTGTGATCAGAGACCTTAGCCGACAAATCGGCAAACATACATCATTAGGGAGTCTGGGATCCACTGATGGTACCGTATCATGAATTATAATATGAGGCGCCAGGCGGGGAGTGGGCCAGCTCAACTTTTAGAGCATCTCCCGGCCACATTACATCCTCCTGCAGTCTTTTAAAAACTGTAGCATGCTTTATTGTATTAAAAAGATTTTCATCATCATTATCAGGAGGGCTTGGGTGTCCAAAAGGACTATCGATACCATCAACTCGTTTTCGTAACATTCTATCTTATGTTGTTGACGTTTCAATCAACAACCCCCGGTACCATATCATTTCTGGCGACCGAGCCACATATTCCTTGAGAGTTATTCATTTCGGGGTGTAAACCCAACAAAATACTTTCATTAAACTCATATTCTTTCATTTTACGTTCATTATTAATCATCTGAAGCTCAAAAGAATATTCCGAGGTCTTGATATTATTTCACACGGGAATAAGATTCCACTGCGGCGAAACCATTCATTAATAACCCTCGTGATTCCTTGACATATAAGTCAAAGGACATTTCATCATTTGGTTGGTTTACAGCATATTAAAAGGCTCGGGCAGTTTCTAACCTTCAACTTAACTTATCGGGAAAAGCCCGTACTAAGTTTTATGAGTTATAAAGGCCGAAGCCATTAATCTTGTTAGTTTCGTCATTACCGGGTTTAAACTTAATTTTTCTTACTAGCAAAGGCATTTAAATGCATAACCATATAATTCCTAGCACATAATACAATTTATTCTTGTATTGTAGGTGCATCGTCACTTACCTAGAGTCACTCGGTTCGAAATTTGTCGTTCCGGGTCGTTTTGGTCTTCCGAGGGTCGGAACTTGAATTTCCTATTAAAATAGTGTAAAAACCATTAGGTTTTAAAATTTATCCCATGAAAAATTCATTTAAAGTATTTAATATTCATTTTATTGGTTTTTGGGCCAATTCGGCTCAAACCGGGGCTTAGAAAAATATTTCGGGCCGTTTCGGGGTCAAATGGCCATGTCGACGTGGTGCTGGGCGCGCAAGGGGCGTGCTGGGTGTGCACACGGGGCTGGCCGGGCGCTCAGGGCCGCACACGGGGCCTGCTGGGCACGCACGGGCCGCAGGCGGCACTCCTGGCGCGCGCACGGGCGCTGGCGGCACGCCTGGCGGGCGCACGGGCGCAGGCAGCGCGCCTGCCGCGCGCGCTGAGCACCTGCCGTGCATGCTGGGCGCCTGCCGCACGCGCTGGGCGCATGCTGCGCGCGCTGGGCGCCTTCCGCGGGCGCTGGGCGCGCCTGGTGCGCGCGCTGGGCGCCCACAGCGCCCAGGCAGCGCGCCCACAGCGCCTCCTTGCCCGGGCGGAGTCCAAATTGCACCATTTTGTGCAATTTGACCACCAAACCTATTTTTGAAGCTTTAAACACTATTTTATACCTCAAAACACACTAAAATTCATTAAAACCTAATAAATCACTAAAATTTCCCCACTTAGACCTATGATCAAACATAATATGTTCAAGACTTATGTAACTTTGTAAATTCCTTTCTCAAGCATGAAGAGCCATTCCTTTTGTCATCAATTCATCAACTCCCAATCAACAACACAATTCAACATCATCAACATCATATTTTTCATCACTGTTTCACTTAATCAAAGGCAAATTTCTTCACCAAATTCGAACAAAACCTAAACATGAAAAACTAACCTTTTCTTTTCACTAATACTTGCATCAAATTCTTTTCAAACAAATCCAAAACACCAAAAACCATCAATCAAGATTAAACCATATTAAAACAGCCCTTTCAACAGTGATTAACCATGATAATAATTCCAAGTTAAAGGCTTAATCAAATAAAAGTTTTAAAACCTATTTACCTTAGTTGTGTAACTTGTTCTTCTTTACTTCCTTTTCACTTTCTTCTTCTTGTTCTTCCTCTTCTTTCTCTCTTCTTTCTTTTCTTTTCTTTCTCTTCCTTTTTTTTTCACTTTCTATTCTGTTTTGATGGTTCAAATTCGTGCTAAGGCTGCTTAATTAAATAAAAAACTAAGCTAGTTGGTGTGTCGCGACGACGTCACGACGAAGTAATCGACTTTCCACCTCGCGCTTAAATTTTGACAACTCTTATTCAAATTTTGACACCTAAGCAAACTAAAGATCAGGTTTAATATATAAAGGACAGGTCTTACTTACCCATGTGAAGGTGAACCCCGTCGTGCTTACTTCTTTTACGAAATTACACTTTAGTCCACCGAAATAAACTCTTAACAACTTAGTCTTTGGTTACATTTGTAAATTTATTTCTTAGCCCTTCTAGCACAATTTCTTTATTTATTCACCTTATTTGTCCAATTATAAAACGCTACATAAATTTTCAGAATTTATATAGCTCATTTCCTATTTTTCCAAGGCTTTTCAATTTCGGTCCCGAACTAACAATTTTTACCGAAATTATTCACAACTAAACTCCTCGTTTCTAAACATTTTATTCTTTCACTTCGGCCCATAATCTTACGATTTTCCAACCATAAAACTTCTTCATAAAGAAGATATCTTGTTGGATTATTCATTATTTTACTCGGTAAATTACCGTTTTGCCCTTAACTTGACGTTTTTCACCAAAACGACACTTTTTCACATCGGAATGATTTCAAAATTTACGAGTGACCTTAAAAATGCTATTGATGCACCATAATAACTTTAAAATTTATTTTCATGGCTTGAAACTCTAATTCCCATGATTCGGGAATTATAAAACCCGAATTCACCCAATTCCACGCCACCTAAGGTTGAAAACTTATTTTCAACTTTAAACTTATCCTTGTGAGTTGAATAAGGAAAAGTTTCATAACTCTAACATAATTACACGAGGACGATAAGAATACTTTGGGGTTTACAATCCCTTCCCCCTTATAAAAGTTTCGTCATCGAAACTTAAAACAACGTCGGGTATTTACTTTTCTTCTCTTTTTTTTTTTCCTAACTCCCAGGTGGCTTCTTTGGGTGAATGGTTCTTCAATTGTACTTTGACCAAAGGGATCTTCTTGTTACGCAATTCTTTCTCTTGACAATCTAAAATCTTTTCGGGCTGAACTTCGTACTTCGCTGCTGGCGTAACTTCTATCTCCTAGTGTCAAAGAACATGAGAAGGATCTCGGATGTACTTGCGTAGTATGGAAAAATTGAAGACATCATGCACACCTATCATCGAATCTGGTAGAGCAAGTTGATATGCCACTGGACCAATTCGCTCAATAATCTTGAATGGTCCGACATATCAAGGACTTAGCTTGCCTTTTTTTTACCAAACCGCATTATCCCTCTCATAGGTTAAACCTTGAGAAACACCTGTTCTCATATTGTGAACTCGATTGGTTTATGCCTCTTATCAGCATAATATTTTTGCCGACTTTGAGACATCTTCATGAGGCGTTGAATCTTTTCAATTTCTTTGGTAGCCTGCTCCATTAGCTCTGGCCCCAAATACTTCTGTTCACCTGTTTTATACCTATGAATTGGTGATCTACATTTCGTCTTATACAACGCTTTACAAGGAGCTATGCCGATGCTCGAATGATAAATATTATTGTAAGAGAACTCTGCCAGAGGTAAGTATTTATCCCAAGCTCCTTGAAAGTCAAGAGCATAAGATCTTCACATATCTTTGAGCATTTGAATTGTGCGTTCGCTCTTTCTTTCTGTCTACATATGAGAACCAGTACTAAACTTCAAATGGGTTCCTAGAGCGTTCTGGAGGCTTTTTTTTTCAAAACATGGAGGTAAATCGACTATCTCGATCGGAGATAATTGACTTCGGCACTCCATGAAGATGCACAATTTCCCGAACACCGACTTCAGCTAGAGTTTACAAGTTACTCTATCTCGAATAAAATTCGCAGACTTTGTTAGACGGTCGATGATAACCAAAATAAAATCGTGTCCTCTTGTTGTTTTGGGTAATCCCGACACAAATTCCATCGTTATTTGATCCCACTTCTATTCTTGAACCTCTAAAGGCTGAAGTAATCCAGTTAGTTATTGATGCTCTGCCTTTACTTGTTGACAAGTAAGGCACCTACATACAAAAGTTACTACATAACGTTTCATACATGACCACCAATACTTCTACTTCAAATCCTGATACATTTTGGTAGTCCCTGGGTGCATTGAGTAAGAAGCCTGATAAGATTCTATTAAAAGTTACGTCTTAAGCACTTCCTGATTCGGTACGCAAATTCTTCCTCTGAAAAGCATGGTATCATCCTTGGAAATAGAGAATTCCTTTTGATTTTCTCTTAAACCTTATTTTTTTTTATCTTGGTCCATTCTTGATCTTGCTCCTGTGCTTCTCGTATTTGTTCGAGAAATATTGGTTATACTTGAAGTGCGGTTAGCCTTCCGGCAATTATTTGAAGACCAAAATAACAAATTTTCTTTTGTAATTCTTCTGGCAAGCCTTAGATTACTATTGGGGTTCCTGTTGACTTTCGACTTAAAGCATCTGCCACTCGGTTAGCTTTTCCCAGATAGTAGTGAATGTCGAAGTCATAATCCATCAATAAATCCAACCATCTTTCTTGACGCACATTTAACTCATTTTGAGTGAAAAGATACTTCAGCGTCTCATGGTTGGTACAAATATCACAGTGTACCCCATAAAGATAATGCCTCTAAATTTTTAAGGCAAACACAACTGCTGCTAACTCCAATCGTGTGTGGGATACCTTTTCTCATAATCTTTGAGTTGACGGGAGGCATAGGCGGTCATCTTACTATATTGTATCAAATTAGCTCCAAGTCCCAATTTTGAGGCATCGCAGTAGATAGCGAAACCTATTGTACCATGAGGTATTGTTAGAACTGGAGCAGTGGTTAATCTTTTCTTTAGCTCTTGGAAGCTATTTTTACAAGCTTCTGTCCACAAAAATTTCTGCCCCTTTTGTGTAAGTGCTGTCATAGGTGTCGCAATCTTTGAAAAACTTTCAATAAATCTTCGATAATACCCAGCTAAACCCAAAAACTTCTTATTTTAGTTAAATTCTCCAATTACGACCATTCTATAACAGCTTCTATCTTCACTGGGTCTACCATTATTCCCTCTTTAGATAGAACAAGACACAGAAAAACTACCTTGTCGAGCCAAAACTCACATTTCTTAAACTTGGCATATAGTTGTTTATCTTTCAGCCTCTTCAATACGAAGGCCAAGTGTTCTGCGTGTTCTTCCTGGGACCTTAGTAACTGAGGATATCATCGATAAATACAATGACAATTTATCTAAATAGTCTTTAAATACCCTATTCATCAGATCCATAAAAGCGGCTGGTGCATTGGTATTACAAGAAACTCATAGTGCCTATATCGAGTTCTGAAAGTTATTTTGGGAACATCCTCTTCTCGTACCTTCAGTTGATGATACCTGGATCGTAGGTCAATCTTGGAAAATACTTTCGTGCCGGCTAGTTGATCAAACAAATCATCTATACGGGGCAATGTGTATTTATTTTTAATTGTCACCTTATTAAGTTCCCGATAATCAATGCAAAGTCGTAACGTTCCATCCTTCTTCTTCATGAACAAAATTGGTGCACCCCATGGTGAGTGACTAGGTCTAATGAATCTCATATGAACCAATTCCTACACTTGGGTCTTCAGCTCCTTTAACTCAGTAGGTGCCAATTGATAAGGTGCCTTCGAAACTAGTGTCGTTCCGGGAATTAACTTAATAGTAAATTCAATCTCCCGTTCTGGCGGTAATTCTGGCAAATATTCTGGGAATACGGTGAGGTAGTCTCTTACAATAGGCACGTCTGTTGGTTTAAGTTTGACTTCCTTCATCTCATCAAGGATGCTGGCTATATAGCCACAACATCCATTTGCTAGTAATTTTAAAGCTTGGAGTACTAAAATTGTAGGAACTAGCTTTTTTTTTTTTGTGATGTTCCCTTAAAGTTAAATTCTTCACCATCAGGTGGTTGAAATTGAACTCACCTTTTTCGACAATCTATGACTGTATGATGTGCACTTAACCAGTCTATACCCAAGATTACATCATAATCTTCCATTTCTATAACAACTAGATTAGCGTAGAAGGTTTATTCTCCAACTCGGATAGGCATATTTCAATACTAACTAGTTGATTCATATGTATCTCCCGCCGGAGTTATAGTTATAAAGGGGTATGATAATATCTGTCTATCACATTCTAACTTTTCTACTACTTTACTTGCTATAAATGAATGTGTAGCACCAGAATCAATAAGTGTATAAAAAAAAGATTAGCAATAGGAAATTGACTTGTTGCTACGGTTGATGGACCGACGTTTACGTCATCTTTCAATAGGCTGTAGACTCTGGCATTAGGACGAGGCTGGGTCCTAATTGGTTCTCTTTCTTTTCTCTAGTTTTGATAGGACTTCGCAAAACATAACAAATATTCGTCCTCATCCTGCACTCTCTACTATGTAACTTTCCATAACGAGTGCACTGTGGAGGGATCTGTTATTTAGTTCTAGTGTTTCCACGGTTTTGTTCCTGGCGGCGATAATTTACTCTGCTACGGTCATTTTTCCCTATGGAAGATCCATAAGCTCCTTAACCCTTCCTGAAAGTCGAGCCTCTACAAGGTACTTGGCATAAAATAAGGCTAGAAACCGTTCCCAAGAGATTGTTTCAATAGGATGTGTTTGCACAATCATCACCCACTAGTATCTAACTTCGTCATCAAACTGGTATACAGTGCAAGTTAACTTCTGTGCATCCG
Source organism: Boehmeria nivea var. tenacissima (assembly GCA_018132145.1). Classification (NCBI taxonomy): domain Eukaryota; kingdom Viridiplantae; phylum Streptophyta; class Magnoliopsida; order Rosales; family Urticaceae; genus Boehmeria; species Boehmeria nivea. The sequence continues at coordinate 524,472 of CM030883.1, forward strand.
TTAGATGTATGTATTCAAAGATCTGCTGAATGCGCTCTATCCAGTTTTCAGCCTTTGTCGGATCGGGTGTCCCTTGGAATATTGGTGGTTCTACTTCCTGAGGCGCTCACAAATTGGTTTAGAGGGGCCATCCTCGGCAGTTGTACATTGGGTCGTAGCATAGGCGGCACTGATACGTTCACTTTAGCTGGTGCTGTCGCTTCTACTTGTTGTTGTGGCTATATTGGCCGTGGATGTTGTTGTTGATCATTGAGGAGGGCAAGTAGGTTCATAATCATTTCTCCTTGCTGCCCAATCTATTGGTCTCCCCTTCATGCTACTTTATTTCTTCTTCGAGCCTCTACAGCTTGAGCTTCAATCATTTGACAAAGCTCATCTATTTCATTGGGAGGGTTCTGACATGTACTTTTCCTTGACATGTCTTCAATAGTTACTCTTACTTAACCTATCATGTCATGGCACATAGCAGTGGTAAGCTTATATTCTAGATCTTCTAATCTTTATTTGGATCTAAATCATCCTCGGGGTATTCCTCAGGTTGTTCATAAAAAATGAGCATTGCTACTTTGAGCTCACTAAAGGTGTTAGGTTTTCACATTAATTATGTCACCTTAAACCATTTGAAAGGTCCATTGGCATAAACATGCCTCTTTTTTTTTTTTTGAACTGGCATATCTCGGGAACATCTCATAACAAATTTACAATTAAACCTGTCGGTATTCTCTTGAGCGGACTCCCCAAATCGTTGATGAAATCTGCTCAGTCTCCAATACCAGATCTTTTCTTTAGATCCTTTCATATAGTTATGGCTCATTCATGGGCTTTTAAAAAAAATTGACCATTCATGGACTTCTCTTTTTATTGTTACTGCAGTCGAAAATGTAAGGGCTTTTTCTCTTAGGAGGGTTACAACTACATCTACCCAATACTCCTGAGGTATTCTAATAAAACTCATCCATTGGGTTGTGTAACCTAGCCACTCATAAATAATCATCTTGTCTGCAGTTCCTATAAAACATTTATCATTCTCTGGTACTGAGTTCAAAATGTCTATCGGGGTTTGTTCTATTATCGCCGGTCCGACATCACTATCCTCACTAGACAGCTCGGGACCCAGATCAGGAATGACCTGTTCTACTTCTGACATCAGTTCAGTTAGTTTGAACCTTATATAAAATTTAGATAATAAAGCTTACCTACTAAGGAGAGAACCGAGGCTGTCGAACAACGTGTGTGGGTGGTCTGCAGAAACGACTCAACCTGGGCTCTGATACCAAAAAATCTGTCACGACCCGCTTCAACGGATCGCGACTCTTACTTACTTACGTACATATAAGTTTTATACTTAAACCTGTCAATCACAAAGTAATTTACAGAAAGTAGTGTACGCGCGTACTTATTTATTTTTTTTTTATTTTTAAACTTTGCTATAACATTGTAAGAACTCTTAGTTATACTACAACGTTGCTGCAATATAACCAAAACTCTTCTTAACTCTGCTACCGCAATGGTGTCACAAAATATACATACTGTTGTTCTTTAAAGTACTTTAGTTTGATATATTCATATATACAAACCAACAGTGCAAAATATTGAGCCAGGAGAGTCTTCAACCACCACAGGTAGTCCACACACTTGTTCTAGCATCCTCGACCTCCTCCTCGGCTTTGCTTCTTCTTACCTATGTCTACAATACAAGAAACCTGGTGAGTTGCTAAACTCAATAAGTGATGAAACTATCTATACTATGTGACATGACAATTAATGCATCACATAAGAAATATAAATAATGAGCAGTACACATAATAATATAAGAGGTCATTTGTCCCATACCAAATGATCCCTACAATAGAAAATAGTTTCTTAGCATAACCTAGCGTTATCTCGACCACCCTTTAGTGATCAGAGACCTTAGCCGACAAATCGGCAAACATACATCATTAGGGAGTATGGGATCCACTGATGGTACCGCATCATGAATTATAACATGAGGCGCCAGGCGGGGAGTGGGCCAGCTCAACTTTTAGAGCATCTCCCGGCCACATTACATCCTCCTGCAGTCTTTTAAAAACTGTAGCATGCTTTATTGTATTAAAAAGATTTTCATCATCATTATCAGGAGGGCTTGAGTGTCCAAAAGGACTATCGATACCATCGACTCGTTTTCGTAACATTCTATCTTATGTTGTTGACGTTTCAATCAACAACCCCCGGTACCATATCATTTATGGCGACCGAGCCACATATTCCTTGAGGGTTATTCATTTCGGGGTGTAAACCCAACAAAATACTTTCATTAAACTCATATTCTTTCATTTTACGTTCATTATTAATCATCTGAAGCTCGAAAGAATATTCCGAGGTCTTGATATTATTTCACACGGGAATAAGATTCCACTGCGGCGAAACCATTCATTAATAACCCTCGTGATTCCTTGACTTATAAGTCAAAGGACATTTCATCATTTGGTTGGTTTACAGCATATTAAAAGGCTCGGGCAGTTTCTAACCTTCAACTTAACTTATCGGGAAAAGCCCGTACTAAGTTTTATGAGTTATAAAGGCCGAAGCCATTAATCTTGTTAGTTTCGTCATTACCGGGTTTAAACTTAATTTTGCTTACTAGCAAAGGCATTTAAATGCATAACCATATAATTCCTAGCACATAATACAATTTATTCTTGTATTGTAGGTGCATCGTCACTTACCTAGAGTCACTCGGTTCGAAATTTGTCGTTCCGGGTCGTTTTGGTCTTCCGAGGGTCGGAACTTGAATTTCCTATTAAAATAGTGTAAAAACCATTAGGTTTTAAAATTTATCCCATGAAAAATTCATTTAAAGTATTTAATATTCATTTTATTGGTTTTTGGGCCAATTCGGCTCAAACCGGGGCTTAGAAAAATATTTCGGGCCGTTTCGGGGTCAAATGGCCATGTCGACGTGGTGCTGGGCGCGCAAGGGGCGTGCTGGGCGTGCACACGGGGCTGGCCGGGCGCTCAGGGACGCACACGGGGCCTGCTGGGCGCGCACGGGCCGCAGGCGGCACTCCTGGCGCGCGCACGGGCGCTGGCTGCACGCCTGGCGCGCGCACGGGCGCAGGCAGGCCCCGTGTGCAGGCAGGCCCACATCGCCCAGGCAGCGCGCCCACAGCGCCTCCTTGCCCGGGCGGAGTCCAAATTGCACCATTTTGTGCAATTTGACCACCAAACCTATTTTTGAAGCTTTAAACACTATTTTATACCTCAAAACACACTAAAATTCATTAAAACCTAATAAATCACTAAAATTTCCCCACTTAGACTTATGATCAAACATAATATTGTCAAGACTTATGTAACTTTGTAAATTCCTTTCTCAAGCATGAAGAGCCATTCCTTTTGTCATCAATTCATCAACTCCCAATCAACAACACAATTCAACATCATCAACATCATATTTTTCATCACTGTTTCACTTAATCAAAGGCAAATTTCTTCACCAAATTCGAACAAAACCTAAACATGAAAAACTAACCTTTTCTTTTCACTAATACTTGCCTCAAATTCTTTTCAAACAAATCCAAAACACCAAAAACCATTCAATCAAGATTAAACCATATTAAAACAGCCCTTTCAACAGTGATTAACCATGATAATAATTCCAAGTTAAAGGCTTAATCAAATAAAAGTTTTAAAACCTATTTACCTTAGTTGTGTAACTTGTTCTTCTTTACTTCCTTTTCACTTTCTTCTTCTTGTTCTTCCTCTTCTTTCTCTCTTCTTTCTTTTCTTTTCTTTCTCTTCCTTTTTCTTCACTTTCTATTCTGTTTTGATGGTTCAAATTCGTGCTAAGGCTGCTTAATTAAATAAAAACCTAAGCTAGTTGGTGTGTCGCGACGACGTCACGACGAAGTAATCGACTTTCCACCTCGCGCTTAAATTTTGACAACTCTTATTCAAATTTTGACACCTAAGCAAACTAAAGATCAGGTTTAATATATAAAGGACAGGTCCTACTTACCCATGTGAAGGTGAACCCCGTCGTGCTTACTTCTTTTACGAAATTACACTTTAGTCCACCGAAATAAACTCTTAACAACTTAGTCCTTGGTTACATTTGTAAATTTATTTCTTAGCCCTTCTAGCACAATTTCTTTATTTATTCACCTTATTTGTCCAATTATAAAACGCTACATAAATTTTCAGAATTTATATAGCTCATTTCCTATTTTTCCAAGGCTTTTCAATTTCGGTCCCGAACTAACAATTTTTACCGAAATTATTCACAACTAAACTCCTCGTTTCTAAACATTTTATTCTTTCACTTCGGCCCATAATCTTACAATTTTCCAACCATAAATTCGTGACGGCTTTATCATCATTGTTTCATACTTAAATTCGTAAATCACAACATAATATAAGCAAAATAATGCATGCATTTTTTTTTTTAACATTGAGTAATTACATCAAACATAGATATTTATGTCATATACATTTGTATATATATTCATCACAAAACATATATATGAGGTCCGGGTATAGACTCGCTGGTGTCACAGGTCTTGTCCACATGCACGCTCTCCAGTCCTCGAAGATTCCACGTCATTTTGTTTGGTGCTTACCTTTATCTACAACATCAAGAAACTTAGTGAGTTGCTAAACTCAGTAAGGGACGAACTAACTAAACTATGAGTCATGCCGATGCAACATTACAATAATATAATCAACATTTACATAAAGCACAGCAGACAAGTAGAAAGAAATCAATCGTCCCATACCGATCGATTCCTGCTTCTAAAATTATCAATAAAAGTTCTTACTTTCTTAGCGTTCGCCTCAGCCATTCCCGTAGACGTCTCGGCGATTATATTTTTATTTCAGTTATTGTCTGGGATCCACTAATGGTACCACATAACTTTACTTTAATGGCGCCAAGCGGGGAGTGGGCCAGCTCACCTTGCGGAGCATCTCCCTGCTATAATTCCTCTTAGACAGAGCGAGATCCGTCAATGCATTTCATCGTTACTTTCATGTTCATAAACATGTATGAGGAATAGTAGTCTCAAAGGACATTGGTACCATCGACATCGTTTCATAATTCTATCTTATGTTGTTGACTGACAATCAACAACCCCCGGTAACTTATCATTTCAGGAAACCGAGCCACAATGCATACTTTCTTGAGGGGTTACGGGTTCGGGATTAAATCCCGACCCTTGTTGTCCTCAATGTCATTCAACATTTCAATTAGTGCTCGGGACGTGCATCCGGAGTCACTATGACATCATGCACGGGCTTGAATCCGGCAATTAGTGATGTCCGTTTCATAACCCTTTCTTACCTTTGGTCCAAGGACTTAGGGTTATTTTATCGTAAAAAGGTCGTTTCATATCAACAAATAAGGCTCGGTATATTTTTAAACAATCTGATTCACCTATCGGGTTTCAACCCGTACTACGTATTATTGAAGGCGGGAACAAGCCTGATTTATCTTTATTGTGTGTATTACCGGGGTTTCGGGCCTATTCTTTAATTACTATCGAGCTAAGCATAAATCATAAATACTATAAAACCTAGCACATAATAATGCAACACATAGCACACTTCTTGAGTTGTAGGTGCATCGTCCACTTACTTGGGTCACTTGTCCGTCAATCCGGGTCGTTTCGGCTTATTTTCCAAGCTCTTCGGGTTCGGGACTTTTCCAAGTTCCTTGACCAATGAAATAAAATCTTATTTAGTCCAATGACTAACTTTACTTGCACTTAAAATTATTACATATTTATTTAAACTCATTTTAATAAGTACAAGTCATTTATATCGTGAAAATATCCCAAATAGGTCATTTTTCAGCTTACAATATCATTTGGTGCGAGCTGGTAACATATGAGCCACACCGGGCACGTACGAGCTGCACACGGGTCGCACCAGGCGCCCACGGACGCGCACACGGGCGCCCTGGGCGCGCACATGGCGCGGGCGGCATGACTGGCGCGCGCACGGGCGCAGGCAGCGCGCCTAGCGCGCGCACTGCGCGCCTGACGGGCGCACGGGGCGCGCGCACTGCGTGCCTGACGGGCGCACTGGGCGCCTGGCGCGCGCGCTGCGTGCCTAACGGGCGCACTGGGCACCTGGCGCGCGGGCTGCGCTCCTGACGGGCGCACTGGGCGCCTGGCGCGCGCGGTGCGCGCTTGACGGGCGCCTGGCGCGCGCGCTGCGTGATGCGCGCGCTGGGCAGCGCGGCTGCTCGCCCACAGCGCCCAGGCAGCGCGCCCAAGCCTGGGTGCTGTCCAATTTTTTTGAACAAGCTTAGTTGTTCCTTGAACCGTTTGGTACGGGCTCTCGTCATCGGACCTTCGGGAGCGTCGATGGTGGAATCACTCCTCTGGATACGATCGAGTATAGCACGGTCCATGATCGCATCAGAAACTCACCTCGCGCAAAAACTAAGTCCTTATAACTAGTTTGCCTAAATCGATCCCTAAATTGGGTATTTTGGCTCCGAAGTGACTCTAGCAAAGTTGTTGTGATCCCAAATCAGTATTTGAATATATAATACATTAATATAATTCGTAGGGACTCATCTTGAGCTCCAACAACACTTAGAAGCTCACCTCGCGCAAAAACTAAGTCCTTATAACAATCGATCCCTAAATTGGGTATTTTGGCTCCGAAGTGACTCTAGCAAAGTTGTTGTGATCCCAAATCAGTGTTTGAACATATAATACATTAATATAATTCGTAGGGACTCATTTTGCCCTCCAACAACACTAAAAAACTCACCTCGCGCAAAAAGTAAGTCTATGTAACTAGTTTTGCCCAAATCGAGGCTTTAGATTTGTTTTTGAGCTCCGAAGTGAATCTAGCGAAGTTGTTTAGTTCCCAAATGTGTAATTTAATATAATATATTATAATAAGTCTTAGGGACTCATTTTGAGCTCCAACAACACTTAGAAACTCACCTCGCGCAAAAACTAAGTCCTTATAACTAGTTTGCCTAAACCGAGCCCTAAATTGGGTATTTTGGCTCCGAAGTGACTCTAGCAAAGTTGTTGTGATCCCAAATCAGTATTTGAATATATAATACATTAATATAATTCGTAGGGACTCATCTTGAGCTCCAACAACACTTAGAAGCTCACCTCGCGCAAAAACTAATTCCTTATAACAAGTTTACTTAAATCGATCCCTAAATTGGGTATTTTGGCTTCGAAGTTACTCTAGCGAAGTTGTTGTGATCCCAAATCAGTGTTTGAACATACAATACATTAATATAATTCGTAGGGACTCATTTTGACCTCCAACAATACTAAAAAACTCACCTCGCGCAAAAAGTAAGTCTATGTAACTAGTTTTGCCTAAATCGAGCCTTTAGATTTGTTTTTGAGCTCCGATGTGAATCTAGCGAAGTTGTTTAGGTCCCAAATGTGTAATTTAACATAATATATTATAATAAGTCTTAGGGACTCATTTTGAGCTCCAACAACACTTAGAAACTCACCTCGCGCAAAAACTAAGTCCTTATAACTAGTTTGCCTAAATCGATCCCTAAATTGGGTATTTTGGCTCCGAAGTGACTCTAGCAAAGTTGTTGTGATCCCAAATCAGTATTTGAATATATAATACATTAATATAATTCGTAGGGACTCATCTTGAGCTCCAACAACACTTAGAAGCTCACCCCGCGCAAAAACTAAGTCCTTATAACAAGTTTGCTTAAATCGATCCCTAAATTGGGTATTTTGGCTCCGAAGTGACTCTAGCAAAGTTGTTGTGATCCCAAATCAGTGTTTGAAAATATAATACATTAATATAATTCGTAGGGACTCATTTTTCCCTCCAATAACACTAAAAAACTCACCTCGCTCAAAAAGTAAGTCTATGTAACTAGTTTTGCCTAAATCGAGCCTTTAGATTTGTTTTTGAGCTCCGAAGTGAATCTAGCGAAGTTGTTTAGTTCCCAAATGTGTAATTTAACATAATATATTATAATAAGTCTTAGGGACTCATTTTGAGCTCCAATAACACTTAGAAACTGATACGATCCTCGTTGGACGAGAACCAATGTTGTCGATCGTTTCCTTATCGGATTGCACGGGCCGGATAAAAACCCCGTCGGAGACTCGGTTAGGATGCTCGAAGGGACGCCACAACGGTTGCGAAATAGCCGTTGATAAGTCGGGGATTGTGGAACGCCACAAACGGTTGCGGGAAATAGCCGTTCGATAAGTTCTTCGAAGAATCGTCAAGGATTCGCCTTGATCGATTCGAGTTCTGAGAAACGTCTCAGAGAGAGAAGAGAGAAAAACTCACACTTTTTGTTATAAACTGATAAACTAACTTTGTATTGAGTAGAGAGACTCTTTTATAGAGTCTTACATGTTAAAGTTCTGAAAAAGTAAAAGTTACAGTCAAAAATTCGAAGGAAACGCTTGTGAGGCGGTTTCCTCGCGGTTTGCCGATCGACCGGTGCGGTGTGGCGATCGATCGGCAGAAGGGGCGATCGATCGGCTAGAAGCCACGATCGATCGGCAAAGCTCCTGCCCGTTTTGTTGCCTGCGCGCCGATCGGTCGGCCAAGGATGGCGAACGATCGGCAAAGCTCCTGCCAAAATGCGTCCTTTGTGCGATCGATCGGCTACAATTGCGCGATCGATTGGCGGTGCTTCGGGTCTCCTTCCTAAAACTCCTCCAAAACAAGTCTAAATGATCTAAAAGTGTTACAATTGTCTCTAACACTTACTTACACATTACTTAATAGAAAATTACATGATAATTAATCTAAATTCTTCGACGAACACCTAGTTGTCCGTCCGGCTTCTTTCTCGGTCTCAAGCTGCTTGAATAACGTGCACGCACGTTGTCTTTGACTCGCTCGGATGACCTCGTTCCTTGAAGAAGCTTGTCATGAACAAGCTTAGTTGTTCCTTGAACCGTTTGGTACGGGCTCTCGTCATCGGACCTTCGGGAGCGTCGATGGTGGAATCACTCCTCTGGATACGATCGAGTATAGCACGGTCCATGATCGCATCAGAAACTCACCTCGCGCAAAAACTAAGTCCTTATAACTAGTTTGCCTAAATCGATCCCTAAATTGGGTATTTTGGCTCCGAAGTGACTCTAGCAAAGTTGTTGTGATCCCAAATCAGTATTTGAATATATAATACATTAATATAATTCGTAGGGACTCATCTTGAGCTCCAACAACACTTAGAAGCTCACCTCGCGCAAAAACTAAGTCCTTATAACAATCGATCCCTAAATTGGGTATTTTGGCTCCGAAGTGACTCTAACAAAGTTGTTGTGATCCCAAATCAGTGTTTGAACATATAATACATTAATATAATTCGTAGGGACTCATTTTGCCCTCCAACAACACTAAAAAACTCACCTCGCGCAAAAAGTAAGTCTATGTAACTAGTTTTGCCTAAATCGAGGCTTTAGATTTGTTTTTGAGCTCCGAAGTGAATCTAGCGAAGTTGTTTAGTTCCCAAATGTGTAATTTAATATAATATATTATAATAAGTCTTAGGGACTCATTTTGAGCTCCAACAACACTTAGAAACTCACCTCGCGCAAAAGCTAAGTCCTTATAACTAGTTTGCCTAAACCGAGCCCTAAATTGGGTATTTTGGCTCCGAAGTGACTCTAGCAAAGTTGTTGTGATCCCAAATCAGTATTTGAATATATAATACATTAATATAATTCGTAGGGACTCATCTTGAGCTCCAACAACACTTAGAAGCTCACCTCGCGCAAAAACTAAGTCCTTATAACAAGTTTGCTTAAATCGATCCCTAAATTGGGTATTTTGGCTTCGAAGTTACTCTAGCAAAGTTGTTGTGATCCCAAATCAGTGTTTGAACATACAATACATTAATATAATTCGTAGGGACTCATTTTGACCTCCAACAATACTAAAAAACTCACCTCGCGCAAAAAGTAAGTCTATGTAACTAGTTTTGCCTAAATCGAGCCTTTAGATTTGTTTTTGAGCTCCGATGTGAATCTAGCGAAGTTGTTTAGGTCCCAAATGTGTAATTTAACATAATATATTATAATAAGTCTTAGGGACTCATTTTGAGCTCCAACAACACTTAGAAACTCACCTCGCGCAAAAACTAAGTCCTTATAACTAGTTTGCCTAAATCGATCCCTAAATTGGGTATTTTGGCTCCGAAGTGACTCTAGCAAAGTTGTTGTGATCCCAAATCAGTATTTGAATATATAATACATTAATATAATTCGTAGGGACTCATCTTGAGCTCCAACAACACTTAGAAGCTCACCTCGCGCAAAAACTAAGTCCTTATAACAAGTTTGCTTAATTCGATCCCTAAATTGGGTATTTTGGCTCCGAAGTGACTCTAGCAAAGTTGTTGTGATCCTAAATCAGTGTTTGAACATATAATACATTAATATAATTCGTAGGGACTCATTTTGACCTCCAACAATACTAAAAAACTCACCTCGCGCAAAAAGTAAGTCTATGTAACTAGTTTTGCCTAAATCGAGCCTTTAGATTTGTTTTTGAGCTCCGAAGTGAATCTAGCGAAGTTGTTTAGGTCCCAAATGTGTAATTTAACATAATATATTATAATAAGTCTTAGGGACTCATTTTGAGCTCCAACAACACTTAGAAATTGATACGATCCTCGTTGGACGAGAACCAATGTTGTCGATCGTTTCCTTGTCGGATTGCACGGGGCGGATAAAAACCCCGTCGGAGACTCGGTTAGGGTGCTCGAAGGGACGCCACAACGGTTGCGAAATAGCCGTTGATAAGTCGGGGATTGTGGAACGCCACAAACGGTTGCGGGAAATAGCCGTTCGATAAGTTCTTCGAAGAATCGTCAAGGATTCGCCTTGATCGATTCGAGTTCTGAGAAACGTCTCAGAGAGAGAAGAGAGTTATAAACTGATAAACTAACTGTGTATTGAGTAGAGAGACTCTTTTATAGAGTCTTACATGTTGAAGTTCTGAAAAAGTAAAAGTTACAGTCAAAAATTCGAAGGAAACGCTTGTGAGGCGGTTTCCTCGCGGTTTGCCGATCGACCGGTGCGGTGTGGCGATCGATCGGCAGAAGGGCCGATCGATCGGCTAGAAGCCACGATCGATCGGCAAAGCTCCTGCCCGTTTTTTTGCCTGCGCGCCGATCGGTCGGCCAAGGATGGCGAACGATCGGCAAAGCTCCTGCCAAAATGCGTCCTTTGTGCGATCGATCGGCTACAATTGCGTGATCGATCGGCGGTGCTTCGGGTCTCCTTCCTAAAACTCCTCCAAAACAAGTCTAAATGATCTAAAAGTGTTACAATTGTCTCTAACACTTACTTACACATTACTTAATAGAAAATTACATGATAATTAATCTAAATTCTTCGACGAACACCTAGTTGTCCGTCCGGCTTCTTTCTCGGTCTCAAGCTGCTTGAATAACGTGCACGCACGTTGTCTTTGACTCGCTCGGATGACCTCGTTTGACGCGACCCTGGTCAGCGTGCCATCTATCACCTTGGATCCCGGAGACTTAAGGGCGACGGGTCAAGATAAGCATGCCAAATCCAAGGGAAAGCCCTCATATCGTACAGCACAGGAGAAGGTTGAAGCCACCAAGAAGAGCCTTTAGTCAAGCGTGGAAGACCTTTTGTTTTATTTTTATTATTTAAGTTCTTTTATGTAATTTTTCATTATATATTGTTTAATTAAGTGTTAGAATTGTTTGGAACATTTTTAGGGTGATTTAGGATTGTTTTGGGAAGTTTTGGCCGAAGGAAATCCGAGGACATGCCGATCGGTCGCGCAATGCAGCCGATCGATCGCGCTGAAGAGAGAATTCGGGCAGAGGCAGCGCCGATCGTTCGCCACACTTGGCCGAACGATCGCGCGAGGGAGAGTGAAGTTGGGCGAATCTGTGCCGATCGATCGCACGCTTCGGGCCGATCGATCGCGCCTCTAGCCGATCGATCGCCTAGAGCTGCCGATCGATCGCGCGTACACGAGACAATATCGCTCAGACTTTATTTTACGCGTTTTCTTTATTATTTTTGGTATTTTTCGAATTGTTTGGGATATTTCTGAATTTCTGATTTATTTAGTTGGTAAATTAGGGTTGTAATCTCTTAGCCTATTTAAAGGCCAATTTGAATAACAAAAGTAAACTACGTTATTTTGAAAAACACCCTGTGAGGTTTTTTCCTGAGTTTGTCTCGGAAAACTTGAATCGTTCAAGTCCAACGCTTGACGATTCGCCAAGAACTTATCAAACGGCCTTTCCGCAACCGTTTGTGGCGTTCCTCAACCCATTGACTTATCAACGGCTATTCCGCATCCGTTGTGGCGTCGCAACAAGCATCATAACCGAGTCATTCGACGGGGTTTCTATCCAGTCCGTGTCGTCCAACAAGAAAACGATCGTCAACACCGGTTCTCGTTACGAGGATCGCATCAAGTGGTATCAGAGCTTCGGCTTTTTCTTGTCTGGATTACTTTCAAATTAATTGTTTAGAGTCATCTATCCTAGGGTTTTGTTTTTGTGTTGGTTCTTGAAATTTTCTGTTAGAGTGTTCTTGAACCGTTCTTAATTTGTTGTCACTTTCAGTTTTTTTGTTTTTCGTTCTTAGGTTGAGTCAATTTCAGTTTTCGTTGATTAATCTTCGTTCTAGGGATTTTCTTTCGCAATTCTCGTTTTTTTTTTGGGGCAAATTCGGCCATATTAAAAAAAAAAAAAAAACGTACGGCATATTAAAAAAAAAAAAAAAAAATTCTGCCGTTACTTACAAAAAAAAGAGGGACAAGTTCGGAATTGAGATTATTGGGTTTTGTTGTTTTGGTGGAATTGCGATTTGTCCTGTATTCTTAAGCGTTTGTGGGTTGTGTTGCGTCCGTGAACGTTTGTGTGTTGGTCGTTTAAGGTTCGAAGGTCGTCAAGTTTTTCCATCGTAGTGTCTTGAGTACTTTCAAGTTTTCGAGAAACTTGGTGAGAATTTGAGAGGTAAAAGGCACGAGTGGTGAGATTAATTGAGGGTAAAAGCCGAATTATTTGAGTGATAAACACGAGTGACATCTTGAGTGTTTTTCATCTTGAGCGAAACACGCGAGGGAGTGTTGTGAGGTCCTTTTACTTTCAATTTTACACTAACCATGTCAGGAAGCGAAAACGACGGGGCACGTGGCGCACAAGGGCAACCAAGTGAACAACGCTTCATGATGGAAGCTCTAACGGGACAACTAAGAGCCTTAATGCGAGAGATGGAAGGAATGAGAGAAGAGATGGGGGAGATGAGAGCAGAACGTGAACAAAGAAGGAATGCGAGGCCAAGAAGTCCAGCAGCTCCTCGACAACAACGAGTTCGACCACAAGAAAGGTGGGAGGACGTGGAAGAGGACTTTGAGGAGATTGATTATGGCGAAGGGGGTGCCGATAGACGGGGATATGAGCAGGGACGTCGGGATAATCGGAGGGAGGATGACAATCTTGGAAGCATTAAGTCGAAGATTCCTGAGTTCAAAGGCCGAAACGATCCTGAGGCTTACTTGGAGTGGGAGAAAAGGATCGAGAACGTCTTCGACATCCATCACTATTCCGACAGAAAAAAGGTAAAACTCGCAGTCACTGAGTTTACTGATTACGCTCTTACATGGTGGGATCAGGTAGTGACGAGCAGGCGACGGAACCGTGAGCCACCGATTGAAACGTGGAATGACATGAAGGCGCTCATGAAGAAGCGTTTTGTGCCGGCCCATTATTACCGGGAGCTACACAAGCGGTTGCTTCGCTTGACGCAAGGGAACAAGAGCGTGGAGGACTACCACCAGGAGATGGAATTGTTAATGATCCATCTCGGGTTAGAGGAGGATATGGAAGTGACTATGGCGAGGTTCCTAGCGGGTTTGAACACTGAGGTTGCTAATGAAGTGGAACTGCACCACTATATGGAGATGGAGGAGCTAGTCCACAAGGCAGTCCAAGTAGAGAAGCAGTTCAAATCGGGGGGAAGAAGAAGCAGATTTAGCGATCGAGCCGCTTGGAAACCTTCTAATCCCAAGAAGGAAGAGGAAAGCACGGTGGTTCCAACCAAACCGGAGGGCAAGCCATCCAGTTCAACTCCAACCAACAACCGAGGTACCATTGAAAACTCTATTCCTCGGAACCGTGATATAAAATGTTTCAAGTGTCAAGGGCGTGGCCATATTGCAAGTCAGTGTCCGAATACCCGGACGATGTTGATGAGGCCCAATGGAGAGTATGAAATGGATGAAGAGGAGGAGAAGAACCGTGGGGAGGAATTGGAGGTCGAGGAAGTCCGGGAGACCTTGGGGTTGGTGGCGGTGACAAGGAGAGCCTTGAGCACCCAAGCAAAGAGCGAAGAGGATGCCCAACGGGAGAATATTTTTTATGCACGATGCAAGGTGGGGGATAAAATTTGTAGTTTGATTGTAGATGGCGGAAGTTGCACCAATGCAGCGAGCGAGGCCTTGGTGGAGAAGCTATCTCTACCAATGATAGATCATCCCCGACCCTACCAGTTACAGTGGTTCAACGATAGCGGAGGCATGATGGTGAAGCACCAAGTGTTGATTTCATTTCAGATTGGCCAATATGAAGATGAGGTGCTATGTGATGTAGTACCCATGGAGGCGACACACATCTTGCTTGGCCGACCATGGCAATTTGATCGACGCGTTATGCACGACTGCTACACCAACAAATATATCCTACCATACCGGGGCAAATCAATTGCTCTCGTACCGTTAACTCCTAGTCAAGTCCTAGAAGATCAAAAATTTCTTCAAGGTGAGCATGAGAGGAGAAAGCGTGAGAAGAGAGAGGCTTCTAGTGTGATGAGTCAATTAAAAGGGGGTGGGCAATTGAGTGAGAGAGAAACAGTTCGAGAGGAAAAACAACAAAGAGAGGGCAAACACCTAATCAAAGGAGAGGAAAGACACGAGAGTCAAAAGAAAAGTCTTCTCCTTAGAAAGTGTGAGAGATTTCCTATTACTATGTTTTCTCTTTTGCAGGAAGTCGAGAAGCATATGAAGAATACGAAGCCACCCGAATTACCACCTTTTCGAGGCAACAAGCAGGCAATCATTCCGAAGTGGAACTATAAGAAGCATCGCAAGTTCGTGTTCGAGCAAAGTAATTGGGCTCGGAAACCGGGCGAGCAACACTACTCGGATTTGAGGTCAAATCCCTTTGAAGAGGAGGAGAATGACGCGACCCTGGTCAGCGTGCCATCTATCACCTTGGATCCCGGAGACTTAAGGGCGACGGGTCAAGATAAGCATGCCAAATCCAAGGGAAAGCCCTCATATCGTACAGCACAGGAGAAGGTTGAAGCCACCAAGAAGAGCCTTTAGTCAAGCGTGGAAGACCTTTTGTTTTATTTTTATTATTTAAGTTTTTTTATGTAATTTTTCATTATATATTGTTTAAATAAGTGTTAGAATTGTTTGGAACATTTTTAGGGTGATTTAGGATTGTTTTGGGAAGTTTTGGCCGAAGGAAATCCGAGGACATGCCGATCGGTCGCGCAATGCAGCCGATCGATCGCGCTGAAGAGAGAATTCGGGCAGAGGCAGCGCCGATCGTTCGCCACACTTGGCCGAATGATCGCGCGAGGGAGAGTGAAGTTGGGCGAATCTGTGCCGATCGATCGCACGCTTCGGGCCGATCGATCGCGCCTCTAGCCGATCGATCGCCTAGAGCTGCCGATCGATCGCGCGTACACGAGACAATATCGCTCATACTTTATTTTACGCGTTTTCTTTATTATTTTTGGTATTTTTCGAATTGTTTGGGATATTTCCGAATTTCTGATTTATTTAGTTGGTAAATTAGGGTTGTAATCTCTTAGCCTATTTAAAGGCCAATTTGAATAACAAAAGTAAACTACGTTATTTTGAAAAACACCCTGTGAGGTTTTTTCCTGAGTTTGTCTCGGAAAACTTGAATCGTTCAAGTCCAACGCTTGACGATTCGCCAAGAACTTATCAAACGGCCTTTCCGCAACCGTTTGTGGCGTTCCTCAACCCATTGACTTATCAACGGCTATTCCGCATCCGTTGTGGCGTCGCAACAAGCATCATAACCGAGTCATTCGACGGGGTTTCTATCCAGTCCGTGTCGTCCAACAAGAAAACGATCGTCAACACCGGTTCTCGTTACGAGGATCGCATCATCGTTTCTTAAAGAAGCTTGTCATGAACAAGCTTAGTTGTTCCTTGAACCGTTTGGTACGGGCTCTCGTCATCGGACCTTCGGGAGCGTCGATGGTGGAATCACTCCTCTGGATACGATCGAGTATAGCACGGTCCATGATCGCATCAGAAACTCACCTCGCGCAAAAACTAAGTCCTTATAACTAGTTTGCCTAAATCGATCCCTAAATTGGGTATTTTGGCTCCGAAGTGACTCTAGCAAAGTTGTTGTGATCCCAAATCAGTGTTTAAACATATAATACATTAATATAATTCGTAGGGACTCATTTTGCCCTCCAATAACACTAAAAAACTCACCTCGCTCAAAAAGTAAGTCTATATAACTAGTTTTGCCTAAATCGAGCCTTTAGATTTGTTTTTGAGCTCCGAAGTGAATCTAGCGAAGTTGTTTAGTTCCCAAATGTGTAATTTAATATAATATATTATAATAAGTCTTAGGGACTCATTTTGAGCTCCAACAACACTTAGAAACTCACCTCGCGCAAAAACTAAGTCCTTATAACTAGTTTGCCTAAACCGAGCCCTAAATTGGTTATTTTGGCTCCGAAGTGACTCTAGCAAAGTTGTTGTGATCCCAAATCAGTATTTGAATATATAATACATTAATATAATTCGTAGGGACTCATCTTGAGCTCCAACAACACTTAGAAGCTCACCTCGCGCATAAACTAAGTCTTTATAACAAGTTTGCTTAAATCGATCCCTAAATTGGGTATTTTGGCTCCGAAGTGACTCTAGCAAAGTTGTTGTTATCCCAAATCAGTTTTTGAACATATAATACTTTAATAGAATTCGTAGGGACTCATTTTGACCTCCAACTACACTAAAAAACTCACCTCGCGCAAAAAGTAAGTCTATGTAACTAGTTTTGCCTAAATCGAGCCTTTAGATTTGTTTTTGAGCTCCGAAGTGAATCTAGCGAAGTTGTTTAGGTCCCAAATGTGTAATTTAACATAATATATTATAATAAGTCTTAGGGACTCATTTTGAGCTCCAACAACACTTAGAAACTCACCTCGCGCAAAAACTAAGTCCTTATAACTAGTTTGCCTAAATCGATCCCTAAATTGGGTATTTTGGCTCCGAAGTGACTCTAGCAAAGTTGTTGTGATCCCAAATCAGTATTTGAATATATAATACATTAATATAATTCGTAGGGACTCATTTTGAGCTCCAACAACACTTAGAAGCTCACCTCGCGCAAAAACTAAGTCCTTATAACAAGTTTGCCTAAATCGATCCCTAAATTGGGTATTTTGGCTCCGAAGTGACTCTAGCAAAGTTGTTGTGATCCCAAATCAGTATTTGAACATATAATACATTAATATAATTCGTAGGGACTCATTTTGAGCTCCAACAACACTTAGAAACTCACCTCGCGCAAAAACTAAGTCCTTATAACTAGTTTGCCTAAATCGAGCCCTAAATTGGGTATTTTGGCTCCGAAGTGACTCTAGCAAAGTTGTTGTGATCTCAAATCAGTATTTGAATATATAATACATTAATATAATTCGTAGGGACTCATCTTGAGCTCCAACAACACTTAGAAGCTCACCTCGCGCAAAAACTAAGTCCTTATAACAAGTTTGCTTAAATCGATCCCTAAATTGGGTATTTTGCCTCCGAAGTGACTCTAGCAAAGTTGTTGTGATCCCAAATCAGTGTTTGAACATATAATACATTAATATAATTCGTAGGGACTTATTTTGAGCTCCAACAACACTTAGAAGCTCACCTCGCGCAAAAACTAGGTCCTTATAACAAGTTTGCCTAAATCGATCCCTAAATTGGGTATTTTGGCTCCGAAGTGACTCTAGCAAAGTTGTTGTGATCCCAAATCAGTATTAGACATATAATACATTAATATAATTCGTAGCTACTCATTTTGACCTCCAACAACACTAAAAAACTCACCTCGCGCAAAAACTAAGTCTATGTAACTAGTTTTGCCTAAATCGAGCCTTTAGATTTGTTTTTGAGTTCCGAAGTGAATCTAGCGAAGTTGTTTAGGTCCCAAATGTGTAATTTAATATAATATATTATAATAAGTCTTAGGGACTCATTTTGAGCTCCAACAACACTTAGAAACTCACCTCGCGCAAAAACTAAGTCCTTATAACTAGTTTGCCTAAACCGAGCCCTAAATTGGGTATTTTGGCTCCGAAGTGACTCTAGCAAAGTTGTTGTGATCCCAAATCAGTATTTGAATATATAATACATTAATATAATTCGTAGGGACTCATCTTGAGCTCCAACAACACTTAGAAGCTCACCTCGCGCAAAAACTAAGTCCTTATAACAAGTTTGCTTAAATCGATCCCTAAATTGGGTATTTTGGCTCCGAGGTGACTCTAGCAAAGTTGTTGTGATCCCAAATCAGTGTTTGAACATATAATACATTAATATAATTCGTAGGGACTCATTTTGCCCTCCAACAACACTAAAAAACTCACCTCGCGCAAAAAGTAAGTCTATGTAACTAGTTTTGCCTAAATCGAGCCTTTAGATTTGTTTTTGAGCTCCGAAGTGAATCTAGCGAAGTTGTTTAGGTCCCAAATGTGTAATTTAATATAATATATTATAATAAGTCTTAGGGACTCATTTTGAGCTCCAACAACACTTAGAAACTCACCTCGCGCAAAAACTAAGTCCTTATAACTAGTTTGCCTAAACCGAGCCCTAAATTGGGTATTTTGGCTCCGAAGTGACTCTAGCAAAGTTGTTGTGATCCCAAATCAGTATTTGAATATATAATACATTAATATAATTCGTAGGGACTCATCTTGAGCTCCAACAACACTTAGAAGCTCACCTCGCGCAAAAACTAAGTCCTTATAACAAGTTTGCTTAAATCGATCCCTAAATTGGGTATTTTGGCTCCGAAGTGACTCTAGCAAAGTTGTTGTGATCCCAAATCAGTGTTTGAACATATAATACATTAATATAATTCGTAGGGACTCATTTTGACCTCCAACAACACTAAAAAACTCACCTCGCGCAAAAACTAAGTCTATGTAACTAGTTTTGCCTAAATCGAGCCTTTAGATTTGTTTTTGAGCTCCGAAGTGAATCTAGCGAAGTTGTTTAGGTCCCAAATGTGTAATTTAATATAATATATTATAATAAGTCTTAGGGACTCATTTTGAGCTCCAACAACACTTAGAAACTCACCTCGCGCAAAAACTAAGTCCTTATAACTAGTTTGCCTAAACCGAGCCCTAAATTGGGTATTTTGGCTCCGAAGTGACTCTAGCAAAGTTGTTGTGATCCCAAATCAGTATTTGAATATATAATACATTAATATAATTCGTAGGGACTCATCTTGAGCTCCAACAACACTTAGAAGCTCACCTCGCGCAAAAACTAAGTCCTTATAACAAGTTTGCTTAAATCGATCCCTAAATTGGGTATTTTGGCTCCGAAGTGACTCTAGCAAAGTTGTTGTGATCCCAAATCAGTGTTTGAACATATAATACATTAATATAATTCGTAGGGACTCATTTTGCCCTCCAACAACACTAAAAAACTCACCTCGCGCAAAAAGTAAGTCTATGTAACTAGTTTTGCCTAAATCGAGCCTTTAGATTTGTTTTTGAGCTCCGAAGTGAATCTAGCGAAGTTGTTTAGGTCCCAAATGTGTAATTTAATATAATATATTATAATAAGTCTTAGGGACTCATTTTGAGCTCCAACAACACTTAGAAACTCACCTCGCGCAAAAACTAAGTCCTTATAACTAGTTTGCCTAAACCGAGCCCTAAATTGGGTATTTTGGCTCCGAAGTGACTCTAGCAAAGTTGTTGTGATCCCAAATCAGTATTTGAATATATAATACATTAATATAATTCGTAGGGACTCATTTTGAGCTCCAACAACACTTAGAAGCTCACCTCGCGCAAAAACTAAGTCCTTATAACAAGTTTGCCTAAATCGATCCCTAAATTGGGTATTTTGGCTCCGAAGTGACTCTAGCAAAGTTGTTGTGATCCCAAATCAGTAGTTGAACATATAATACATTAATATAATTCGTAGGGACTCATTTTGAGCTCCAACAACACTTAGAAGCTCACCTCGCGCAAAAACTAAGTCCTTATAACAAGTTTGCCTAAATCGATCCCTAAATTGGGTATTTTGGCTCCGAAGTGACTCTAGCAAAGTTGTTGTGATCCCAAATCAGTATTAGACATATAATACATTAATATAATTCGTAGCTACTCATTTTGACCTCCAACAACACTAAAAAACTCACCTCGCGCAAAAACTAAGTCTATGTAACTAGTTTTGCCTAAATCGAGCCTTTAGATTTGTTTTTGAGCTCCGAAGTGAATCTAGCGAAGTTGTTTAGGTCCCAAATGTGTAATTTAATATAATATATTATAATAAGTCTTAGGGACTCATTTTGAGCTCCAACAACACTTAGAAACTCACCTCGCGCAAAAACTAAGTCCTTATAACTAGTTTGCCTAAACCGAGCCCTAAATTGGGTATTTTGGCTCCGAAGTGACTCTAGCAAAGTTGTTGTGATCCCAAATCAGTATTTGAATATATAATACATTAATATAATTCGTAGGGACTCATCTTGAGCTCCAACAACACTTAGAAGCTCACCTCGCGCAAAAACTAAGTCCTTATAACAAGTTTGCTTAAATCGATCCCTAAATTGGGTATTTTGGCTCCGAAGTGACTCTAGCAAAGTTGTTGTGATCCCAAATCAGTGTTTGAACATATAATACATTAATATAATTCGTAGGGACTCATTTTGCCCTCCAACAACACTAAAAAACTCACCTCGCGCAAAAAGTAAGTCTATGTAACTAGTTTTGCCTAAATCGAGCCTTTAGATTTGTTTTTGAGCTCCGAAGTGAATCTAGCGAAGTTGTTTAGGTCCCAAATGTGTAATTTAATATAATATATTATAATAAGTCTTAGGGACTCATTTTGAGCTCCAACAACACTTAGAAACTCACCTCGCGCAAAAACTAAGTCCTTATAACTAGTTTGCCTAAACCGAGCCCTAAATTGGGTATTTTGGCTCCGAAGTGACTCTAGCAAAGTTGTTGTGATCCCAAATCAGTATTTGAATATATAATACATTAATATAATTCGTAGGGACTCATTTTGAGCTCCAACAACACTTAGAAGCTCACCTCGCGCAAAAACTAAGTCCTTATAACAAGTTTGCCTAAATCGATCCCTAAATTGGGTATTTCAGTTCCGATGTGACTCTAGCAAAGTTGTTGTGATCCCAAATCAGTAGTTGAACATATAATACATTAATATAATTCGTAGGGACTCATTTTGAGCTCCAACAACACTTAGAAGCTCACCTCGCGCAAAAACTAGGTCCTTATAACAAGTTTGCCTAAATCGATCCCTAAATTGGGTATTTTGGCTCCGAAGTGACTCTAGCAAAGTTGTTGTGATCCCAAATCAGTATTAGACATATAATACATTAATATAATTCGTAGCTACTCATTTTGACCTCCAACAACACTTAGAAACTCACCTCGCGCAAAAACTAAGTCCTTATAACTAGTTTGCCTAAATCGATCCCTAAATTGGGTATTTTGGCTCCGAAGTGACTCTAGCAAAGTTGTTGTGATCCCAAATCAGTATTTGAATATATAATACATTAATATAATTCGTAGGGACTCATTTTGAGCTCCAACAACACTTAGAAGCTCACCTCGCGCAAAAACTAAGTCCTTATAACAAGTTTGCCTAAATCGATCCCTAAATTGGGTATTTTGGCTCCGAAGTGACTCTAGCAAAGTTGTTGTGATCCCAAATCAGTATTTGAACATATAATACATTAATATAATTCGTAGGGACTCATTTTGAGCTCCAACAACACTTAGAAGCTCACCTCGCGCAAAAACTAAGTCTATATAACTAGTTTTGCCTAAATCGAGCCCTTAAATTGGTATTTAGGCTCCGAAGTGACTCTAGCAAAGTTGTTGTGATCCCAAATCAGTATTTGAATATATAATACATTAATATAATTCGTAGGGACTCATCTTGAGCTCCAACAACACTTAGAAGCTCACCTCGCGCAAAAACTAAGTCCTTATAACAAGTTTGCTTAAATCGATCCCTAAATTGGGTATTTTGGCTCCGAGGTGACTCTAGCAAAGTTGTTGTGATCCCAAATCAGTGTTTGAACATATAATACATTAATATAATTCGTAGGGACTCATTTTGCCCTCCAACAACACTAAAAAACTCACCTCGCGCAAAAAGTAAGTCTATCTAACTAGTTTTGCCTAAATCGAGCCTTTAGATTTGTTTTTGAGCTCCGAAGTGAATCTAGCGAAGTTGTTTAGGTCCCAAATGTGTAATTTAATATAATATATTATAATAAGTCTTAGGGACTCATTTTGAGCTCCAACAACACTTAGAAACTCACCTCGCACAAAAACTAAGTCCTTATAACTAGTTTGCCTAAACCGAGCCCTAAATTGGGTATTTTGGCTCCGAAGTGACTCTAGCAAAGTTGTTGTGATCCCAAATCAGTATTTGAATATATAATACATTAATATAATTCGTAGGGACTCATTTTGAGCTCCAACAACACTTAGAAGCTCACCTCGCGCAAAAACTAAGTCCTTATAACAAGTTTGCCTAAATCGATCCCTAAATTGGGTATTTTGGCTCCGAAGTGACTCTAGCAAAGTTGTTGTGATCCCAAATCAGTAGTTGAACATATAATACATTAATATAATTCGTAGGGACTCATTTTGAGCTCCAACAACACTTAGAAGCTCACCTCGCGCAAAAACTAAGTCCTTATAACAAGTTTGCCTAAATCGATCCCTAAATTGGGTATTTTGGCTCCGAAGTGACTCTAGCAAAGTTGTTGTGATCCCAAATCAGTATTTGAACATATAATACATTAATATAATTCGTAGCTACTCATTTTGACCTCCAACAACACTAAAAAACTCACCTCGCGCAAAAACTAAGTCTATGTAACTAGTTTTGCCTAAATCGAGCCTTTAGATTTGTTTTTGAGCTCCGAAGTGAATCTAGCGAAGTTGTTTAGGTCCCAAATGTGTAATTTAATATAATATATTATAATAAGTCTTAGGGACTCATTTTGAGCTCCAACAACACTTAGAAACTCACCTCGCGCAAAAACTAAGTCCTTATAACTAGTTTGCCTAAATCGATCCCTAAATTGGGTATTTTGGCTCCGAAGTGACTCTAGCAAAGTTGTTGTGATCCCAAATCAGTATTTGAATATATAATACATTAATATAATTCGTAGGGACTCATCTTGAGCTCCAACAACACTTAGAAGCTCACCTCGCGCAAAAACTAAGTCCTTATAACAAGTTTGCTTAAATCGATCCCTAAATTGGGTATTTTGGCTCCGAAGTGACTCTAGCAAAGTTGTTGTGATCCCAAATCAGTGTTTGAACATATAATACATTAATATAATTCGTAGGGACTCATTTTGCCCTCCAACAACACTAAAAAACTCACCTCGCGCAAAAAGTAAGTCTATGTAACTAGTTTTGCCTAAATCGAGCCTTTAGATTTGTTTTTGAGCTCCGAAGTGAATCTAGCGAAGTTGTTTAGGTCCCAAATGTGTAATTTAATATAATATATTATAATAAGTCTTAGGGACTCATTTTGAGCTCCAACAACACTTAGAAACTCACCTCGCGCAAAAACTAAGTCCTTATAACTAGTTTGCCTAAACCGAGCCCTAAATTGGGTATTTTGGCTCCGAAGTGACTCTAGCAAAGTTGTTGTGATCCCAAATCAGTATTTGAATATATAATACATTAATATAATTCGTAGGGACTCATTTTGAGCTCCAACAACACTTAGAAGCTCACCTCGCGCAAAAACTAAGTCCTTATAACAAGTTTGCCTAAATCGATCCCTAAATTGGGTATTTCGGCTCCGAAGTGACTCTAGCAAAGTTGTTGTGATCCCAAATCAGTAGTTGAACATATAATACATTAATATAATTCGTAGGGACTCATTTGAGCTCCAACAACACTTAGAAGCTCACCTCGCGCAAAAACTAAGTCCTTATAACAAGTTTGCCTAAATCGATCCCTAAATTGGGTATTTTGGCTCCGAAGTGACTCTAGCAAAGTTGTTGTGATCCCAAATCAGTATTAGACATATAATACATTAATATAATTCGTAGCTACTCATTTTGACCTCCAACAACACTAAAAAACTCACCTCGCGCAAAAACTAAGTCTATGTAACTAGTTTTGCCTAAATCGAGCCTTTAGATTTGTTTTTGAGCTCCGAAGTGAATCTAGCGAAGTTGTTTAGGTCCCAAATGTGTAATTTAATATAATATATTATAATAAGTCTTAGGGACTCATTTTGAGCTCCAACAACACTTAGAAACTCACCTCGCGCAAAAACTAAGTCCTTATAACTAGTTTGCCTAAACCGAGCCCTAAATTGGGTATTTTGGCTCCGAAGTGACTCTAGCAAAGTTGTTGTGATCCCAAATCAGTATTTGAATATATAATACATTAATATAATTCGTAGGGACTCATCTTGAGCTCCAACAACACTTAGAAGCTCACCTCGCGCAAAAACTAAGTCCTTATAACAAGTTTGCTTAAATCGATCCCTAAATTGGGTATTTTGGCTCCGAAGTGACTCTAGCAAAGTTGTTGTGATCCCAAATCAGTGTTTGAACATATAATACATTAATATAATTCGTAGGGACTCATTTTGACCTCCAACAACACTAAAAAACTCACCTCGCGCAAAAAGTAAGTCTATGTAACTAGTTTTGCCTAAATCGAGCCTTTAGATTTGTTTTTGAGCTCCGAAGTGAATCTAGCGAAGTTGTTTAGGTCCCAAATGTGTAATTTAATATAATATATTATAATAAGTCTTAGGGACTCATTTTGAGCTCCAACAACACTTAGAAACTCACCTCGCGCAAAAACTAAGTCCTTATAACTAGTTTGCCTAAACCGAGCCCTAAATTGGGTATTTTGGCTCCGAAGTGACTCTAGCAAAGTTGTTGTGATCCCAAATCAGTATTTGAATATATAATACATTAATATAATTCGTAGGGACTCATTTTGAGCTCCAACAACACTTAGAAGCTCACCTCGCGCAAAAACTAAGTCCTTATAACAAGTTTGCCTAAATCGATCCCTAAATTGGGTATTTCGGCTCCGAAGTGACTCTAGCAAAGTTGTTGTGATCCCAAATCAGTATTTGAACATATAATACATTAATATAATTCGTAGGGACTCATTTTGAGCTCCAACAACACTTAGAAGCTCACCTCGCGCAAAAACTAAGTCCTTATAACAAGTTTGCCTAAATCGATCCCTAAATTGGGTATTTTGGCTCCGAAGTGACTCTAGCAAAGTTGTTGTGATCCCAAATCAGTATTTGAATATATAATACATTAATATAATTCGTAGGGACTCATCTTGAGCTCCAACAACACTTAGAAGCTCACCTCGCGCAAAAACTAAGTCCTTATAACAAGTTTGCCTAAATCGATCCCTAAATTGGGTATTTTGGCTCCGAAGTGACTCTAGCAAAGTTGTTGTGATCCCAAATCAGTGTTTGAACATATAATACATTAATATAATTCGTAGGGACTCATTTTGACCTCCAACAACACTAAAAAACTCACCTCGCGCAAAAAGTAAGTCTATGTAACTAGTTTTGCCTAAATCGAGCCTTTAGATTTGTTTTTGAGCTCCGAAGTGAATCTAGCGAAGTTGTTTAGGTCCCAAATGTGTAATTTAATATAATATATTATAATAAGTCTTAGGGACTCATTTTGAGCTCCAACAACACTTAGAAACTCACCTCGCGCAAAAACTAAGTCCTTATAACAAGTTTGCCTAAATCGATCCCTAAATTGGGTATTTTGGCTCCGAAGTGACTCTAGCAAAGTTGTTGTGATCCCAAATCAGTATTAGACATATAATACATTAATATAATTCGTAGCTACTCATTTTGACCTCCAACAACACTAAAAACTCACCTCGCGCAAAAACTAAGTCTATGTAACTAGTTTTGCCTAAATCGAGCCTTAGATTTGTTTTTGAGCTCCGAAGTGAATCTAGCGAAGTTGTTTAGGTCCCAAATGTGTAATTTAATATAATATATTATAATAAGTCTTAGGGACTCATTTTGAGCTCCAACAACACTTAGAAACTCACCTCGCGCAAAAACTAAGTCCTTATAACTAGTTTGCCTAAACCGAGCCCTAAATTGGGTATTTTGGCTCCGAAGTTACTCTAGCAAAGTTGTTGTGATCCCAAATCAGTATTTGAATATATAATACATTAATATAATTCGTAGGGACTCATTTTGAGCTCCAACAACACTTAGAAACTCACCTCGCGCAAAAACTAAGTCCTTATAACTAGTTTGCCTAAATCGATCCCTAAATTGGGTATTTTGGCTCCGAAGTGACTCTAGCAAAGTTGTTGTGATCCCAAATCAGTATTTGAATATATAATACATTAATATAATTCGTAGGGACTCATCTTGAGCTCCAACAACACTTAGAAGCTCACCTCGCGCAAAAACTAAGTCCTTATAACAAGTTTGCTTAAATCGATCCCTAAATTGGGTATTTTGGCTCCGAAGTGACTCTAGCAAAGTTGTTGTGATCCCAAATCAGTGTTTGAACATATAATACATTAATATAATTCGTAGGGACTCATTTTGACCTCCAACAACACTAAAAAACTCACCTCGCGCAAAAAGTAAGTCTATGTAACTAGTTTTGCCTAAATCGAGCCTTTAGATTTGTTTTTGAGCTCCGAAGTGAATCTAGCGAAGTTGTTTAGGTCCCAAATGTGTAATTTAACATAATATATTATAATAAGTCTTAGGGACTCATTTTGAGCTCCAACAACACTTAGAAACTCACCTCGCGCAAAAACTAAGTCCTTATAACTAGTTTGCCTAAATCGATCCCTAAATTGGGTATTTTGGCTCCGAAGTGACTCTAGCAAAGTTGTTGTGATCCCAAATCAGTATTTGAATATATAATACATTAATATAATTCGTAGGGACTCATCTTGAGCTCCAACAACACTTAGAAGCTCACCTCGCGCAAAAACTAAGTCCTTATAACAAGTTTGCTTAAATCGATCCCTAAATTGGGTATTTTGGCTCCGAAGTGACTCTAGCAAAGTTGTTGTGATCCCAAATCAGTGTTTGAACATATAATACATTAATATAATTCGTAGGGACTCATTTTGCCCTCCAACAACACTAAAAACTCACCTCGCGCAAAAAGTAAGTCTATGTAACTAGTTTTGCCTAAATCGAGCCTTTAGATTGGTTTTTGAGCTCCGAAGTGAATCTAGCGAAGTTGTTTAGTTCCCAAATGTGTAATTTAACATAATATGTTATAATAAGTCTTAGGGACTCATTTTGAGCTCCAACAACACTTAGAAACTCACCTCGCGCAAAAACTAAGTCCTTATAACTAGTTTGCCTAAACCGAGCCCTAAATTGGGTATTTTGGCTCCGAAGTGACTCTAGCAAAGTTGTTGTGATCCCAAATCAGTATTTGAATATATAATACATTAATATAATTCGTAGGGACTCATTTGAGCTCCAACAACACTTAGAAGCTCACCTCGCGCAAAAACTAAGTCCTTATAACAAGTTTGCCTAAATCGATCCCTAAATTGGGTATTTTGGCTCCGAAGTGACTCTAGCAAAGTTGTTGTGATCCCAAATCAGTAGTTGAACATATAATACATTAATATAATTCGTAGGGACTCATCTTGAGCTCCAACAACACTTAGAAGCTCACCTCGCGCAAAAACTAAGTCCTTATAACAAGTTTGCCTAAATCGATCCCTAAATTGGGTATTTTGGCTCCGAAGTGACTCTAGCAAAGTTGTTGTGATCCCAAATCAGTGTTTGAACATATAATACATTAATATAATTCGTAGGGACTCATTTTGCCCTCCAACAACACTAAAAAACTCACCTCGCGCAAAAAGTAAGTCTATGTAACTAGTTTTGCCTAAATCGAGCCTTTAGATTTGTTTTTGAGCTCCGAAGTGAATCTAGCGAAGTTGTTTAGGTCCCAAATGTGTAATTTAATATAATATATTATAATAAGTCTTAGGGACTCATTTTGAGCTCCAACAACACTTAGAAACTCACCTCGCGCAAAAACTAAGTCCTTATAACTAGTTTGCCTAAACCGAGCCCTAAATTGGGTATTTTGGCTCCGAAGTGACTCTAGCAAAGTTGTTGTGATCCCAAATCAGTATTTGAATATATAATACATTAATATAATTCGTAGGGACTCATCTTGAGCTCCAACAACACTTAGAAGCTCACCTCGCGCAAAAACTAAGTCCTTATAACAAGTTTGCTTAAATCGATCCCTAAATTGGGTATTTTGGCTCCGAAGTGACTCTAGCAAAGTTGTTGTGATCCCAAATCAGTGTTTGAACATATAATACATTAATATAATTCGTAGGGACTCATTTTGACCTCCAACAACACTAAAAAACTCACCTCGCGCAAAAAGTAAGTCTATGTAACTAGTTTTGCCTAAATCGAGCCTTTAGATTTGTTTTTGAGCTCCGAAGTGAATCTAGCGAAGTTGTTTAGGTCCCAAATGTGTAATTTAACATAATATATTATAATAAGTCTTAGGGACTCATTTTGAGCTCCAACAACACTTAGAAACTCACCTCGCGCAAAAACTAAGTCCTTATAACTAGTTTGCCTAAATCGATCCCTAAATTGGGTATTTTGGCTCCGAAGTGACTCTAGCAAAGTTGTTGTGATCCCAAATCAGTATTTGAATATATAATACATTAATATAATTCGTAGGGACTCATTTTGAGCTCCAACAACACTTAGAAGCTCACCTCGCGCAAAAACTAAGTCCTTATAACAAGTTTGCCTAAATCGATCCCTAAATTGGGTATTTTGGCTCCGAAGTGACTCTAGCAAAGTTGTTGTGATCCCAAATCAGTGTTTGAACATATAATACATTAATATAATTCGTAGGGACTCTCCAACAACACTAAAAAACTCACCTCGCGCAAAAAGTAAGTCTATGTAACTAGTTTTGCCTAAATCGAGCCTTTAGATTTGTTTTTGAGCTCCGAAGTGAATCTAGCGAAGTTGTTTAGTTCCCAAATGTGTAATTTAATATAATATATTATAATAAGTCTTAGGGACTCATTTTGAGCTCCAACAACACTTAGAAACTCACCTCGCGCAAAAACTAAGTCCTTATAACTAGTTTGCCTAAATCGATCCCTAAATTGGGTATTTTGGCTCCGAAGTGACTCTAGCAAAGTTGTTGTGATCCCAAATCAGTATTTGAACATATAATACATTAATATAATTCGTAGGGACTCATTTTGAGCTCCAACAACACTTAGAAGCTCACCTCGCGCAAAAACTAAGTCCTTATAACAAGTTTGCCTAAATCGATCCCTAAATTGGGTATTTTGGCTCCGAAGTGACTCTAGCAAAGTTGTTGTGATCCCAAATCAGTATTTGAACATATAATACATTAATATAATTCGTAGGGACTCATTTTGAGCTCCAACAACACTTAAAAACTCACCTCGCGCAAAAACTAAGTCCTTATAACTAGTTTGCCTAAATCGAGCCCTAAATTGGGTATTTTGGCTCCGAAGTGACTCTAGCAAAGTTGTTGTGATCCCAAATCAGTATTTGAACATATAATACATTAATATAATTCGTAGGGACTCATTTTGAGCTCCAACAACACTTAAAAGCTCACCTCGCGCAAAAACTAAGTCCTTATAACTAGTTTGCCTAAATCGAGCCCTAAATTGGGTATTTTGGCTCCGAAGTGACTCTAGCAAAGTTGTTGTGATCCCAAATCAGTATTTGAACATATAATACATTAATATAATTCGTAGGGACTCATTTTGAGCTCCAACAACACTTAAAACTCACCTCGCGCAAAAACTAAGTCCTTATAACTAGTTTGCCTAAATCGAGCCCTAAATTGGGTATTTTGGCTCCGAAGTGACTCTAGCAAAGTTGTTGTGATCCCAAATCAGTATTTGAACATATAATACATTAATATAATTCGTAGGGACTCATTTTGAGCTCCAACAACACTTAAAACTCACCTCGCGCAAAAACTAAGTCCTTATAACTAGTTTGCCTAAATCGAGCCCTAAATTGGGTATTTTGGCTCCGAAGTGACTCTAGCAAAGTTGTTGTGATCCCAAATCAGTATTTGAACATATAATACATTAATATAATTCGTAGGGACTCATTTTGAGCTCCAACAACACTTAAAAGCTCACCTCGCGCAAAAACTAAGTCCTTATAACTAGTTTGCCTAAATCGATCCCTAAATTGGGTATTTTGGCTCCGAAGTGACTCTAGCAAAGTTGTTGTGATCCCAAATCAGTATTTGAACATATAATACATTAATATAATTCGTAGGGACTCATTTTGAGCTCCAACAACACTTAAAACTCACCTCGCGCAAAAACTAAGTCCTTATAACTAGTTTGCCTAAATCGAGCCCTAAATTGGGTATTTTGGCTCCGAAGTGACTCTAGCAAAGTTGTTGTGATCCCAAATCAGTATTTGAACATATAATACATTAATATAATTCGTAGGGACTCATTTTGAGCTCCAACAACACTTAAAAGCTCACCTCGCGCAAAAACTAAGTCCTTATAACAAGTTTGCCTAAATCGATCCCTAAATTGGGTATTTTGGCTCCGAAGTGACTCTAGCAAAGTTGTTGTGATCCCAAATCAGTATTTGAACATATAATACATTAATATAATTCGTAGGGACTCATTTTGAGCTCCAACAACACTTAAAACTCACCTCGCGCAAAAACTAAGTCCTTATAACTAGTTTGCCTAAATCGAGCCCTAAATTGGGTATTTTGGCTCCGAAGTGACTCTAGCAAAGTTGTTGTGATCCCAAATCAGTATTTGAACATATAATACATTAATATAATTCGTAGGGACTCATTTTGAGCTCCAACAACACTTAAAACTCACCTCGCGCAAAAACTAAGTCCTTATAACTAGTTTGCCTAAATCGAGCCCTAAATTGGGTATTTTGGCTCCGAAGTGACTCTAGCAAAGTTGTTGTGATCCCAAATCAGTATTTGAACATATAATACATTAATATAATTCGTAGGGACTCATTTTGAGCTCCAACAACACTTAGAAGCTCACCTCGCGCAAAAACTAAGTCCTTATAACTAGTTTGCCTAAATCGAGCCCTAAATTGGGTATTTTGGCTCCGAAGTGACTCTAGCAAAGTTGTTGTGATCCCAAATCAGTATTTGAACATATAATACATTAATATAATTCGTAGGGACTCATTTTGAGCTCCAACAACACTTAGAAGCTCACCTCGCGCAAAAACTAAGTCCTTATAACTAGTTTGCCTAAATCGAGCCCTAAATTGGGTATTTTGGCTCCGAAGTGACTCTAGCAAAGTTGTTGTGATCCCAAATCAGTATTTGAACATATAATACATTAATATAATTCGTAGGGACTCATTTTGAGCTCCAACAACACTTAGAAGCTCACCTCGCGCAAAAACTAAGTCCTTATAACAAGTTTGCCTAAATCGATCCCTAAATTGGGTATTTTGGCTCCGAAGTGACTCTAGCAAAGTTGTTGTGATCCCAAATCAGTATTTGAACATATAATACATTAATATAATTCGTAGGGACTCATTTTGAGCTCCAACAACACTTAAAAACTCACCTCGCGCAAAAACTAAGTCCTTATAACTAGTTTGCCTAAATCGAGCCCTAAATTGGGTATTTTGGCTCCGAAGTGACTCTAGCAAAGTTGTTGTGATCCCAAATCAGTATTTGAACATATAATACATTAATATAATTCGTAGGGACTCATTTTGAGCTCCAACAACACTTAAAAACTCACCTCGCGCAAAAACTAAGTCCTTATAACTAGTTTGCCTAAATCGAGCCCTAAATTGGGTATTTTGGCTCCGAAGTGACTCTAGCAAAGTTGT
Source organism: Boehmeria nivea var. tenacissima (assembly GCA_018132145.1). NCBI lineage: Eukaryota > Viridiplantae > Streptophyta > Magnoliopsida > Rosales > Urticaceae > Boehmeria > Boehmeria nivea. Next base: position 556,677 of record CM030883.1, read on the forward strand.
TGTGATCCCAAATCAGTATTTGAACATATAATACATTAATATAATTCGTAGGGACTCATTTTGAGCTCCAACAACACTTAAAACTCACCTCGCGCAAAAACTAAGTCCTTATAACTAGTTTGCCTAAATCGAGCCCTAAATTGGGTATTTTGGCTCCGAAGTGACTCTAGCAAAGTTGTTGTGATCCCAAATCAGTATTTGAACATATAATACATTAATATAATTCGTAGGGACTCATTTTGAGCTCCAACAACACTTAAAAACTCACCTCGCGCAAAAACTAAGTCCTTATAACTAGTTTGCCTAAATCGATGCCTAAATTGGGTATTTTGGCTCCGAAGTGACTCTAGCAAAGTTGTTGTGATCCCAAATCAGTATTTGAACATATAATACATTAATATAATTCGTAGGGACTCATTTTGAGCTCCAACAACACTTAAAAACTCACCTCGCGCAAAAACTAAGTCCTTATAACTAGTTTGCCTAAATCGAGCCCTAAAATGGGTACTTTGGCTCCGAAGTGACTCTAGCAAAGTTGTTGTGATCCCAAATCAGTATTTGAACATATAATACATTAATATAATTCGTAGGGACTCATTTTGAGCTCCAACAACACTTAAAAACTCACCTCGCGCAAAAACTAAGTCCTTATAACTAGTTTGCCTAAATCGAGCCCCTAAATGGGTACTTTGGCTCCGAAGTGACTCTAGCAAAGTTGTTGTGATCCCAAATCAGTATTTGAACATATAATACATTAATATAATTCGTAGGGACTCATTTTGAGCTCCAACAACACTTAAAACTCACCTCGCGCAAAAACTAAGTCCTTATAACTAGTTTGCCTAAATCGATCCCTAAATTGGGTATTTTGGCTCCGAAGTGACTCTAGCAAAGTTGTTGTGATCCCAAATCAGTATTTGAACATATAATACATTAATATAATTCGTAGGGACTCATTTTGAGCTCCAACAACACTTAAAAACTCACCTCGCGCAAAAACTAAGTCCTTATAACTAGTTTGCCTAAATCGAGCCCTAAATTGGGTATTTTGGCTCCGAAGTGACTCTAGCAAAGTTGTTGTGATCCCAAATCAGTATTTGAACATATAATACATTAATATAATTCGTAGGGACTCATTTTGAGCTCCAACAACACTTAAAACTCACCTCGCGCAAAAACTAAGTCCTTATAACTAGTTTGCCTAAATCGAGCCCTAAATTGGGTATTTTGGCTCCGAAGTGACTCTAGCAAAGTTGTTGTGATCCCAAATCAGTATTTGAACATATAATACATTAATATAATTCGTAGGGACTCATTTTGAGCTCCAACAACACTTAAAAGCTCACCTCGCGCAAAAACTAAGTCCTTATAACTAGTTTGCCTAAATCGAGCCCTAAATTGGGTATTTTGGCTCCGAAGTGACTCTAGCAAAGTTGTTGTGATCCCAAATCAGTATTTGAACATATAATACATTAATATAATTCGTAGGGACTCATTTTGAGCTCCAACAACACTTAAAAACTCACCTCGCGCAAAAACTAAGTCCTTATAACTAGTTTGCCTAAATCGAGCCCTAAATTGGGTATTTTGGCTCCGAAGTGACTCTAGCAAAGTTGTTGTGATCCCAAATCAGTATTTAACATATAATACATTAATATAATTCTGTAGGGACTCATTTTGAGCTCCAACAACACTTAGAAACTCACCTCGCGCAAAAACTAAGTCCTTATAACTAGTTTGCCTAAATCGAGCCCTAAATTGGGTATTTTGGCTCCGAAGTGACTCTAGCAAAGTTGTTGTGATCCCAAATCAGTATTTGAACATATAATACATTAATATAATTCGTAGGGACTCATTTTGACCTCCAACAACACTAAAAAACTGATGCGATCATGGACCGTGCTATACTCGATCGCAGTCAGAGGAGTGATTCCACCATCGACGCTCCCGAAGGTCCGATGACGAGAGCCCGCACCAAACGGTTCAAGGAACAACTAAGCTTGTTCATGACAAGCTTCTTCAAGGAACGAGGTCATCCGAGCGAGTCAAAGACAACGTGCGTGCACGTTATTCAAGCAGCTTGAGATCGAGAAAGAAGCCGGACGGACAATCACTTGTTCGCCGAAGAATTTACATTAATTATTATGTAATTTTAATTACTTTTGTTTAAGTGTAAACTTAGAGTCATTCGGAAGTATTTTGGAACAATTGGGATTATTTTTTGAAGCTTCAGCAAAGGTGATCCGAGAGCCTGCCGATCGATCGTGCCTTTCCAGCCGAACGATCGGCCCACACAAGCGCACCGGGCAGAGCCAGCGCCGAGCGATCGCGCCTTTCCTGCCGAGCGATCGCGCGCACCCTGCCGATCGATCGCCCGTAATGCCGATCGATCGCCCGCACCTGCCGGTCGATCGCCAAACCGCACCTATCGATCGCCCCTTCTGCCGATCGATCGCCACACCGCACCGATCGATCGGCAAACCGCGAGGAAACCGCCTCACAACCGTTTCCTTCGAAATTTTGCTTGTAACTTTTTACTTTTCAGCCTTTTAGGCGTGTAAGACTACTTAAAGACATTTTGAGGAAAGAGAAAGGCAGTTTATCAGTTTCATAACAAAAACACTTGTGAGTTTTCTCATTTTCTCTCTGAGACTCTTCTCAGAACTCGAATCGATCAAGGCGAATCCTTGACGATTCTTCGAAGAACTTATCAAACGGCAACTTCCCGCAACCGTTTGTGGCGTTCCACAATCCCCGAATTATCAACGGCTATTTCGCAACCGTTGTGGCGTCCCTTCGAGCATCCTAACCGAGTCTCCGACGGGGTTTTTATCCGGCCCGTGCAATCCGACAAGGAAACGATCGACAACATCGGTTCTCGTCCAACGAGGATCGTATCAAGTGGTATCAGAGCTTCGGCTTTTTCTTGTTGGAATTTAACTATCTTTCGTTTTTCAATTTCTGATTTTCATTCTTCATTCTTGTGTGGTTCTTGAAATTATTCATCGTTCTTGAACCGTCATTGAATATCGAGTGTGTTACGTGTTTTTCATTTGCATCAAGTGTAGAAAAAAAAAAAAAAAAAGAGGGTTCGGCCATTTCAAAAGAACTGCCGGCCATTTACAAAAAAAAAAAAAAAGAAGAGGAAAGCTTGTTTGATTGAGTATTGTTCACCATTGTTTTCGTTCTTGTGTTTTGCGGAACGCTCTTAATACATTTTGCGGGTTTTGGTCTTTGAAAGTCCCACATTCATTAGGATTGTTCTTGAGTACATTCGAGTTCGTCGAGAAAAACCTTAGTGAGAAATTTGAGTGGAAAAAGGCACGAGTGGTGAGACTAATCGAGGGTAAAAGCCAATTCGAGTGCTAAACACGAGAGACGTATCGAGAGTTCAAATTCTTCCGAGTGAAACACGTGAGGGAGTGTTGTGAGGTCCAATTTTTCTGTTGTTTTTCTAACCATGTCAGGCAGCGGAGAAGACGGAGCACGAGCCGAGCGTGTTAGGCCAGCGGATAACAACATTGTGATGGAAGCGCTAAGAGGCCAAATGCAAGCTCTAATGCGTGAGGTGACGCATATGAGAGGAGAAATGGGTGAGATGAGGGCGGAACGGGAGCAAGGGGAGAATGAAGGAAGAAGGAACCAAGCCGCTCCACGTCAGCATCGAGCGCAACCACGACGAAGGCGAGACGATTTGGAGGAAGAATACGAGGAGTATGATTACGATGAGGGTGGTCCCGACAGGAGGAGATATGAACAAGCTCGTCGGGATAATCGACGGGAGGATGACAATCTCGCAAGCATTAAGCAAAGGATTCCCGAGTTTAAGGGTCGGAATGACCCCGAAGCTTATTTGGAGTGGGAAAAGAAGATTGAGCATGTTTTCGACATACACCGCTACTCCGACCGGAAAAAGGTAAAACTTGCTGTTACTGAGTTCACTGAATATGCACTTACTTGGTGGGATCAGGTAGCAACCAGCAGGCGACGGAACAATGAACGTCCCGTGGAAACGTGGGACGAGATGAAGGCGATTATGAAGAGGCGGTTTGTCCCGGCTCATTATTACCGAGAACTTCATAAACGTCTGCTGCGACTGACTCAGGGTAGTAAGAGTGTGGAAGATTATCATCAGGAGATGGAGATGATCATGATCCGTCTAGGTTTGGAGGAGGATGAGGAGGTGACTATGGCTCGATTCATTGCTGGGTTGAATGTGGAAATTGCTAATGAGGTAGAATTGCATCACTACCTACAAATGCACGAATTGCTTCACAAGGCTATCCAAGTTGAGAGGCAGTTCAAGTCAGGGGGACGGCGTAGTAAGTTTGGTGAGCGAACCCCGTGGAAGCCTTCATTTACCAAGCGTGATGACAAACCCACCTCGTTTCCACCCAAGCACGAGAGCAAACCATCCAGTTCTACTGCTCCCACGACTCGAGGTACTACCGATAACACTTTTTCTCGCAATCGTGATATTAAGTGTTTCAAATGCCAGGGGCGAGGTCACATTGCCACACAATGTCCGAACAAGCGGACCATGTTGTTAAGGCCCGACGGCGAGTATGAAACAGAAGAAGAGGAGGAGGAAGAGCAAGAAGAGGAGACGGAAGTAGAAGATGTTAGGGAAACGCATGGGTTAATTGCGGTGACCAGAAGGGCGTTGAGTAGCCAAGCAAAAAGCTACGATGATGCACAAAGAGAAAATATCTTCTATGCACGGTGCAAGGTAAAAGATAAAATCTGTAGTTTGATCATTGATGGTGGTAGTTGTACTAATGTGGCAAGCGAGGCCTTGGTGGAGAAGTTGTCCCTACCATTGCTTAAGCACCCTCGCCCGTACAAATTGCAATGGCTCAATGAAAGCGGAGGAGTCAAGGTTACACACCAAGTGTTAGTGTCGTTCCAAATTGGCAAGTATGAAGACGAGGTACTTTGTGATGTTGTACCTATGGAGGCAACGCATTTGCTACTTGGCAGGCCTTGGCAATTCGATAGGCGAGCTACACATGACGGCTATACCAACAAGTACACCGTGCCATACAAGGGTAAATTGGTTGCTCTTGTACCATTGACCCCTAGCCAAGTTATTGAGGATCAACGATTTCTTCAAAGTGAGATTGAGCGAAGGGAATTAGAAAAGGGAAACACCCTGAGTGAGAAGGGTAAACAACAAGAGAGTGGGGTGGTGAGTGAAACACCACGAGCGGAAAAACAAGAGAGAAACAAACACTCAAGCAACGGAGTGGAAAGAAAAGAGAGCAAGAAGAAAAGTTTTCTTCTTAGACAACGTGGCATTGAGAAGGCCTATCTTTCAGGCGAGCCAATGATTTTATTGGTGTACAAGGAGGTTACCCTTTTTGCTAACGCACAAGGTGAGGAATTGCCTAGTGCTATTGTTTCTCTTTTGCAGGATTTTGAAGACGTAGTGGTAGATGAGATACCACCGGAGTTGCCACCCATCCGAGGAATCGAACATCAAATCGATTTCGTACCCGGAGCCACTTTACCAAACAGACCTGCCTACCGGGCCAATCCGGAGGAGACAAAAGAGCTGCAACGGCAAGTTGAGGAATTACTTTCCAAGGGTTACATTCGGGAGAGTATGAGTCCTTGCGCGGTGCCTGTGCTACTAGTGCCAAAGAAAGAAGGGTCATCGAGGATGTGCGTTGATTGTCGAGCAATCAACAATATCACGGTAAAGTATCGCTTTCCAATTCCTCGTTTGGATGATATGTTAGATGAACTTCATGGTGCATGCATGTTTTCGAAAGTAGATTTAAAGAGTGGATATCACCAAATTCGCATGCGTGAGGGTGATGAGTGGAAAACGGCTTTCAAAACCAAACAAGGGTTGTATGAATGGTTAGTGATGCCATTTGGGTTGACCAATGCTCCTAGCACATTTATGCGGCTCATGAACCATGTATTGCGTTCTTTCATTGGTAAATTTGTGGTTGTGTATTTTGATGACATCTTGATCTATAGCAAGTCGTTGGATGAACATGTTTTACATTTAAAACAAGTTTTCATTGTGCTTAGACAAGAGAAATTGTATGCTAATTTACAGAAGTGTACATTTTACACCGACCATATTATATTTTTGGGTTTTGTTGTGAGTGCTAACGGAGTGCAGGTAGATCAAGAGAAGGTGCGTTCCATTCGAGAATGGCCAACACCATCTAATGCCTCACAGGTCCGAAGTTTCCATGGCCTAGCGGGATTCTACCGCCGCTTTGTCAAGGATTTTAGCACTGTCGCCGCCCCCTTCACTGAGGTAATGAAGAAGAACGTTGTCTTCCAATGGGGCGAAGAACAAGAACAGGCTTTTCAGGCAATCAAGGATCGATTGATCAACCCGCCGGTATTAGCCTTGCCTAACTTCGACAAACCTTTCGAAGTGGAGTGCGATGCATCAGGAGTTGGCATTGGAGCAGTTCTCATGCAAGATAGGCGACCCATCGCCTTCTTCAGTGAGAAACTAAGTGGGGCGACCTTAAATTACCCTACTTATGACAAGGAGATGTATGCACTCGTCCGAGCATTGGAGACGTGGCAGCACTATTTGTTGGCGCGAGAGTTCGTGGTCCACACCGACCATGAATCACTCAAGTTCTTGAAGGCGCAACACAAACTCAACCGACGCCATGCTCAATGGATGGAATTCTTGGAACCTTTCCCGTACGTTATCAAATTCAAGAAAGGTAAGGAGAATGTGGTAGCCGATGCCCTTTCTCGCAGGTATACACTACTTTCAACTCTCACAACTAAACTTTTGGGTTTTGAACATCTTAAGGAAATGTATGCTAGTGACCCTGATTTTGCTGACATGTTTGTTATTTGTGAAAGATCAGGAAAGGAAGACTTTTATCGGCATGATGGATTCTTATTCAAAGGATCTAGATTATGCATTCCTCAAAGCTCCATCCGAGAGTTACTCGTGCGAGAGGCACACAGTGGAGGATTAATGGGACATTTTGGGGTAGCAAAAACATTAGAGATCCTCCACCCACATTTTTACTGGCCACGATTAAAGAGAGATGTTGAGAGGATTTGTGAGAGGTGTATCAAATGCAAGCAAGCTAAGTCCAAGTCCAATCCTCATGGTCTTTATACCCCACTTCCTATTCCAGAAGCACCTTGGGTAGATGTGTCTATGGATTTTGTCCTTGGTTTACCTAGGACTCGTCGGGGTAGGGATTCAGTCTTTGTGGTGGTCGATAGGTTTTCTAAGATGGCGCATTTCATTCCATGTCATAAAACTGATGATGCGTCTAATGTGGCTGATTTGTTCTTCAGGGAGGTCGTTCGCTTGCATGGAATGCCGAGGTCTATTGTGTCGGATAGGGATGCTAAGTTTCTTAGTTACTTCTGGAAGACCTTGTGGGCTAAGTTGGGTACTAAGTTATTGTTTAGTACAACGTGTCACCCACAAACCGATGGGCAAACCGAAGTAGTGAACAGAACCTTGTCTACACTTTTGAGAGCCATTATAAAAAAGAACATCAAAACTTGGGAGGATTGTTTACCACACGTAGAATTTGCTTATAACAGGGCTGTCCACTACACGACAAAATTTTCTCCCTTTGAAATTGTTTATGGTTTCAATCCACTAACACCGTTGGATCTATTATCTTTGCCTTTATCTGAACGTGTGAATGCAGATGGAAAGAAGAAGGCGGAGTTTGTCAAGAAGATCCATGAAGACGCCCGGCGGAACATAGAGCGACGTACTCAGACGTACGCTAAGCAAGCAAACAAGGGGCGTAGAGAGGTTGTATTTGAACCCGGAGATTGGGTTTGGTTGCACATGCGTAAAGAGCGATTTCCCGAGCATCGGAAGTCCAAGCTTCTACCACGAGGAGATGGTCCTTTTCAAGTCATCAAGCGTATCAACAACAACGCTTATCAACTTGACCTACCTGGTGAGTATAATATAAGTGCAACTTTTAATGTCGCTGATTTATCTCCTTTTCTCGCAGATACAGATTTGAGGACAAATCCTTTCGAAGAGGAGGAGGATGATGCGATCATGGACCGTGCTATACTCGATCGCAGTCAGAGGAGTGATTCCACCATCGACGCTCCCGAAGGTCCGATGACGAGAGCCCGCACCAAACGGTTCAAGGAACAACTAAGCTTGTTCATGACAAGCTTCTTCAAGGAACGAGGTCATCCGAGCGAGTCAAAGACAACGTGCGTGCACGTTATTCAAGCAGCTTGAGATCGAGAAAGAAGCCGGACGGACAATCACTTGTTCGCCGAAGAATTTACATTAATTATTATGTAATTTTAATTACTTTTGTTTAAGTGTAAACTTAGAGTCATTCGGAAGTATTTTGGAACAATTGGGATTATTTTTTGAAGCTTCAGCAAAGGTGATCTGAGAGCCTGCCGATCGATCGTGCCTTTCCAGCCGAACGATCGGCCCACACAAGCGCACCGGGCAGAGCCAGCGCCGAGCGATCGCGCCTTTCCTGCCGAGCGATCGCGCGCACCCTGCCGATCGATCGCCCGTAATGCCGATCGATCGCCCGCACCTGCCGGTCGATCGCCAAACCGCACCTATCGATCGCCCCTTCTGCCGATCGATCGCCACACCGCACCGATCGATCGGCAAACCGCGAGGAAACCGCCTCACAACCGTTTCCTTCGAAATTTTGCTTCTAACTTTTTACTTTTCAGCCTTTTAGGCGTGTAAGACTACTTAAAGACATTTTGAGGAAAGAGAAAGGCAGTTTATCAGTTTCATAACAAAAACACTTGTGAGTTTTCTCATTTTCTCTCTGAGACTCTTCTCAGAACTCGAATCGATCAAGGCGAATCCTTGACGATTCTTCGAAGAACTTATCAAACGGCAACTTCCCGCAACCGTTTGTGGCGTTCCACAATCCCCGACTTATCAACGGCTATTTCGCAACCGTTGTGGCGTCCCTTCGAACATCCTAACCGAGTCTCCGACGGGGTTTTTATCCGGCCCGTGCAATCCGACAAGGAAACGATCGACAACATCGGTTCTTGTCCAACGAGGATCGTATCAAAAACTCACCTCGCGCAAAAACTAAGTCCTTATAACTAGTTTTGCCTAAATCGAACTTTAAACGGGTTTTTTGGCTCCGAAGTTACTCTAGCAAACTTATTTTGATCCCAAATGAGTATTTGAACAAATAATATATTATAATAAGTCGTAAAGACTCATTTGGAGCTCCAACAAGCCTTATAAGGTCACTTCGCGCAAAAACTAAGTCTATATAACTAGTTTGCCTAAATCGAGCCTTAATTGGGTTTTTGGCTCCGAAGTGACTCTAGCAAAGTTGTTGTAGTCCCAAATGAGTATTTGAAATATAATACATTAATATAAGTCGTAGGGACTCATTTTGAGCTCCAACAACACTTAAAAACTCACCTCGCGCAAAAACTAAGTCCTTATAACTAGTTTGCCTAAATCGAGCCCTAAATTGGGTATTTTGGCTCCGAAGTGACTCTAGCAAAGTTGTTGTGATCCCAAATCAGTATTTGAACATATAATACATTAATATAATTCGTAGGGACTCATTTTGAGCTCCAACAACACTTAAAAACTCACCTCGCGCAAAAACTAAGTCCTTATAACTAGTTTGCCTAAATCGAGCCCTAAATGGGTATTTTGGCTCCGAAGTGACTCTAGCAAAGTTGTTGTGATCCCAAATCAGTATTTGAACATATAATACATTAATATAATTCGTAGGGACTCATTTTGAGCTCCAACAACACTTAGAAGCTCACCTCGCGCAAAAACTAAGTCCTTATAACAAGTTTGCCTAAATCGATCCCTAAATTGGGTATTTTGGCTCCGAAGTGACTCTAGCAAAGTTGTTGTGATCCCAAATCAGTATTTGAACATATAATACATTAATATAATTCGTAGGGACTCATTTTGAGCTCCAACAACACTTAAAAACTCACCTCGCGCAAAAACTAAGTCCTTATAACTAGTTTGCCTAAATCGAGCCCTAAATTGGGTATTTTGGCTCCGAAGTGACTCTAGCAAAGTTGTTGTGATCCCAAATCAGTATTTGAACATATAATACATTAATATAATTCGTAGGGACTCATTTTGAGCTCCAACAACACTTAGAAACTCACCTCGCGCAAAAACTAAGTCCTTATAACTAGTTTGCCTAAATCGAGCCCTAAATTGGGTATTTTGGCTCCGAAGTGACTCTAGCAAAGTTGTTGTGATCCCAAATCAGTATTTGAACATATAATACATTAATATAATTCGTAGGGACTCATTTTGAGCTCCAACAACACTTAAAACTCACCTCGCGCAAAAACTAAGTCCTTATAACTAGTTTGCCTAAATCGAGCCCTAAAATGGGTATTTTGGCTCCGAAGTGACTCTAGCAAAGTTGTTGTGATCCCAAATCAGTATTTGAACATATAATACATTAATATAATTCGTAGGGACTCATTTTGAGCTCCAACAACACTTAAAAGCTCACCTCGCGCAAAAACTAAGTCCTTATAACTAGTTTGCCTAAATCGAGCCCTAAATTGGGTATTTTGGCTCCGAAGTGACTCTAGCAAAGTTGTTGTGATCCCAAATCAGTATTTGAACATATAATACATTAATATAATTCGTAGGGACTCATTTTGAGCTCCAACAACACTTAGAAACTCACCTCGCGCAAAAACTAAGTCCTTATAACTAGTTTGCCTAAATCGAGCCCTAAATTGGGTATTTTGGCTCCGAAGTGACTCTAGCAAAGTTGTTGTGATCCCAAATCAGTATTTGAACATATAATACATTAATATAATTCGTAGGGACTCATTTTGAGCTCCAACAACACTTAGAAGCTCACCTCGCGCAAAAACTAAGTCCTTATAACAAGTTTGCCTAAATCGATCCCTAAATTGGGTATTTTGGCTCCGAAGTGACTCTAGCAAAGTTGTTGTGATCCCAAATCAGTATTTGAACATATAATACATTAATATAATTCGTAGGGACTCATTTTGAGCTCCAACAACACTTAAAAACTCACCTCGCGCAAAAACTAAGTCCTTATAACTAGTTTGCCTAAATCGAGCCCTAAATTGGGTATTTTGGCTCCGAAGTGACTCTAGCAAAGTTGTTGTGATCCCAAATCAGTATTTGAACATATAATACATTATATAATTCGTAGGGACTCATTTTGAGCTCCAACAACACTTAGAAGCTCACCTCGCGCAAAAACTAAGTCCTTATAACTAGTTTGCCTAAATCGAGCCCTAAATTGGGTATTTTGGCTCCGAAGTGACTCTAGCAAAGTTGTTGTGATCCCAAATCAGTATTTGAACATATAATACATTAATATAATTCGTAGGGACTCATTTTGAGCTCCAACAACACTTAAAACTCACCTCGCGCAAAAACTAAGTCCTTATAACTAGTTTGCCTAAATCGAGCCCTAAATTGGGTATTTTGGCTCCGAAGTGACTCTAGCAAAGTTGTTGTGATCCCAAATCAGTATTTGAACATATAATACATTAATATAATTCGTAGGGACTCATTTTGAGCTCCAACAACACTTAAAAACTCACCTCGCGCAAAAACTAAGTCCTTATAACTAGTTTGCCTAAATCGAGCCCTGAAATTGGTACTTTGGCTCCGAAGTGACTCTAGCAAAGTTGTTGTGATCCCAAATCAGTATTTGAACATATAATACATTAATATAATTCGTAGGGACTCATTTTGAGCTCCAACAACACTTAGAAGCTCACCTCGCGCAAAAACTAAGTCCTTATAACAAGTTTGCCTAAATCGATCCCTAAATTGGGTATTTTGGCTCCGAAGTGACTCTAGCAAAGTTGTTGTGATCCCAAATCAGTATTTGAACATATAATACATTAATATAATTCGTAGGGACTCATTTTGAGCTCCAACAACACTTAAAAACTCACCTCGCGCAAAAACTAAGTCCTTATAACTAGTTTGCCTAAATCGAGCCCTAAAATGGGTACTTTGGCTCCGAAGTGACTCTAGCAAAGTTGTTGTGATCCCAAATCAGTATTTGAACATATAATACATTAATATAATTCGTAGGGACTCATTTTGAGCTCCAACAACACTTAAAAACTCACCTCGCGCAAAAACTAAGTCCTTATAACTAGTTTGCCTAAATCGAGCCCTAAATTGGGTATTTTGGCTCCGAAGTGACTCTAGCAAAGTTGTTGTGATCCCAAATCAGTATTTGAACATATAATACATTAATATAATTCGTAGGGACTCATTTTGAGCTCCAACAACACTTAAAAACTCACCTCGCGCAAAAACTAAGTCCTTATAACTAGTTTGCCTAAATCGAGCCCTAAATTGGGTATTTTGGCTCCGAAGTGACTCTAGCAAAGTTGTTGTGATCCCAAATCAGTATTTGAACATATAATACATTAATATAATTCGTAGGGACTCATTTTGAGCTCCAACAACACTTAGAAACTCACCTCGCGCAAAAACTAAGTCCTTATAACTAGTTTGCCTAAATCGAGCCCTAAATTGGGTATTTTGGCTCCGAAGTGACTCTAGCAAAGTTGTTGTGATCCCAAATCAGTATTTGAACATATAATACATTAATATAATTCGTAGGGACTCATTTTGAGCTCCAACAACACTTAAAACTCACCTCGCGCAAAAACTAAGTCCTTATAACTAGTTTGCCTAAATCGAGCCCTAAATTGGGTATTTTGGCTCCGAAGTGACTCTAGCAAAGTTGTTGTGATCCCAAATCAGTATTTGAACATATAATACATTAATATAATTCGTAGGGACTCATTTTGAGCTCCAACAACACTTAGAAGCTCACCTCGCGCAAAAACTAAGTCCTTATAACTAGTTTGCCTAAATCGAGCCCTAAATTGGGTATTTTGGCTCCGAAGTGACTCTAGCAAAGTTGTTGTGATCCCAAATCAGTATTTGAACATATAATACATTAATATAATTCGTAGGGACTCATTTTGAGCTCCAACAACACTTAGAAACTCACCTCGCGCAAAAACTAAGTCCTTATAACTAGTTTGCCTAAATCGAGCCCTAAATTGGGTATTTTGGCTCCGAAGTGACTCTAGCAAAGTTGTTGTGATCCCAAATCAGTATTTGAACATATAATACATTAATATAATTCGTAGGGACTCATTTTGAGCTCCAACAACACTTAGAAAGCTCACCTCGCGCAAAAACTAAGTCCTTATAACTAGTTTGCCTAAATCGAGCCCTAAATTGGGTATTTTGGCTCCGAAGTGACTCTAGCAAAGTTGTTGTGATCCCAAATCAGTATTTGAACATATAATACATTAATATAATTCGTAGGGACTCATTTTGAGCTCCAACAACACTTAAAACTCACCTCGCGCAAAAACTAAGTCCTTATAACTAGTTTGCCTAAATCGAGCCCTAAATTGGGTATTTTGGCTCCGAAGTGACTCTAGCAAAGTTGTTGTGATCCCAAATCAGTATTTGAACATATAATACATTAATATAATTCGTAGGGACTCATTTTGAGCTCCAACAACACTTAAAAACTCACCTCGCGCAAAAACTAAGTCCTTATAACTAGTTTGCCTAAATCGAGCCCTAAATTGGGTATTTTGGCTCCGAAGTGACTCTAGCAAAGTTGTTTAGGTCCCAAATGTGTAATTTAATATAATATATTATAATAAGTCTTAGGGACTCATTTTGAGCTCCAACAACACTTAGAAACTCACCTCGCGCAAAAACTAAGTCCTTATAACTAGTTTGCCTAAATCGATCCCTAAATTGGGTATTTTGGCTCCGAAGTGACTCTAGCAAAGTTGTTGTGATCCCAAATCAGTATTTGAATATATAATACATTAATATAATTCGTAGGGACTCATCTTGAGCTCCAACAACACTTAGAAGCTCACCTCGCGCAAAAACTAAGTCCTTATAACAAGTTTGCTTAAATCGATCCCTAAATTGGGTATTTTGGCTCCGAAGTGACTCTAGCAAAGTTGTTGTGATCCCAAATCAGTGTTTGAACATATAATACATTAATATAATTCGTAGGGACTCATTTTGACCTCCAACAACACTAAAAAACTCACCTCGCGCAAAAAGTAAGTCTATGTAACTAGTTTTGCCTAAATCGAGCCTTTAGATTTGTTTTTGAGCTCCGAAGTGAATCTAGCGAAGTTGTTTAGGTCCCAAATGTGTAATTTAACATAATATATTATAATAAGTCTTAGGGACTCATTTTGAGCTCCAACAACACTTAGAAACTCACCTCGCGCAAAAACTAAGTCCTTATAACTAGTTTGCCTAAATCGATCCCTAAATTGGGTATTTTGGCTCCGAAGTGACTCTAGCAAAGTTGTTGTGATCCCAAATCAGTATTTGAATATATAATACATTAATATAATTCGTAGGGACTCATTTTGAGCTCCAACAACACTTAGAAGCTCACCTCGCGCAAAAACTAAGTCCTTATAACAAGTTTGCCTAAATCGATCCCTAAATTGGGTATTTCGGCTCCGAAGTGACTCTAGCAAAGTTGTTGTGATCCCAAATCAGTAGTTGAACATATAATACATTAATATAATTCGTAGGGACTCATTTTGAGCTCCAACAACACTTAGAAGCTCACCTCGCGCAAAAACTAAGTCCTTATAACTAGTTTTGCCTAAATCGAGCCTTTAGATTGGTTTTTGAGCTCCGAAGTGACTCTAGCGAAGTTGTTTAGGTCCCAAATGTGTAATTTAACATAATATATTATAATAAGTCTTAGGGACTCATTTTGAGCTCCAACAACACTTAGAAACTCACCTCGCGCAAAAACTAAGTCCTTATAACTAGTTTGCCTAAATCGATCCCTAAGTTGGGTATTTTGGCTACGAAGTGACTCTAGCAAAGTTGTTGTGATCCCAAATCAGTATTTGATTATATAATACATTAATATAATTCGTAGGGACTCATTTTGAGCTCCAACAACACTTGGAAGCTCACCTCGCGCAAAAACTAAGTCCTTATAACAAGTTTGCCTAAATCGATCCCTAAATTGGGT
This sequence comes from Boehmeria nivea var. tenacissima, assembly GCA_018132145.1. Classification (NCBI taxonomy): domain Eukaryota; kingdom Viridiplantae; phylum Streptophyta; class Magnoliopsida; order Rosales; family Urticaceae; genus Boehmeria; species Boehmeria nivea. The sequence goes on from CM030883.1 coordinate 571,712, forward strand.
ATTTCGGCTCCGATGTGACTCTAGCAAAGTTGTTGTGATCCCAAATCAGTAGTTGAACATATAATACATTAATATAATTCGTACGGGACTATTTTGAGCTCCAACAACACTTAGAAGCTCACCTCGCGCAAAAACTTAAGTCCTTATAACAAGTTTGCCTTAAATCGATCCCTAAATTGGGTATTTTGGCTCCGAAGTGACTCTAGCAAAGTTGTTGTGATCCCAAATCAGTGTTTAGACATATAATACATTAATATAATTCGTAGCGACTCATTTTGACCTCCAACAACACTAAAAAACTCACCTCGCGCAAAAAGTAAGTCTATGTAACTAGTTTTGCCTAAATCGAGCCTTTAGATTTGTTTTTGAGCTCCGAAGTGAATCTAGCGAAGTTGTTTAGGTCCCAAATGTGTAATTTAACATAATATATTATAATAAGTCTTAGGGACTCATTTTGAGCTCCAACAACACTTAGAAACTCACCTCGCGCAAAAACTAAGTCCTTATAACTAGTTTGCCTAAATCGATCCCTAAATTGGGTATTTTGGCTCCGAAGTGACTCTAGCAAAGTTGTTGTGATCCCAAATCAGTATTTGAATATATAATACATTAATATAATTCGTAGGGACTCATCTTGAGCTCCAACAACACTTAGAAGCTCACCTCGCGCAAAAACTAAGTCCTTATAACAAGTTTGCTTAAATCGATCCCTAAATTGGGTATTTTGGCTCCGAAGTGACTCTAGCAAAGTTGTTGTGATCCCAAATCAGTGTTTGAACATATAATACATTAATATAATTCGTAGGGACTCATTTTGACCTCCAACAACACTAAAAAACTCACCTCGCGCAAAAAGTAAGTCTATGTAACTAGTTTTGCCTAAATCGAGCCTTTAGATTTGTTTTTGAGCTCCGAAGTGAATCTAGCGAAGTTGTTTAGGTCCCAAATGTGTAATTTAATATAATATATTATAATAAGTCTTAGGGACTCATTTTGAGCTCCAACAACACTTAGAAACTCACCTCGCGCAAAAACTAAGTCCTTATAACTAGTTTGCCTAAATCGATCCCTAAATTGGGTATTTTGGCTCCGAAGTGACTCTAGCAAAGTTGTTGTGATCCCAAATCAGTATTTGAATATATAATACATTAATATAATTCGTAGGGACTCATCTTGAGCTCCAACAACACTTAGAAGCTCACCTCGCGCAAAAACTAAGTCCTTATAACAAGTTTGCCTAAATCGATCCCTAAATTGGGTATTTTGGCTCCGAAGTGACTCTAGCAAAGTTGTTGTGATCCCAAATCAGTGTTTGAACATATAATACATTAATATAATTCGTAGGGACTCATTTTGACCTCCAACAACACTAAAAAACTCACCTCGCGCAAAAACTAAGTCTATGTAACTAGTTTGCCTAAATCGAGCCTTAGATTGGTTTTTGAGCTCCGAAGTGAATCTAGCGAAGTTGTTGTGATCCCAAATCTGTATTTGAATATATAATATATTATAATAAGTCTTAGGGACTCATTTTGAGCTCCAACAACACTTAGAAACTCACCTCGCGCAAAAACTAAGTCCTTATAACTAGTTTGCCTAAATCGATCCCTAAATTGGGTATTTTGGCTCCGAAGTGACTCTAGCAAAGTTGTTGTGATCCCAAATCAGTATTTGAATATATAATACATTAATATAATTCGTAGGGACTCATCTTGAGCTCCAACAACACTTAGAAGCTCACCTCGCGCAAAAACTAAGTCCTTATAACAAGTTTGCCTAAATCGATCCCTAAATTGGGTATTTTGGCTCCGAAGTGACTCTAGCAAAGTTGTTGTGATCCCAAATCAGTGTTTGAACATATAATACATTAATATAATTCGTAGGGACTCATTTTGACCTCCAACAACACTAAAAAACTCACCTCGCGCAAAAAGTAAGTCTATGTAACTAGTTTTGCCTAAATCGAGCCTTTAGATTTGTTTTTGAGCTCCGAAGTGAATCTAGCGAAGTTGTTTAGGTCCCAAATGTGTAATTTAACATAATATATTATAATAAGTCTTAGGGACTCATTTTGAGCTCCAACAACACTTAGAAACTCACCTCGCGCAAAAACTAAGTCCTTATAACTAGTTTGCCTAAATCGATCCCTAAATTGGGTATTTTGGCTCCGAAGTGACTCTAGCAAAGTTGTTGTGATCCCAAATCAGTATTTGAATATATAATACATTAATATAATTCGTAGGGACTCATCTTGAGCTCCAACAACACTTAGAAGCTCACCTCGCGCAAAAACTAAGTCCTTATAACAAGTTTGCTTAAATCGATCCCTAAATTGGGTATTTTGGCTCCGAAGTGACTCTAGCAAAGTTGTTGTGATCCCAAATCAGTGTTTGAACATATAATACATTAATATAATTCGTAGGGACTCATTTTGACCTCCAACAACACTAAAAAACTCACCTCGCGCAAAAAGTAAGTCTATGTAACTAGTTTTGCCTAAATCGAGCCTTTAGATTTGTTTTTGAGCTCCGAAGTGAATCTAGCGAAGTTGTTTAGGTCCCAAATGTGTAATTTAATATAATATATTATAATAAGTCTTAGGGACTCATTTTGAGCTCCAACAACACTTAGAAACTCACCTCGCGCAAAAACTAAGTCCTTATAACTAGTTTGCCTAAATCGATCCCTAAATTGGGTATTTTGGCTCCGAAGTGACTCTAGCAAAGTTGTTGTGATCCCAAATCAGTATTTGAATATATAATACATTAATATAATTCGTAGGGACTCATTTTGAGCTCCAACAACACTTAGAAGCTCACCTCGCGCAAAAACTAAGTCCTTATAACAAGTTTGCCTAAATCGATCCCTAAATTGGGTATTTTGGCTCCGAAGTGACTCTAGCAAAGTTGTTGTGATCCCAAATCAGTATTTGAACATATAATACATTAATATAATTCGTAGGGACTCATTTTGAGCTCCAACAACACTTAGAAGCTCACCTCGCGCAAAAACTAAGTCCTTATAACAAGTTTGCCTAAATCGATCCCTAAATTGGGTATTTTGGCTCCGAAGTGACTCTAGCAAAGTTGTTGTGATCCCAAATCAGTATTTGACATATAATACATTAATATAATTCGTAGGGACTCATTTTGACCTCCAACAACACTAAAAAACTCACCTCGCGCAAAAACTAAGTCTATGTAACTAGTTTTGCCTAAATCGAGCCTTTAGATTTGTTTTTGAGCTCCGAAGTGAATCTAGCGAAGTTGTTTAGGTCCCAAATGTGTAATTTAATATAATATATTATAATAAGTCTTAGGGACTCATTTTGAGCTCCAACAACACTTAGAAACTCACCTCGCGCAAAAACTAAGTCCTTATAACTAGTTTGCCTAAATCGATCCCTAAATTGGGTATTTTGGCTCCGAAGTGACTCTAGCAAAGTTGTTGTGATCCCAAATCAGTATTTGAATATATAATACATTAATATAATTCGTAGGGACTCATCTTGAGCTCCAACAACACTTAGAAGCTCACCTCGCGCAAAAACTAAGTCCTTATAACAAGTTTGCTTAAATCGATCCCTAAATTGGGTATTTTGGCTCCGAAGTGACTCTAGCAAAGTTGTTGTGATCCCAAATCAGTGTTTGAACATATAATACATTAATATAATTCGTAGGGACTCATTTTGACCTCCAACAACACTAAAAAACTCACCTCGCGCAAAAAGTAAGTCTATGTAACTAGTTTTGCCTAAATCGAGCCTTTAGATTTGTTTTTGAGCTCCGAAGTGAATCTAGCGAAGTTGTTTAGGTCCCAAATGTGTAATTTAATATAATATATTATAATAAGTCTTAGGGACTCATTTTGAGCTCCAACAACACTTAGAAACTCACCTCGCGCAAAAACTAAGTCCTTATAACTAGTTTGCCTAAATCGATCCCTAAATTGGGTATTTTGGCTCCGAAGTGACTCTAGCAAAGTTGTTGTGATCCCAAATCAGTATTTGAATATATAATACATTAATATAATTCGTAGGGACTCATCTTGAGCTCCAACAACACTTAGAAGCTCACCTCGCGCAAAAACTAAGTCCTTATAACAAGTTTGCCTAAATCGATCCCTAAATTGGGTATTTTGGCTCCGAAGTGACTCTAGCAAAGTTGTTGTGATCCCAAATCAGTGTTTGAACATATAATACATTAATATAATTCGTAGGGACTCATTTTGACCTCCAACAACACTAAAAAACTCACCTCGCGCAAAAAGTAAGTCTATGTAACTAGTTTTGCCTAAATCGAGCCTTTAGATTTGTTTTTGAGCTCCGAAGTGAATCTAGCGAAGTTGTTTAGGTCCCAAATGTGTAATTTAATATAATATATTATAATAAGTCTTAGGGACTCATTTTGAGCTCCAACAACACTTAGAAACTCACCTCGCGCAAAAACTAAGTCCTTATAACTAGTTTGCCTAAATCGATCCCTAAATTGGGTATTTTGGCTCCGAAGTGACTCTAGCAAAGTTGTTGTGATCCCAAATCAGTATTTGAATATATAATACATTAATATAATTCGTAGGGACTCATTTTGAGCTCCAACAACACTTAGAAGCTCACCTCGCGCAAAAACTAAGTCCTTATAACAAGTTTGCCTTAAATCGATCCCTAAATTGGGTATTTTGGCTCCGAAGTGACTCTAGCAAAGTTGTTGTGATCCCAAATCAGTGTTTGAACATATAATACATTAATATAATTCGTAGGGACTCATTTTGACCTCCAACAACACTAAAAAACTCACCTCGCGCAAAAAGTAAGTCTATGTAACTAGTTTTGCCTAAATCGAGCCTTTAGATTTGTTTTTGAGCTCCGAAGTGAATCTAGCGAAGTTGTTTAGGTCCCAAATGTGTAATTTAATATAATATATTATAATAAGTCTTAGGGACTCATTTTGAGCTCCAACAACACTTAGAAACTCACCTCGCGCAAAAACTAAGTCCTTATAACTAGTTTGCCTAAATCGATCCCTAAATTGGGTATTTTGGCTCCGAAGTGACTCTAGCAAAGTTGTTGTGATCCCAAATCAGTATTTGAATATATAATACATTAATATAATTCGTAGGGACTCATCTTGAGCTCCAACAACACTTAGAAGCTCACCTCGCGCAAAAACTAAGTCCTTATAACAAGTTTGCCTAAATCGATCCCTAAATTGGGTATTTGGCTCCGAAGTGACTCTAGCAAAGTTGTTGTGATCCCAAATCAGTAGTTGAACATATAATACATTAATATAATTCGTAGGGACTCATTTTGAGCTCCAACAACACTTAGAAGCTCACCTCGCGCAAAAACTAAGTCCTTATAACAAGTTTGCCTAAATCGATCCCTAAATTGGGTATTTTGGCTCCGAAGTGACTCTAGCAAAGTTGTTGTGATCCCAAATCAGTATTTGAACATATAATACATTAATATAATTCGTAGGACTCATTTTGACCTCCAACAACACTAAAAACTCACCTCGCGCAAAAACTAAGTCCTTATAACTAGTTTGCCTAAATCGAGCCCTAAGATTGGTATTTTGGCTCCGAAGTGACTCTAGCGAAGTTGTTGTGATCCCAAATCAGTATTTGAATATAATACATTAATATAATTCTTAGGGACTCATTTTGAGCTCCAACAACACTTAGAAGCTCACCTCGCGCAAAAACTAAGTCCTTATAACTAGTTTGCCTAAATCGATCCCTAAATTGGGTATTTTGGCTCCGAAGTGACTCTAGCAAAGTTGTTGTGATCCCAAATCAGTATTTGAATATATAATACATTAATATAATTCGTAGGGACTCATCTTGAGCTCCAACAACACTTAGAAGCTCACCTCGCGCAAAAACTAAGTCCTTATAACAAGTTTGCTTAAATCGATCCCTAAATTGGGTATTTTGGCTCCGAAGTGACTCTAGCAAAGTTGTTGTGATCCCAAATCAGTGTTTGAACATATAATACATTAATATAATTCGTAGGGACTCATTTTGACCTCCAACAACACTAAAAAACTCACCTCGCGCAAAAAGTAAGTCTATGTAACTAGTTTTGCCTAAATCGAGCCTTTAGATTTGTTTTTGAGCTCCGAAGTGAATCTAGCGAAGTTGTTTAGGTCCCAAATGTGTAATTTAATATAATATATTATAATAAGTCTTAGGGACTCATTTTGAGCTCCAACAACACTTAGAAACTCACCTCGCGCAAAAACTAAGTCCTTATAACTAGTTTGCCTAAATCGATCCCTAAATTGGGTATTTTGGCTCCGAAGTGACTCTAGCAAAGTTGTTGTGATCCCAAATCAGTATTTGAATATATAATACATTAATATAATTCGTAGGGACTCATCTTGAGCTCCAACAACACTTAGAAGCTCACCTCGCGCAAAAACTAAGTCCTTATAACAAGTTTGCTTAAATCGATCCCTAAATTGGGTATTTTGGCTCCGAAGTGACTCTAGCAAAGTTGTTGTGATCCCAAATCAGTGTTTGAACATATAATACATTAATATAATTCGTAGGGACTCATTTTGACCTCCAACAACACTAAAAAACTCACCTCGCGCAAAAAGTAAGTCTATGTAACTAGTTTTGCCTAAATCGAGCCTTTAGATTTGTTTTTGAGCTCCGAAGTGAATCTAGCGAAGTTGTTTAGGTCCCAAATGTGTAATTTAATATAATATATTATAATAAGTCTTAGGGACTCATTTTGAGCTCCAACAACACTTAGAAACTCACCTCGCGCAAAAACTAAGTCCTTATAACTAGTTTGCCTAAATCGATCCCTAAATTGGGTATTTTGGCTCCGAAGTGACTCTAGCAAAGTTGTTGTGATCCCAAATCAGTATTTGAATATATAATACATTAATATAATTCGTAGGGACTCATCTTGAGCTCCAACAACACTTAGAAGCTCACCTCGCGCAAAAACTAAGTCCTTATAACAAGTTTGCCTAAATCGATCCCTAAATTGGGTATTTTGGCTCCGAAGTGACTCTAGCAAAGTTGTTGTGATCCCAAATCAGTGTTTGAACATATAATACATTAATATAATTCGTAGGGACTCATTTTGAGCCTCCAACAACACTAAAAACTCACCTCGCGCAAAAACTAAGTCTTATAACTAGTTTGCCTAAATCGAGCCTTAAGATTGGTTTTTGAGCTCCGAAGTGACTCTAGCGAAGTTGTTGTGATCCCAAATCTGTATTTGAACATATAATACATTATATAATTCGTAGGGACTCATTTTGAGCTCCAACAACACTTAGAAACTCACCTCGCGCAAAAACTAAGTCCTTATAACTAGTTTGCCTAAATCGATCCCTAAATTGGGTATTTTGGCTCCGAAGTGACTCTAGCAAAGTTGTTGTGATCCCAAATCAGTATTTGAACATATAATACATTAATATAATTCGTAGGGACTCATTTTGAGCTCCAACAACACTTAGAAGCTCACCTCGCGCAAAAACTAAGTCCTTATAACAAGTTTGCCTAAATCGATCCCTAAATTGGGTATTTTGGCTCCGAAGTGACTCTAGCAAAGTTGGTGATCCCAAATCAGTGTTTGAACATATAATACATTAATATAATTCGTAGGGACTCATTTTGACCTCCAACAACACTAAAAAACTCACCTCGCGCAAAAACTAAGTCTATGTAACTAGTTTTGCCTAAATCGAGCCTTTAGATTTGTTTTTGAGCTCCGAAGTGAATCTAGCGAAGTTGTTTAGGTCCCAAATGTGTAATTTAATATAATATATTATAATAAGTCTTAGGGACTCATTTTGAGCTCCAACAACACTTAGAAACTCACCTCGCGCAAAAACTAAGTCCTTATAACTAGTTTGCCTAAATCGATCCCTAAATTGGGTATTTTGGCTCCGAAGTGACTCTAGCAAAGTTGTTGTGATCCCAAATCAGTATTTGAATATATAATACATTAATATAATTCGTAGGGACTCATCTTGAGCTCCAACAACACTTAGAAGCTCACCTCGCGCAAAAACTAAGTCCTTATAACAAGTTTGCTTAAATCGATCCCTAAATTGGGTATTTTGGCTCCGAAGTGACTCTAGCAAAGTTGTTGTGATCCCAAATCAGTGTTTGAACATATAATACATTAATATAATTCGTAGGGACTCATTTTGACCTCCAACAACACTAAAAAACTCACCTCGCGCAAAAAGTAAGTCTATGTAACTAGTTTTGCCTAAATCGAGCCTTTAGATTTGTTTTTGAGCTCCGAAGTGAATCTAGCGAAGTTGTTTAGGTCCCAAATGTGTAATTTAATATAATATATTATAATAAGTCTTAGGGACTCATTTTGAGCTCCAACAACACTTAGAAACTCACCTCGCGCAAAAACTAAGTCCTTATAACTAGTTTGCCTAAATCGATCCCTAAATTGGGTATTTTGGCTCCGAAGTGACTCTAGCAAAGTTGTTGTGATCCCAAATCAGTATTTGAATATATAATACATTAATATAATTCGTAGGGACTCATCTTGAGCTCCAACAACACTTAGAAGCTCACCTCGCGCAAAAACTAAGTCCTTATAACAAGTTTGCTTAAATCGATCCCTAAATTGGGTATTTTGGCTCCGAAGTGACTCTAGCAAAGTTGTTGTGATCCCAAATCAGTGTTTGAACATATAATACATTAATATAATTCGTAGGGACTCATTTTGACCTCCAACAACACTAAAAAACTCACCTCGCGCAAAAAGTAAGTCTATGTAACTAGTTTTGCCTAAATCGAGCCTTTAGATTTGTTTTTGAGCTCCGAAGTGAATCTAGCGAAGTTGTTTAGGTCCCAAATGTGTAATTTAATATAATATATTATAATAAGTCTTAGGGACTCATTTTGAGCTCCAACAACACTTAGAAACTCACCTCGCGCAAAAACTAAGTCCTTATAACTAGTTTGCCTAAATCGATCCCTAAATTGGGTATTTTGGCTCCGAAGTGACTCTAGCAAAGTTGTTGTGATCCCAAATCAGTATTTGAATATATAATACATTAATATAATTCGTAGGGACTCATCTTGAGCTCCAACAACACTTAGAAGCTCACCTCGCGCAAAAACTAAGTCCTTATAACAAGTTTGCTTAAATCGATCCCTAAATTGGGTATTTTGGCTCCGAAGTGACTCTAGCAAAGTTGTTGTGATCCCAAATCAGTGTTTGAACATATAATACATTAATATAATTCGTAGGGACTCATTTTGACCTCCAACAACACTAAAAAACTCACCTCGCGCAAAAAGTAAGTCTATGTAACTAGTTTTGCCTAAATCGAGCCTTTAGATTTGTTTTTGAGCTCCGAAGTGAATCTAGCGAAGTTGTTTAGGTCCCAAATGTGTAATTTAACATAATATATTATAATAAGTCTTAGGGACTCATTTTGAGCTCCAACAACACTTAGAAACTCACCTCGCGCAAAAACTAAGTCCTTATAACTAGTTTGCCTAAATCGATCCCTAAATTGGGTATTTTGGCTCCGAAGTGACTCTAGCAAAGTTGTTGTGATCCCAAATCAGTATTTGAATATATAATACATTAATATAATTCGTAGGGACTCATTTTGAGCTCCAACAACACTTAGAAGCTCACCTCGCGCAAAAACTAAGTCCTTATAACAAGTTTGCCTAAATCGATCCCTAAATTGGGTATTTCGGCTCCGAAGTGACTCTAGCAAAGTTGTTGTGATCCCAAATCAGTAGTTGAACATATAATACATTAATATAATTCGTAGGGACTTATTTTGAGCTCCAACAACACTTAGAAGCTCACCTCGCGCAAAAACTAAGTCCTTATAACAAGTTTGCCTAAATCGATCCCTAAATTGGGTATTTTGGCTCCGAAGTGACTCTAGCAAAGTTGTTGTGATCCCAAATCAGTATTAGACATATAATACATTAATATAATTCGTAGCTACTCATTTTGACCTCCAACAACACTAAAAAACTCACCTCGCGCAAAAACTAAGTCTATGTAACTAGTTTTGCCTAAATCGAGCCTTTAGATTTGTTTTTGAGCTCCGAAGTGAATCTAGCGAAGTTGTTTAGGTCCCAAATGTGTAATTTAATATAATATATTATAATAAGTCTTAGGGACTCATTTTGAGCTCCAACAACACTTAGAAACTCACCTCGCGCAAAAACTAAGTCCTTATAACTAGTTTGCCTAAATCGATCCCTAAATTGGGTATTTTGGCTCCGAAGTGACTCTAGCAAAGTTGTTGTGATCCCAAATCAGTATTTGAATATATAATACATTAATATAATTCGTAGGGACTCATCTTGAGCTCCAACAACACTTAGAAGCTCACCTCGCGCAAAAACTAAGTCCTTATAACAAGTTTGCTTAAATCGATCCCTAAATTGGGTATTTTGGCTCCGAAGTGACTCTAGCAAAGTTGTTGTGATCCCAAATCAGTGTTTGAACATATAATACATTAATATAATTCGTAGGGACTCATTTTGACCTCCAACAACACTAAAAAACTCACCTCGCGCAAAAAGTAAGTCTATGTAACTAGTTTTGCCTAAATCGAGCCTTTAGATTTGTTTTTGAGCTCCGAAGTGAATCTAGCGAAGTTGTTTAGGTCCCAAATGTGTAATTTAATATAATATATTATAATAAGTCTTAGGGACTCATTTTGAGCTCCAACAACACTTAGAAACTCACCTCGCGCAAAAACTAAGTCCTTATAACTAGTTTGCCTAAATCGATCCCTAAATTGGGTATTTTGGCTCCGAAGTGACTCTAGCAAAGTTGTTGTGATCCCAAATCAGTATTTGAATATATAATACATTAATATAATTCGTAGGGACTCATCTTGAGCTCCAACAACACTTAGAAGCTCACCTCGCGCAAAAACTAAGTCCTTATAACAAGTTTGCTTAAATCGATCCCTAAATTGGGTATTTTGGCTCCGAAGTGACTCTAGCAAAGTTGTTGTGATCCCAAATCAGTGTTTGAACATATAATACATTAATATAATTCGTAGGGACTCATTTTGACCTCCAACAACACTAAAAAACTCACCTCGCGCAAAAAGTAAGTCTATGTAACTAGTTTTGCCTAAATCGAGCCTTTAGATTTGTTTTTGAGCTCCGAAGTGAATCTAGCGAAGTTGTTTAGGTCCCAAATGTGTAATTTAACATAATATATTATAATAAGTCTTAGGGACTCATTTTGAGCTCCAACAACACTTAGAAACTCACCTCGCGCAAAAACTAAGTCCTTATAACTAGTTTGCCTAAATCGATCCCTAAATTGGGTATTTTGGCTCCGAAGTGACTCTAGCAAAGTTGTTGTGATCCCAAATCAGTATTTGAATATATAATACATTAATATAATTCGTAGGGACTCATCTTGAGCTCCAACAACACTTAGAAGCTCACCTCGCGCAAAAACTAAGTCCTTATAACAAGTTTGCCTAAATCGATCCCTAAATTGGGTATTTTGGCTCCGAAGTGACTCTAGCAAAGTTGTTGTGATCCCAAATCAGTATTTGAACATATAATACATTAATATAATTCGTAGGGACTCATTTTGACCTCCAACAACACTAAAAAACTCACCTCGCGCAAAAAGTAAGTCTATGTAACTAGTTTTGCCTAAATCGAGCCTTTAGATTTGTTTTTGAGCTCCGAAGTGAATCTAGCGAAGTTGTTTAGGTCCCAAATGTGTAATTTAATATAATATATTATAATAAGTCTTAGGGACTCATTTTGAGCTCCAACAACACTTAGAAACTCACCTCGCGCAAAAACTAAGTCCTTATAACTAGTTTGCCTAAATCGATCCCTAAATTGGGTATTTTGGCTCCGAAGTGACTCTAGCAAAGTTGTTGTGATCCCAAATCAGTATTTGAATATATAATACATTAATATAATTCGTAGGGACTCATCTTGAGCTCCAACAACACTTAGAAGCTCACCTCGCGCAAAAACTAAGTCCTTATAACAAGTTTGCCTTAAATCGATCCCTAAATTGGGTATTTTGGCTCCGAAGTGACTCTAGCAAAGTTGTTGTGATCCCAAATCAGTGTTTGAACATATAATACATTAATATAATTCGTAGGGACTCATTTTGACCTCCAACAACACTAAAAAACTCACCTCGCGCAAAAACTAAGTCTATGTAACTAGTTTTGCCTAAATCGAGCCTTTAGATTTGTTTTTGAGCTCCGAAGTGAATCTAGCGAAGTTGTTTAGGTCCCAAATGTGTAATTTAATATAATATATTATAATAAGTCTTAGGGACTCATTTTGAGCTCCAACAACACTTAGAAACTCACCTCGCGCAAAAACTAAGTCCTTATAACTAGTTTGCCTAAATCGATCCCTAAATTGGGTATTTTGGCTCCGAAGTGACTCTAGCAAAGTTGTTGTGATCCCAAATCAGTATTTGAATATATAATACATTAATATAATTCGTAGGGACTCATCTTGAGCTCCAACAACACTTAGAAGCTCACCTCGCGCAAAAACTAAGTCCTTATAACAAGTTTGCCTAAATCGATCCCTAAATTGGGTATTTTGGCTCCGAAGTGACTCTAGCAAAGTTGTTGTGATCCCAAATCAGTGTTTGAACATATAATACATTAATATAATTCGTAGGGACTCATTTTGACCTCCAACAACACTAAAAAACTCACCTCGCGCAAAAAGTAAGTCTATGTAACTAGTTTTGCCTAAATCGAGCCTTTAGATTTGTTTTTGAGCTCCGAAGTGAATCTAGCGAAGTTGTTTAGGTCCCAAATGTGTAATTTAATATAATATATTATAATAAGTCTTAGGGACTCATTTTGAGCTCCAACAACACTTAGAAACTCACCTCGCGCAAAAACTAAGTCCTTATAACTAGTTTGCCTAAATCGATCCCTAAATTGGGTATTTTGGCTCCGAAGTGACTCTAGCAAAGTTGTTGTGATCCCAAATCAGTATTTGAATATATAATACATTAATATAATTCGTAGGGACTCATCTTGAGCTCCAACAACACTTAGAAGCTCACCTCGCGCAAAAACTAAGTCCTTATAACAAGTTTGCTTAAATCGATCCCTAAATTGGGTATTTTGGCTCCGAAGTGACTCTAGCAAAGTTGTTGTGATCCCAAATCAGTGTTTGAACATATAATACATTAATATAATTCGTAGGGACTCATTTTGACCTCCAACAACACTAAAAAACTCACCTCGCGCAAAAAGTAAGTCTATGTAACTAGTTTTGCCTAAATCGAGCCTTTAGATTTGTTTTTGAGCTCCGAAGTGAATCTAGCGAAGTTGTTTAGGTCCCAAATGTGTAATTTAATATAATATATTATAATAAGTCTTAGGGACTCATTTTGAGCTCCAACAACACTTAGAAACTCACCTCGCGCAAAAACTAAGTCCTTATAACTAGTTTGCCTAAATCGATCCCTAAATTGGGTATTTTGGCTCCGAAGTGACTCTAGCAAAGTTGTTGTGATCCCAAATCAGTATTTGAATATATAATACATTAATATAATTCGTAGGGACTCATCTTGAGCTCCAACAACACTTAGAAGCTCACCTCGCGCAAAAACTAAGTCCTTATAACAAGTTTGCTTAAATCGATCCCTAAATTGGGTATTTTGGCTCCGAAGTGACTCTAGCAAAGTTGTTGTGATCCCAAATCAGTGTTTGAACATATAATACATTAATATAATTCGTAGGGACTCATTTTGACCTCCAACAACACTAAAAAACTCACCTCGCGCAAAAAAGTAAGTCTATGTAACTAGTTTTGCCTAAATCGAGCCTTTAGATTTGTTTTTGAGCTCCGAAGTGAATCTAGCGAAGTTGTTTAGGTCCCAAATGTGTAATTTAATATAATATATTATAATAAGTCTTAGGGACTCATTTTGAGCTCCAACAACACTTAGAAACTCACCTCGCGCAAAAACTAAGTCCTTATAACTAGTTTGCCTAAATCGATCCCTAAATTGGGTATTTTGGCTCCGAAGTGACTCTAGCAAAGTTGTTGTGATCCCAAATCAGTATTTGAATATATAATACATTAATATAATTCGTAGGGACTCATCTTGAGCTCCAACAACACTTAGAAGCTCACCTCGCGCAAAAACTAAGTCCTTATAACAAGTTTGCTTAAATCGATCCCTAAATTGGGTATTTTGGCTCCGAAGTGACTCTAGCAAAGTTGTTGTGATCCCAAATCAGTGTTTGAACATATAATACATTAATATAATTCGTAGGGACTCATTTTGACCTCCAACAACACTAAAAAACTCACCTCGCGCAAAAAGTAAGTCTATGTAACTAGTTTTGCCTAAATCGAGCCTTTAGATTTGTTTTTGAGCTCCGAAGTGAATCTAGCGAAGTTGTTTAGGTCCCAAATGTGTAATTTAATATAATATATTATAATAAGTCTTAGGGACTCATTTTGAGCTCCAACAACACTTAGAAACTCACCTCGCGCAAAAACTAAGTCCTTATAACTAGTTTGCCTAAATCGATCCCTAAATTGGGTATTTTGGCTCCGAAGTGACTCTAGCAAAGTTGTTGTGATCCCAAATCAGTATTTGAATATATAATACATTAATATAATTCGTAGGGACTCATCTTGAGCTCCAACAACACTTAGAAGCTCACCTCGCGCAAAAACTAAGTCCTTATAACAAGTTTGCTTAAATCGATCCCTAAATTGGGTATTTTGGCTCCGAAGTGACTCTAGCAAAGTTGTTGTGATCCCAAATCAGTGTTTGAACATATAATACATTAATATAATTCGTAGGGACTCATTTTGACCTCCAACAACACTAAAAAACTCACCTCGCGCAAAAAGTAAGTCTATGTAACTAGTTTTGCCTAAATCGAGCCTTTAGATTTGTTTTTGAGCTCCGAAGTGAATCTAGCGAAGTTGTTTAGGTCCCAAATGTGTAATTTAATATAATATATTATAATAAGTCTTAGGGACTCATTTTGAGCTCCAACAACACTTAGAAACTCACCTCGCGCAAAAACTAAGTCCTTATAACTAGTTTGCCTAAATCGATCCCTAAATTGGGTATTTTGGCTCCGAAGTGACTCTAGCAAAGTTGTTGTGATCCCAAATCAGTATTTGAATATATAATACATTAATATAATTCGTAGGGACTCATCTTGAGCTCCAACAACACTTAGAAGCTCACCTCGCGCAAAAACTAAGTCCTTATAACAAGTTTGCTTAAATCGATCCCTAAATTGGGTATTTTGGCTCCGAAGTGACTCTAGCAAAGTTGTTGTGATCCCAAATCAGTGTTTGAACATATAATACATTAATATAATTCGTAGGGACTCATTTTGACCTCCAACAACACTAAAAAACTCACCTCGCGCAAAAAGTAAGTCTATGTAACTAGTTTTGCCTAAATCGAGCCTTTAGATTTGTTTTTGAGCTCCGAAGTGAATCTAGCGAAGTTGTTTAGGTCCCAAATGTGTAATTTAATATAATATATTATAATAAGTCTTAGGGACTCATTTTGAGCTCCAACAACACTTAGAAACTCACCTCGCGCAAAAACTAAGTCCTTATAACTAGTTTGCCTAAATCGAGCCCTAAATTGGGTATTTTGGCTCCGAAGTGACTCTAGCAAAGTTGTTGTGATCCCAAATCAGTATTTGAATATATAATACATTAATATAATTCGTAGGGACTCATCTTGAGCTCCAACAACACTTAGAAGCTCACCTCGCGCAAAAACTAAGTCCTTATAACAAGTTTGCCTAAATCGATCCCTAAATTGGGTATTTTGGCTCCGAAGTGACTCTAGCAAAGTTGTTGTGATCCCAAATCAGTAGTTGAACATATAATACATTAATATAATTCGTAGGGACTCATTTTGAGCTCCAACAACACTTAGAAGCTCACCTCGCGCAAAAACTAAGTCCTTATAACAAGTTTGCCTAAATCGATCCCTAAATTGGGTATTTTGGCTCCGAAGTGACTCTAGCAAAGTTGTTGTGATCCCAAATCAGTATTTGAACATATAATACATTAATATAATTCGTAGGGACTCATTTTGACCTCCAACAACACTAAAAAACTCACCTCGCGCAAAAACTAAGTCTATGTAACTAGTTTTGCCTAAATCGAGCCTTAGATTTGTTTTTGAGCTCCGAAGTGAATCTAGCGAAGTTGTTTAGGTCCCAAATGTGTAATTTAATATAATATATTATAATAAGTCTTAGGGACTCATTTTGAGCTCCAACAACACTTAGAAACTCACCTCGCGCAAAAACTAAGTCCTTATAACTAGTTTGCCTAAATCGATCCCTAAATTGGGTATTTTGGCTCCGAAGTGACTCTAGCAAAGTTGTTGTGATCCCAAATCAGTATTTGAATATATAATACATTAATATAATTCGTAGGGACTCATCTTGAGCTCCAACAACACTTAGAAGCTCACCTCGCGCAAAAACTAAGTCCTTATAACAAGTTTGCCTAAATCGATCCCTAAATTGGGTATTTTGGCTCCGAAGTGACTCTAGCAAAGTTGTTGTGATCCCAAATCAGTGTTTGAACATATAATACATTAATATAATTCGTAGGGACTCATTTTGACCTCCAACAACACTAAAAAACTCACCTCGCGCAAAAAGTAAGTCTATGTAACTAGTTTTGCCTAAATCGAGCCTTTAGATTTGTTTTTGAGCTCCGAAGTGAATCTAGCGAAGTTGTTTAGGTCCCAAATGTGTAATTTAATATAATATATTATAATAAGTCTTAGGGACTCATTTTGAGCTCCAACAACACTTAGAAACTCACCTCGCGCAAAAACTAAGTCCTTATAACTAGTTTGCCTAAATCGATCCCTAAATTGGGTATTTTGGCTCCGAAGTGACTCTAGCAAAGTTGTTGTGATCCCAAATCAGTATTTGAATATATAATACATTAATATAATTCGTAGGGACTCATCTTGAGCTCCAACAACACTTAGAAGCTCACCTCGCGCAAAAACTAAGTCCTTATAACAAGTTTGCTTAAATCGATCCCTAAATTGGGTATTTTGGCTCCGAAGTGACTCTAGCAAAGTTGTTGTGATCCCAAATCAGTGTTTGAACATATAATACATTAATATAATTCGTAGGGACTCATTTTGCCCTCCAACAACACTAAAAAACTCACCTCGCGCAAAAAGTAAGTCTATGTAACTAGTTTTGCCTAAATCGAGCCTTTAGATTTGTTTTTGAGCTCCGAAGTGAATCTAGCGAAGTTGTTTAGGTCCCAAATGTGTAATTTAATATAATATATTATAATAAGTCTTAGGGACTCATTTTGAGCTCCAACAACACTTAGAAACTCACCTCGCGCAAAAACTAAGTCCTTATAACTAGTTTGCCTAAATCGATCCCTAAATTGGGTATTTTGGCTCCGAAGTGACTCTAGCAAAGTTGTTGTGATCCCAAATCAGTATTTGAATATATAATACATTAATATAATTCGTAGGGACTCATCTTGAG
The DNA here is from genome assembly GCA_018132145.1 of Boehmeria nivea var. tenacissima. Lineage (NCBI taxonomy): Eukaryota > Viridiplantae > Streptophyta > Magnoliopsida > Rosales > Urticaceae > Boehmeria > Boehmeria nivea. Next base: position 589,234 of record CM030883.1, read on the forward strand.
CTCCAACAACACTTAGAAGCTCACCTCGCGCAAAAACTAAGTCCTTATAACAAGTTTGCTTAAATCGATCCCTAAATTGGGTATTTTGGCTCCGAAGTGACTCTAGCAAAGTTGTTGTGATCCCAAATCAGTGTTTGAACATATAATACATTAATATAATTCGTAGGGACTCATTTTGACCTCCAACAACACTAAAAAACTCACCTCGCGCAAAAAGTAAGTCTATGTAACTAGTTTTGCCTAAATCGAGCCTTTAGATTTGTTTTTGAGCTCCGAAGTGAATCTAGCGAAGTTGTTTAGGTCCCAAATGTGTAATTTAACATAATATATTATAATAAGTCTTAGGGACTCATTTTGAGCTCCAACAACACTTAGAAACTCACCTCGCGCAAAAACTAAGTCCTTATAACTAGTTTGCCTAAATCGATCCCTAAATTGGGTATTTTGGCTCCGAAGTGACTCTAGCAAAGTTGTTGTGATCCCAAATCAGTATTTGAATATATAATACATTAATATAATTCGTAGGGACTCATCTTGAGCTCCAACAACACTTAGAAGCTCACCTCGCGCAAAAACTAAGTCCTTATAACAAGTTTGCCTAAATCGATCCCTAAATTGGGTATTTTGGCTCCGAAGTGACTCTAGCAAAGTTGTTGTGATCCCAAATCAGTGTTTGAACATATAATACATTAATATAATTCGTAGGGACTCATTTTGACCTCCAACAACACTAAAAAACTCACCTCGCGCAAAAAGTAAGTCTATGTAACTAGTTTTGCCTAAATCGAGCCTTTAGATTTGTTTTTGAGCTCCGAAGTGAATCTAGCGAAGTTGTTTAGTTCCCAAATGTGTAATTTAATATAATATATTATAATAAGTCTTAGGGACTCATTTTGAGCTCCAACAACACTTAGAAACTCACCTCGCGCAAAAACTAAGTCCTTATAACTAGTTTGCCTAAATCGATCCCTAAATTGGGTATTTTGGCTCCGAAGTGACTCTAGCAAAGTTGTTGTGATCCCAAATCAGTATTTGAATATATAATACATTAATATAATTCGTAGGGACTCATCTTGAGCTCCAACAACACTTAGAAGCTCACCTCGCGCAAAAACTAAGTCCTTATAACAAGTTTGCTAAATCGATCCCTAAATTGGGTATTTTGGCTCCGAAGTGACTCTAGCAAAGTTGTTGTGATCCCAAATCAGTGTTTGAACATATAATACATTAATATAATTCGTAGGGACTCATTTTGACCTCCAACAACACTAAAAAACTCACCTCGCGCAAAAAGTAAGTCTATGTAACTAGTTTTGCCTAAATCGAGCCTTTAGATTTGTTTTTGAGCTCCGAAGTGAATCTAGCGAAGTTGTTTAGGTCCCAAATGTGTAATTTAATATAATATATTATAATAAGTCTTAGGGACTCATTTTGAGCTCCAACAACACTTAGAAACTCACCTCGCGCAAAAACTAAGTCCTTATAACTAGTTTGCCTAAATCGATCCCTAAATTGGGTATTTTGGCTCCGAAGTGACTCTAGCAAAGTTGTTGTGATCCCAAATCAGTATTTGAATATATAATACATTAATATAATTCGTAGGGACTCATCTTGAGCTCCAACAACACTTAGAAGCTCACCTCGCGCAAAAACTAAGTCCTTATAACAAGTTTGCTTAAATCGATCCCTAAATTGGGTATTTTGGCTCCGAAGTGACTCTAGCAAAGTTGTTGTGATCCCAAATCAGTGTTTGAACATATAATACATTAATATAATTCGTAGGGACTCATTTTGCCCTCCAACAACACTAAAAAACTCACCTCGCGCAAAAAGTAAGTCTATGTAACTAGTTTTGCCTAAATCGAGCCTTTAGATTTGTTTTTGAGCTCCGAAGTGAATCTAGCGAAGTTGTTTAGGTCCCAAATGTGTAATTTAATATAATATATTATAATAAGTCTTAGGGACTCATTTTGAGCTCCAACAACACTTAGAAACTCACCTCGCGCAAAAACTAAGTCCTTATAACTAGTTTGCCTAAACCGAGCCCTAAATTGGGTATTTTGGCTCCGAAGTGACTCTAGCAAAGTTGTTGTGATCCCAAATCAGTATTTGAATATATAATACATTAATATAATTCGTAGGGACTCATCTTGAGCTCCAACAACACTTAGAAGCTCACCTCGCGCAAAAACTAAGTCCTTATAACAAGTTTGCCTAAATCGATCCCTAAATTGGGTATTTTGGCTCCGAAGTGACTCTAGCAAAGTTGTTGTGATCCCAAATCAGTGTTTGAACATATAATACATTAATATAATTCGTAGGGACTCATTTTGACCTCCAACAACACTAAAAAACTCACCTCGCGCAAAAAGTAAGTCTATGTAACTAGTTTTGCCTAAATCGAGCCTTTAGATTTGTTTTGAGCT
>CM030883.1:592159-610810 GCA_018132145.1 Boehmeria nivea var. tenacissima
ATTTCTATCTTTATTTTTTTATTATTAGTTGTATTTTAATTATTGTTGAACTATTTAATTTTCATTGTCATTTACTTTATTTTTAGGTTATTAGGTTTATTTTTATGTAGTTTGTTTTCATTTATGCATGTTAATAAACTTGGTTATTTGTATGAATTCTAACAAAGTGTTTAGTGTTTCTTTTGTTTGTGCAATGGCGTGAGTCGATGATGAGGACTGGCACGAAGTCGAGTCCTGCGTTGTGTCGTAAGTTTTTCCCCTTCTTTGAGTATAACATTGATGGTAAACTTAGGATTTGGCTATTTCACATTCCATGCACGAAATATTTCTCTTGAAATCCGACTGATGAAAGTATGCAATAGAAATTCTTTCTGATAATGCTTGTTCGAGATCTCTAGAACCCGACCTTAGTTGCTTTTCGAGGCGAAATCCTAGTAACAAGAAATTGAGGAGATGATTAAGGCCATCATTTGGACCGTTTGAGCCTAAATAGCACACCTTGGACAATATATCTTTGCACCCATAGTTTTGAGCCTATAACCACCATTTATTTCTGATTTTACCAACCTGTGACATTTACACACCCACTAGCCTTACGTTATCCACAATCACCCTTGTTCACCTAGACTGCAATGCTTAATTTTATATGAAGGAGAGTGATTATGTTAACAATGTAGAGTCCTAAACCCAATTTCGTTACCCGTATCAACAATAAAAATATTGGATCGAAAAAAAAAAAAAAAAAAAAAAAAGTATCCAATGTTCTAATTTAACAAGGGTAGTCAAAACGAAGTTTGGGGGAAGGGTGTTTTGGTGTTTTGGTAATCAGGTGAAAAGAAAAGAAGGTGTCAAAAAGATTCAGTGGTGTTGCCGTAAAGGCATGGGTTTAGGTGAACATCTAGCTTAAAATTAACCTTCAACCTACCTTAGCCAAGGCCGCAATATTACAAGCCGAAAAGTCCTTTTGATCCTCAATTACTTGTGTTCTACATTAGTGGAGATTAGCGACGGGTTCGGGCTTATGGTGATTCTCTTCGGTATGAACCGTTAAGTCTTCTTGAGTATGCAGTAGTCGGTTGAATGAAAGAGGAATCGCACACACACACTTGAAAGGCCATTTCCGAGGTAAGCTTGATCTGTAAAAGCTCTAGTTGGATGAGAACTTCGATACCACAAGGGAATCGGTGAAATGTCCCTGAGAACTATCCATGCCATGCACGACAAAGAATCCAGATGTTGAAGTTAGAATCATACATTGCTTATTTTCATTTAGGATCATTTTTCATTTAGGATTATTCATTCATTCATTTATTCATTCATTTAGGATTATTCATTCATTCATTCATTCATGTTTAAGATAGGAGTCATGCATCATAGAATTAAAATTTGTGCTTCATTGTTGCTTGAGGACAAGCAATGATTCAAGTTTGGGGGTGTGATAAGCGAGCAAATGATGAGAGAAAGGTGGAGATTGAGCGTGTCATTGACGAGATCTTGAAGATAATGCAAGCATCCGTAGAAGGGGAGTTTGGCTTCTACGAAGAACCCGTCACATCAAAGATTGCACGTAATCGACCCGAGAGGAAGCCGATATGGACAACAACGTGGAATTAGTCGTATTTATTTAATTATGTTATGATAATTTGTTTTATGAGTTTGTTTAGGGTTTTAAGATGGTTATTAGAGTCAATCTATTGTAACTTTGTTATTTTTGAGCTTTCTTATGTTTATTGACAGTTTTAGAGGTTTAGGAAAAAGTTTGGTCGAGGGTTGTGCGGGAGATTTTCGACCGAATGTGGCGAAATGCGATCGAGTGCATCCGAGTGCGCGTCGGCGTGCATCAGGCGCGTGTCAGAGTGGCTCAGGCCGAGCCATGGCCGATCGATCGCCCCATGCCCGCGATCGATTGGCTCTCAAAGACAAATTTGGCGACCGATCGGCCCAATTTGGCGATCGATCGCCCGAGCACGCTAGTGACAGCCGAAATTAATATTTTTACGCGTTTTTAGGCTATTTTCAGTATTTTCTTAATTCTTTTAGTTTATTTTTCGTATTTTTAATGTATTTAGTTTCTAATTAGGGTTGTAAACCAAGTAGCCTATTTAAAGGCCAACTTTGATCAATAAAATTATCCAGAGATTATTTTGATAAAAAAAACACGTATTGTGTGAGTGAGGTTTTCTCCTCTTTCCCTTGGTTCTTCATGAACCGTCAAGGATCTTCCTTGAACAAACACGGATTTACCAAAGTGCCAAAGGATTTACCTTGGACAACGAACATAGGCGAGAATTTATCTCGTTGACACAAGAATTTATCTTGTGGCGTTCACCCGGCTTATCGAACGAACTTTCCGCAATCGTTCGAGCACCATTCGATCCACAAATCGTTCCTAATTCCGTAGACGATCCGTAAACACACCGTGAATTTGAGTGGGAGAAGGTGCCATCATTCCAAGGGAAGAGTGACCCCGAGGCCTATTTTGAGTGGGAGACGAAGGCACAATTTGTCTTTGAATGCCACAACTATACCGACGACAAGAAGGTAAAGCTTGCCGCCGCCGAATTCACCGACTATGCGGTAGTATGGTGGGATCAGTTGGTCACAAGTAGACGGCGAGCCGGAGAGAGGCCTATAACTGCGTGGGACGAGATGAAGGCGGTTATGAAGAAGCGATTTGTTCCTCGCCACTATTATCGTGAATTGTACAAGAAGCTTCAACAGCTTAGGCAAGGTGGAAGGAGTGTAGAGGAGTATCACCGTGAGATGGAGGTGGCTATGATTAGGGCCAATGTTGAGGAGGATCGAGAGGCTACAATGGCGAGATTCTTGGCGGGTTTGAATGTTGAGATTGCTAATCAAGTTGAGTTGCAACACTATGTGGAGATGGAGGACATGTTACACATGGCAATTAAGATAGAGCGGCAACTCAAGACGAGGGGTAGTGCACGATTTACTCGCTATCCGGAGCAATCAAGTTGGAAGAAGCCGTTTCCCAAAGACGACAAACAAGGAGGAAAACCCAAGTTCGAATCCAAGCCAACTTCTTCAACCTCACAAGCGACAAGCAAGCCCGAGGCTTCAACAACACGTAGTCGGGACATAAAGTGCTACAAATGTCAAGGTTTGGGGCACATATCTACCAATTGTCCGAACAAGAGGAGTATGGTACTTCTAGACAATGGAGAAATAGTAAGTGAAGAAGACGAGGATGATGATGCCATGCCACCTTTGGACGACGTCTCGGATGACGAAGCTGCAGTAGGTACAACCGTCACATTAGTTGCACGACGAGCTTTAAACGTGCATGCTAAGGAGGAAGTTGACGATGAGCAACGGGAGAATATCTTCCATACCCGATGTCAAGTCCGTGATAAGATTTGTAGCATGATTATCGATGGCGGTAGCTGCACGAATGTCGCAAGCACTACAATGGTCAACAAACTCGGACTTCCAATGACTAATCACCCTCGCCCGTACAAGCTTCAATGGTTCAATGATGGGGGCGAAATTCGGGTTACTCGACAGGTGTTAGTTTCGTTTCGCATCGGAAAGTATGAAGACGAGGTGTTGTGTGATGTTGCTCCCATGGACGAGGGGCATATTCTTCTTGGGAGACCTTGGCAATTCGACCGACGGGTGGTACATGATGGCTACACCAACAAATATTCACTCATGCGAAACAACCGGACCATCACTCTTGTACCTTTGACGCCGCAGCAAGTTCATGAAGATCAAATGAAGCTACAACAAGATAGAGTGAAACAAAAAGAGAGTATGAGAGAAAAAGAACATGAGCGACAAAAGAAAACCAAAGAGATACAAAAGAAGAGTGAAAAGGTGAGTTGTGAGGAAAAACAAGAGTGTCCACAAAAGAAAAGTGAGGGCAAACACGAGAGTTCAAAAAAGAATTTCTTTGTGGGAGCAAGAGAAGTGCGGAGAGCTTTCTTAACAAACAAGCCAATGATTTTACTTTTGTATAAGGAGGCTACACTTTTAACTAACTCTAGTGGCAAGGTTCTACCTAGTGCCATTGATGCTCTTTTGCAGGAATTTCAAGATGTGGTCGTGGAAGACATGCCCGCGGGATTACCACCAATCCGCGGCATTGAACACCAAATCGACCTTGTACCCGGCGCCTCGTTACCAAACAGGCCGGCTTACCGTACCAACCCGGAGGAGACAAAGGAGTTGCAACGGCAAGTCGAAGAGCTATTGGCGAAGGGGTACATTCGAGAAAGCATGAGTCCATGCGCCGTTCCGGTGTTACTCGTTCCAAAGAAGGATGGTTCTTCACGGATGTGCGTTGATTGCCGGGCAATCAACAACATCACGGTAAAGTATCGTTTTCCCATTCCTCGTTTGGATGACATGTTAGATGAGTTGCATGGTGCATGTATTTTCTCAAAAGTTGATCTAAAAAGTGGATACCACCAAATTAGAATGAAAGAGGGAGATGAATGGAAAACTGCTTTTAAAACTAAACATGGGTTGTATGAATGGTTGGTGATGCCTTTTGGTTTAACTAACGCTCCTAGTACATTCATGCGACTTATGAACCATGTCTTACGTCCGTTCATAGGGAAGTTTGTGGTGGTTTACTTCGATGATATTTTGATTTATAGCAAAACCTTAGAGGAACATGTTTTACATTTGAAAGAAGTTTTTATTGTTCTACAACGTGAGAAATTATATGCTAACTTTACCAAGTGTCACTTTTGCACCGATCACGTTGTTTTCTTGGGTTTTGTTGTAAGTGCTAAAGGAGTACAGGTGGACGAGGAGAAGGTGCAAGCCATTAGAGATTGGCCAACACCTACAAATGCAGCACAAGTGCGAAGTTTTCATGGCCTAGCGGGATTCTATCGCCGCTTCGTGAAGGACTTTAGCACCGTCGCAGCCCCGCTTACCGATGTTATGAAGAAACATGTGAGCTTCACATGGGGGCGTGCACAAGAGGAGGCGTTCCAAGCTATCAAGCACAAGTTGATCAATCCTCCTTTGCTAGCGTTGCCAAACTTCGACAAACCATTCGAAGTTGAATGCGATGCTTCCGGCGTGGGAATTGGAGCGGTTCTCATGCAAGACAAGAGGCCAATCGCGTACTTCAGCGAGAAGTTAAGTGGGGGACCCCTCAATTACCCTACTTATGATAAGGAGATGTACGCATTGGTAAGGGCGTTGGAAACGTGGCAACACTATCTTTTGCCGCGGGAGTTTGTGGTCCACACCGACCATGAGTCGCTTAAACATCTGAAGGCGCAACACAAGCTCAACAAGCGACATGGGCAATGGATGGAGTTCCTCGAACCATTTCCGTACGTCATCAAATACAAGCAAGGTAAGGAGAATGTGGTCGCCGATGCCCTTTCTCGCAGGTATACCTTACTCTCTACTCTTGATGCTAAATTACTTGGTTTTGAACAAATTAAAGATTTATATCCATTAGACCAAGATTTTAGTGAATTGTATTCGGCATGTGAAAAGGTTGCTTTTGGGGACTATTATAGGCATGAAGGGTTTTTGTTTCGAAAGAGTAAATTGTGTGTGCCACATAGTTCACTAAGAGAGTTGTTAGTTAGGGAGGCACATGGTGGAGGCCTAATGGGACACTTTGGGGTAGCCAAAACTTTAGGTATTATCCAAGAACACTTCTACTGGCCCCGCCTAAAGAGAGATATAGAACGAATATGTTCTAGGTGTGTCACTTGTAGACAAGCCAAGTCTCGAGTCCAAGCACATGGCTTGTATACACCACTTCCTATTCCCACTGCACCTTGGGTAGACATTTCAATGGATTTTGTGCTAGGTTTACCAAGGACTAAGAAGGGTCGAGATTCAATCTATGTAGTGGTGGATAGATTTTCTAAGATGGCACATTTCATCCCTTGTCACAAAACTGATGATGCTACTCATGTTGCAGATTTGTTCTTTCGGGAGATTGTTAGGTTACATGGTATGCCTAGGACGATCGTTTCCGATAGAGATGCTAAGTTCTTAAGTTACTTTTGGAAGACCCTTTGGAGTAAATTAGGTACTAAGTTGTTGTTCTCAACCACTTGTCACCCACAAACTGATGGTCAAACCGAAGTAGTGAATAGGACTTTGTCTACCTTGTTGAGGGCAATCATTAAGAAAAATATAAAGACTTGGGAAGATTGTTTGCCACATGTTGAGTTTGCTTACAATCGTTCAATTCATTCTTCTACTAAATTCTCACCGTTTGAAATTGTTTATGGGTTTAATCCACTTACTCCTTTGGATTTATCACCTTTACCTATGTCTGAGCGTGTGAATTTAGATGGTGCCAAGAAAGCAGAGCTTGTGAAACAGATTCATGAGACGGCAAGACTCAACATTGAGCGGCGGACTGAGCAATACGCCAAACACGCCAACAAGGGGCGGACTAAAGTAGTCTTTGAGCCAGGCGATTGGGTATGGTTACATATGCGAAAGGAGCGTTTTCCTGAGCAAAGACGTTCGAAATTGCTTCCCCGCGGTGATGGACCGTTTCAAGTTCTCGAGCGCGTTAATGACAATGCCTATAAATTGGATCTACCTGGTGAGTACAATGTCAGTGCTACTTTCAATGTTTCTGATCTATCTCTTTTTGATGCAGGTGACGATTTGAGGGCAAATCCTTTTCAAGACGAGGGGAATGACGAGGACGTAACTACGCAAGCCCTTGGTGAACGATACACCGTGCCCACGGGTCCAGTCACGAGAGCTCGAGCCAAGCGATTCAAGGAAGAACTCCGAAGCCTAATCACAAAGCTTCAAGATCAAGAACTCGATGCTGCCGAGAAGGAAGCAATCAAAGGAGAGCAACAACAAAGACTCGTGCATGTCATTCAAGCCGAGACAAGTCATCATTAAGAGTTTAGCTAGTAATTCAAGACAATTTATATGTAATTAGAAGTTAAATAGCTTAAGTATGGTTTAGGAACATGTTAGAATTGTTTTAGTAGCTTTCGGAATTTAAATGTAGATTTTAGCAATTTTCGTCCGAGCCATCGCCGATCGTTCGCCCACTTTCAGCCGAACGATCGCCACAAATTGGACATTCAGCGAGAAATCGAGCAGAACCGTTGCCGATCGTTCGCCGCATTCCAGCCGATCGATCGCCCAGCGCCGATCGTTCGCCCCTCAGCAGCCGATCGATCGCCAAAACGATTTAAGTTGCGACAGACTTTATTTTGACGCGTTTTCTTAGTTTATTTTTGGTAATTTCGAATTGTTTAGGGTAATTTCCGAATTCTTAAGTCTAATTAGGGTTGTAAAGTTTATGAGCCTATTTAAAGGCTAACTTTGATCAATAAAATAATCAGACGTATTATTCAGAAACCTTGTGTGTTTTGAGAGCTTTCTCTCCTCTTGAGTTCTTCGAAGAACTTACCTCGGATTTACCAAAGTGCCAAAGGATTTACCTTGGACAACGAACATAGGCGAGAATTTATCTCGTTGACACAAGAATCTATCTTGTGGCGTTCACCCGGCTTATCGAACGAACTTTCCGCAATCGTTCGAGCACCATTCGATCCACAACTCGTTCCTAATTCCGTAGACGATCCGTAAACAAACCGTGAATCACGAGCACAACGAGCCAAAAACTTGTTCGCTCGAAAACACACGCGAATTTGTAACCGCAAGTGCACGGGTCATTCAAGTAATAAAGTGGATATGAGTCCGAATATCGTCCCACGGAGAACAATTGCCTAGGTCTAATTACTACTATTACTAAAGAACTACTTTGTCTAGAAATCAAATTTAGATGAATGTTATAAATTAAAATGAACAAAACAATGAAATAAAATTAATAAGAACTAAATTGCAATGGATTCACTCAATTAACTAAATACTAGGGTCGATTGGCTTCCCTCGATGCTTCCTCAATTCAATCCTTCACTAACTCCTCACTACAATCTTCAGTTATATACTAGTCTAAGAGACTATTAATTACGTCGCAGCTTTCGCATATAGACCTAATTGTGCATTTAATCCTAACTTACGCGTCCGTTTGCTAGAATCAACTACAATTACGCTCAACTCTTATAGTTCTAAATCGATCACCTCTCGGTCCCTACGATTTATGGCTAGACTACCTAGACTATCAATCACCTCTCGGTCCTTATGATGTCTAAGTTGTGTTCTTACTATTCCAGATTCAACTCAATTTCCTCTCTCGAGTTTAATTCAATTAAGCCTAAATTCTTCTATTCAATTTTTCAATTGCAACAGAAAATAAAATAAACCAGCAAGAATCACAAGCATATAAACTGAATATTGCAGAAATTTATTAATTGAAATTGAAAAGAATCAACATCGAGTTCAGCCAATCTCTCCTAGACGGAGAGATTAGCCTCTCATAATTATGTACATCAAAGAATAAATTCTAGAGTTCATAAATAACATAGAATTAAATGAGAAGAAGATACGAAGAGAATAAGAGTAAGAAAAACTCTGAAAATCGATGATCTTCGCGAATTCTTCAGCTCCAATGAACGCTCAATCTTCTTCTTCTTGTTCTCTTGAGTTTCTCCTTGTGAAAGTCTTTCTTTTTCGTCCAAGTCCCCTCTCTTCGTCCAAACAGTGTTCTATTTATAGAGCACAAGGTTTGACCTAGTTTTGGAGGAATTTCGGAACCTTTCGCGCTTGGAAAACGACGTCGTTCAGCTTCAGGAGGTTTGGCCGATCGATCGGCGCTTAACTTGCGATCGATCGGCGCCTACGCGTTCTCAGGAAATTGTGGCTCCCGATCGATCGGCTTCAATTCCACGATCGATCGGCGCTTCCTCTGGTTGGCTTCGCGTAGTTGAGCCGATCGATCGGCTAATGTTCCGCGATCGATCGGCATATCCTCTGGCTTTTCGTTGCGTTTCTTGAAATTTCGGCCGATCGATCGGCTAATGAGCCGCGATCGATCGGCGATGCCTCTGCCTTTTTGGGCTCGTTAATGCAACTCTTGCCGATCGATCGGCTAATGAGCCGCGATCGATCGGGGATGACTCTGTCTATGTGTTCTCGTTTTCCTTTGCTCCAAAATGTTCCGTTTTGTGTACTTTTTCACCTCGGTTTCCGTACTTGTGCTTAAATAACCTGTACACTCACAAAACTCATTAAATAACATAAACTTGAGGAATTTAACAACAATTCAAGCCCGAATTTGCGATATATAAGTGAGTATTTTGCTCGCTTATCAATTATAATAAGTCTTAGGGACTCATTTGAATCTCCAATATGCGTTAAAAATTACCTTCACGCTAAAACAAAGTCATTATAACTAGTTTTGCCGAAATCGAGTCTTTAAAAGGCTTTTTTGGTTCCGAAGTGATACTAGCAATGTTGTTTTAATCCCAAATATTTATTTAAATATATAATATATTATAATAAGTCCTAGGGACTCATTTGGAGCTTCAACAAACCTTAAAAACTCACTTCGCGCTAATTCTAAGTGCTTATAACAAGTTTTAATTAAATCGAGCCTTTAAAGGGCTTTATTGGCTCCAATGTGACTGTAGCAAAGTTGTTTTGATCCTAAATGAGTATTTTAACATATATTGTGTTATAATAAGTGTGAGAGACTTATTTCGAGCTCAAACAAACATTAAAAAATCACTTCGCACAAAAACTAAGTCCTTTAAACAAGTTGTGCCTAAATCGAGCCTTTAAAGGGCTTTTTTGGCATCGAAATGACTAGAGCGAAGTTGTTTTGATCCCAAATGAGTATTTAAAGATATAATCTATTATAATAAGTCTTAGGTACTCATTTGGAGCTCCAATATGCCTTAAAAATTCATTTCGCGCAAAAACAAAGTCATTATAACTAGTTTTGCCGAAATCGAGTCTTTAAAAGGCTTTTTTGGTTCCGAAGTGACACTAGCAAAGTTGTTTTAATCCCAAATATTTATTTAAATATATAATATATTATAATAAGTCTTACGGACTCATTTGGAGCTTCAACAAACCTTAAAAACTCACTTCGCGCTAATTCTAAGTGCTTATAACAAGTTTTACCTAAATCGAGCCTTTAAAGGGCTTTATTGGCTCCAATGTGACTATAGCAAAGTTGTTTTGATCCTAAATGAATATTTTAACATATATTGTGTTATAATAAGTGTTAGAGACTTATTTCGAGCTCAAACAAACCTTAAAAAATCACTTCGCACAAAAACTAAGTCTGTTTGAAAAGTTGTGCTTAAATCGAGCCTTTATAGGGCTTTTTTGGCACCGAAATGACTATAGCGAAGTTGTTTTGATCCCAACTGAGTATTTAAACATATAATATATTATAATAAGTCTTAGGGACTCATTTGGAGCTCCAATATGCCTTAAAAATTCACTTCGCGCTAAAACAAAGTCATTATAACTAGTTTTGCCGAAATCGAGTCTTTAAAAGGCATTTTTGGTTCCGAAGTGACTCTAGCAAAGTTGTTTTAATCCCAAATATTTATTTAAATATATAATATATTATAATAAGTCTTAGGGACTGATTTGGAACTTCAACAAACCTTAAAAACTCACTTCGCGCTAATTCTAAGTGCTTATAACAAGTTTTACCTAAATCGAGCCTTTAAAGGGCTTTATTGGCTCCAATGTGACTGTAGCAAAGTTGTTTTGATCCTAAATGAGTATTTTAACATATATTGTGTTATAATAAGTGTTAAAGACTTATTTCGAGCTCAAACAAACCTTAAAAAATCACTTCGCACAAAAACTAAGTCCTTTTGACAAGTTGTGCTAAAATCGAGCCTTTATAGGGCTTTTTTTGCACCGAAATGACTATAGCGAAGTTGTTTTGATCCCAAATGAGTATTTAAACATATAATATATTATAATAAGTCATAGGTACTCATTTGGAGCTCCAATATGCCTTAAAAATTCACTTCGCGCTAAAACAAAGTCATTATAACTAGTTTTACCGAAATCGAGTCTTTAAAAGGGTTTTTTGGTTCCGAAGTGACTCTAGCAAAGTTGTTTCTATCCGAAATGTTTATTAAACATATAATCTATTATAATAAGTCTTAGGGACTCGTTTGGAGCTTCAACAAACCTTAAAAACTCACTTCGTGCTAAATCTAAGTGCTTATAACAAGTTTTACCTAAATCGAGCCTTTAAAGGGCTTTATTGGCTCTGATGTGACTCTAGCAAAGTTTTTTTCATCCTAATTTAGTACTTTAACATATATTGTGTCATAATAAGTCTTAGGGACTCATTTGGAGCTCAAACAAGCCTTAAAAAATCACTTCGCGTAAAAACTAAGACCTTTCTACAAGTTGTGCCTAAATCGAGCCTTTACAGGGCTTTTTTGGCACCGAAGTGTCTATAGCAAAGTTGTTTTGATCTCAAATGAGTATTAAAAAATATAATATATTATAATAAGTCTTAGGGACTCATTTGTAACTTCAACAAACTTTAAAAACTCACTTCGCGCTAAATCTAAGTGCTTATAAACAGTTTTACCTAAATCGAGCCTTTAAAGGGCTTTATTGGCTCCGATGTGACTCTAGCAAAGTTGTGTTGATCCTAAATGACTACTTTAACATATACTGTGTTGTAATAAGTCTTAGGGACTCATTTGGAGCTCAAACACGCCTTAAAAAATCACGTAGCGCAAAAACGAAGTCCTTTTTACAAATTGTGCCTAAATCGAGCCTTTAAAGGGATTTTTCGGCACCGAAGTAACTGTAGCGAAGTTGTTTTGATCCCAAATGAGTATTTAAACATATAATATATTATAATCAGCTTAGGGACTTATTTGGAGAATCAACAAACCTTAAAATCTCCCTTTGCGCTAAATCCAAGTGCTTATAACAAGTTTTACCTAAATCAAGCCTTTAAAGGGCATTTTTGGTTCCAATGTGACTGTAGCAAAGTTGTTTTGAACCTAAATGGGTATTTTAACATATATTATGTTATAATAAGTGTTAGGGACTCATTTCGATCTCAAACAAACCTTAAAAAATCACTTCGCACAAAAACTAAGTCCTTTTAACAAGTTGTGCCTAAATCGAGCCTTTATAGGTCTTTTTTGGCACCGAAATGACTATAGCGAAGTTGTTTTGATCCCAAATGAGTATTTAAACATATAATATATTATAATAAGTCTTAGGGACTCATTTGAATCTCCAATATGCCTTAAAAATTCACTTCACGCTAAAACAAAGTCATTATAACTAGTTTTGCCGAAATCGAGTCTTTAAAAGGCTTTTTTGGTTCCGAAGTGATACTAGCAATGTTGTTTTAATCCCAAATATTTATTTAAATATATAATATATTATAATAAGTCCTAGGGACTCATTTGGAGCTTCAACAAACCTTAAAAACTCACTTCGCGCTAATTCTAAGTGCTTATAACAAGTTTTAACTAAATCGAGCCTTTAAAGGGCTTTATTGGCTCCAATGTGACTGTAGCAAAGTTGTTTTGATCCTAAATGAGTATTTTAACATATATTGTGTTATAATAAGTGTTAGAGACTTATTTCGAGCTCAAACAAACATTAAAAAATCACTTCGCACAAAAACTAAGTCCTTTTAACAAGTTGTGCCTAAATCGAGCCTTTAAAGGGCTTTTTTGGCATCGAAATGACTATAGCGAAGTTGTTTTGATCCCAAATGAGTATTTAAAGATATAATCTATTATAATAAGTCTTAGGTACTCATTTGGAGCTCCAATATGCCTTAAAAATTCATTTCGCGCAAAAACAAAGTCATTATAACTAGTTTTGCCGAAATCGAGTCTTTAAAAGGCTTTTTTGGTTCCGAAGTGACACTAGCAAAGTTGTTTTAATCCCAAATATTTATTTAAATATATAATATATTATAATAAGTCTTACGGACTCATTTGGAGCTTCAACAAACCTTAAAAACTCACTTCGCGCTAATTCTAAGTGCTTATAACAAGTTTTACCTAAATCGAGCCTTTAAAGGGCTTTATTGGCTCCAATGTGACTATAGCAAAGTTGTTTTGATCCTAAATGAATATTTTAACATGTATTGTGTTATAATAAGTGTTAGAGACTTATTTCGAGCTCAAACAAACCTTAAAAAATCACTTCGCACAAAAACTAAGTCTGTTTGAAAAGTTGTGCTTAAATCGAGCCTTTATAGGGCTTTTTTGGCACCGAAATGACTATAGCGAAGTTGTTTTGATCCCAACTGAGTATTTAAACATATAATATATTATAATAAGTCTTAGGGACTCATTTGGAGCTCCAATATGCCTTAAAAATTCACTTCGCGTTAAAACAAAGTCATTATAACTAGTTTTGCCGAAATCGAGTCTTTAAAAGGCATTTTTAGTTCCGAAGTGACTCTAGCAAAGTTGTTTTAATCCCAAATATTTATTTAAATATATAATATATTATAATAAGTCTTAGGGACTGATTTGGAGCTTCAACAAACCTTAAAAACTCACTTCGCGCTAATTCTAAGTGCTTATAACAAGTTTTACCTAAATCGAGCCTTTAAAGGGCTTTATTGGCTCCAATGTGACTGTAGCAAAGTTGTTTTGATCCTAAATGAGTATTTTAACATATATTGTGTTATAATAAGTGTTAAAGACTTATTTCGAGCTCAAACAAACCTTAAAAAATCACTTCGCACAAAAACTAAGTCCTTTTGACAAGTTGTGCTAAAATCGAGCCTTTATAGGGCTTTTTTTGCACCGAAATGACTATAGCGAAGTTGTTTTGATCCCAAATGAGTATTTAAACATATAATATATTATAATAAGTCATAGGTACTCATTTGGAGCTCCAATATGCCTTAAAAATTCACTTCGCGCTAAAACAAAGTCATTATAACTAGTTTTACCGAAATCGAGTCTTTAAAAGGGTTTTTTGGTTCCGAAGTGACTCTAGCAAAGTTGTTTCTATCCGAAATGTTTATTAAACATATAATCTATTATAATAAGTCTTAGGGACTCGTTTGGAGCTTCAACAAACCTTAAAAACTCACTTCGTGCTAAATCTAAGTGCTTATAACAAGTTTTACCTAAATCGAGCCTTTAAAGGGCTTTATTGGCTCTGATGTGACTCTAGCAAAGTTTTTTTCATCCTAATTTAGTACTTTAACATATATTGTGTCATAATAAGTCTTAGGGACTCATTTGGAGCTCAAACAAGCCTTACAAAATCACTTCGCGTAAAAACTAAGTCCTTTCTACAAGTTGTGCCTAAATCGAGCCTTTACAGGGCTTTTTTGGCACCGAAGTGTCTATAGCAAAGTTGTTTTGATCTCAAATGAGTATTAAAAAATATAATATATTATAATAAGTCTTAGGGACTCATTTGCAGCTTCAACAAACTTTAAAAACTCACTTCGCGCTAAATCTAAGTGCTTATAAACAGTTTTACCTAAATCGAGCCTTTAAAGGGCTTTATTGGCTCCGATGTGACTCTAGCAAAGTTGTGTTGATCCTAAATGACTACTTTAACATATACTGTGTTGTAATAAGTCTTAGGGACTCATTTGGAGCTCAAACACGCCTTAAAAAATCACGTAGCGCAAAAACGAAGTCCTTTTTACAAATTGTGCCTAAATCGAGCCTTTAAAGGGCTTTTTCGGCACCGAAGTGACTGTAGCAAAGTTGTTTTGATCCCAAATGAGTATTTAAACATATAATATATTATAATCAGCTTAGGGACTTATTTGGAGAATCAACAAACCTTAAAATCTCCCTTTGCGCTAAATCCAAGTGCTTATAACAAGTTTTACCTAAATCAAGCCTTTAAAGGGCATTTTTGGTTCCAATGTGACTGTAGCAAAGTTGTTTTGAACCTAAATGGGTATTTTAACATATATTATGTTATAATAAGTGTTAGGGACTCATTTCGATCTCAAACAAACCTTAAAAAATCACTTCGCACAAAAACTAAGTCCTTTTAACAAGTTGTGCCTAAATCGAGCCTTTATAGGTCTTTTTTGGCACCGAAATGACTATAGCGAAGTTGTTTTGATCCCAAATGAGTATTTAAACATATAATATATTATAATAAGTCTTAGGGACTCATTTGAAGCTCCAATATGCCTTAAAAATTACCTTCACGCTAAAACAAAGTCATTATAACTAGTTTTGCCGAAATCGAGTCTTTAAAAGGCTTTTTTGGTTCCGAAGTGACACTAGCAAAGTTGTTTTAATCCCAAATATTTATTTAAATATATAATATATTATAATAAGTCTTAGGGACTCATTTGGAGCTTCAACAAACCTTAAAAACTCACTTCGCGCTAATTCTAAGTGCTTATAACAAGTTTTACCTAAATCGAGCCTTTAAAGGGCTTTATTGGCTCCAATGTGACTGTAGCAAAGTTGTTTTGATCCTAAATGAGTATTTTAACATATATTGTGTTATAATAAGTGTTAGAGACTTATTTCGAGCTCAAACAAACCTTAAAAAATCACTTCGCACAAAAACTAAGTCCTTTTGAAAAGTTGTGCTTAAATCGAGCCTTTATAGGGCTTTTTTGGCACCGAAATGACTATAGCGAAGTTGTTTTGATCCCAACTGAGTATTTAAACATATAATATATTATAATAAGTCTTAGGGACTCATTTGGAGCTCCAATATGCCTTAAAAATTCACTTCGCGCTAAAACAAAGTCATTATAACTAGTTTTGCCGAAATCGAGTCTTTAAAAGGCATTTTTTGTTCCGAAGTGACTCTAGCAAAGTTGTTTTAATCCCAAATATTTATTTAAATATATAATATATTATAATAAGTCTTAGGGACTGATTTGGAACTTCAACAAACCTTAAAAACTCACTTCGCGCTAATTCTAAGTGCTTATAACAAGTTTTACCTAAATCGAGCCTTTAAAGGGCTTTATTGGCTCCAATGTGACTGTAGCAAAGTTGTTTTGATCCTAAATGAGTATTTTAACATATATTGTGTTATAATAAGTGTTAAAGACTTATTTGGAGCTCAAACAAACCTTAAAAAATCACTTCGCACAAAAACTAAGTCCTTTTGACAAGTTGTGCTAAAATCGAGCCTTTATAGGGCTTTTTTTGCACCGAAATGACTATAGCGAAGTTGTTTTGATCCCAAATGAGTATTTAAACATATAATATATTATAATAAGTCATAGGTACTCATTTGGAGCTCCAATATGCCTTAAAAATTCACTTCGCGCTAAAACAAAGTCATTATAACTAGTTTTACCGAAATCGAGTCTTTAAAAGGGTTTTTTGGTTCCGAAGTGACTCTAGCAAAGTTGTTTCTATCCGAAATGTTTATTAAACATATAATCTATTATAATAAGTCTTAGGGACTCGTTTGGAGCTTCAACAAACCATAAAAACTCACTTCGTGCTAAATCTAAGTGCTTATAACAAGTTTGACCTAAATCGAGCCTTTAAAGGGCTTTATTGGCTCTGATGTGACTCTAGCAAATTTTTTTTCATCCTAATTTAGTACTTTAACATATATTGTGTCATAATAAGCCTTAGGGACTCATTTGGAGCTCAAACAAGCCTTAAAAAATCACTTCGCGGAAAAACTAAGACCTTTCTACAAGTTGTGCCTAAATCGAGCCTTTACAGGGCTTTTTTGGCACCGAAGTGTCTATAGCAAAGTTGTTTTGATCTCAAATGAGTATTAAAAAATATAATATATTATAATAAGTCTTAGGGATTCATTTGTAACTTCAACAAACTTTAAAAACTCACTTCGCGCTAAATCTAAGTGCTTATAAACAGTTTTACCTAAATCGAGCCTTTAAAGGGCTTTATTGGCTCCGATGTGACTCTAGCAAAGTTGTGTTGATCCTAAATGACTACTTTAACATATACTGTGTTGTAATAAGTCTTAGGGACTCATTTGGAGCTCAAACACGCCTTAAAAAATCACGTAGCGCAAAAACGAAGTCCTTTTTACAAATTGTGCCTAAATCGAGCCTTTAAAGGGATTTTTCGGCACCGAAGTAACTGTAGCGAAGTTGTTTTGATCCCAAATGAGTATTTAAACATATAATATATTATAATCAGCTTAGGGACTTATTTGGAGAATCAACAAACCTTAAAATCACCCTTTGCGCTAAATCCAAGTGCTTATAACAAGTTTTACCTAAATCAAGCCTTTAAAGGGCATTTTTGGTTCCAATGTGACTGTAGCAAAGTTGTTTTGAACCTAAATGGGTATTTTAACATATATTATGTTATAATAAGTGTTAGGGACTCATTTCGATCTCAAACAAACCTTAAAAAATCACTTCGCACAAAAACTAAGTCCTTTGAACAAGTTGTGCCTAAATCGAGCCTTTATAGGTCTTTTTTGGCACCGAAATGACTATAGCGAAGTTGTTTTGATCCCAAATGAGTATTTAAACATATAATATATTATAATAAGTCCTAGGAACTCATTTGGAGCTCCAATATGCCTTAAAAATTCCCTTCGCGCTAAAACAAAGTCATTATAACTAGTTTTGCCGAAATCGAGTCTTTAAAAGGCATTTTTGGTTCCGAAGTGACTCTAGCAAAGTTGTTTTAATCCCAAATATTTATTTAAATATATAATATATTATAATAAGTCTTAGGGACTGATTTGGAACTTCAACAAACCTTAAAAACTCAATTCGCGCTAATTCTAAGTGCTTATAACAAGTTTTACCTAAATCGAGCCTTTAAAGGGCTTTATTGGCTCCAATGTGACTGTAGCAAAGTTGTTTTGATCCTAAATGAGTATTTTAACATATATTGTGTTATAATAAGTGTTAAAGACTTATTTCGAGCTCAAACAAACCTTAAAAAATCACTTCGCACAAAAACTAAGTCATTTTGACAAGTTGTGCTAAAATCGAGCCTTTATAGGGCTTTTATTGCACCGAAATGACTATAGCGAAGTTGTTTTGATCCCAAATGAGTATTTAAACATATAATATATTATAATAAGTCATAGGTACTCATTTGGAGCTCGAATATGCCTTAAAAATTCACTTCGCGCAAAAACAAAGTCATTATAACTAGTTTTACCGAAATCGAGTCTTTAAAAGGGTTTTTTGGTTCCGAAGTGACTCTAGCAAAGTTGTTTCTATCCGAAATGTTTATTAAACATATAATCTATTATAATAAGTCTTAGGGACTCGTTTGGAGCTTCAACAAACCTTAAAAACTCACTTCGTGCTAAATCTAAGTGCTTATAATAAGTTTTGCCTAAATCGAGCCTTTAAAGGGCTTTATTGGCTCTGATGTGACTCTAGCAAAGTTTTTTTCATCCTAATTTAGTAATTTAATGTATATTGTGTCATAATAAGCCTTAGGGACTCATTTGGAGCTCAAACAAGCCTTAATAAATCACTTCGCGGAAAAACTAAGACCTTTCTACAAGTTGTGCCTAAATCGAGCCTTTACAGGGCTTTTTTGGCACCGAAGTGTCTATAGCAAAGTTGTTTTGATCTCAAATGAGTATTAAAAAATATAATATATTATAATAAGTCTTAGGGATTCATTTGTAACTTCAACAAACTTTAAAAACTCACTTCGCGCTAAATCTAAGTGCTTATAAACAGTTTTACCTAAATCGAGCCTTTAAAGGGCTTTATTGGCTCCGATGTGACTCTAGCAAAGTTGTGTTGATCCTAAATGACTACTTTAACATATACTGTGTTGTAATAAGTCTTAGGGACTCATTTGGAGCTCAAACACGCCTTAAAAA
>CM030883.1:611310-636291 GCA_018132145.1 Boehmeria nivea var. tenacissima
CTTTGCTAGAATTTGGAGCTCAAAATGAGTCCCTACGAATTATATTAATGTATTATATGTTCAACTACTGATTTGGGATCACAACAACTTTGCTAGAGTCACTTCGGAGCCGAAATACCCAATTTAGGGATCGATTTAGGCAAACTTGTTATAAGGACTTAGTTTTTGCGCGAGGTGAGCTTCTAAGTGTTGTTGGAGCTCAAAATGAGTCCCTACGAATTATATTAATGTATTATATATTCAAATACTGATTTGGGATCACAACAACTTTGCTAGAGTCACTTCGGAGCCAAAATACCCAATTTAGGGATCGATTTAGGCAAACTAGTTATAAGGACTTAGTTTTTGCGCGAGGTGAGTTTCTAAGTGTTGTTGGAGCTCAAAATGAGTCCCTAAGACTTATTATAATATATTATATTAAATTACACATTTGGGACCTAAACAACTTCGCTAGATTCACTTCGGAGCTCAAAAACAAATCTAAAGGCTCGATTTAGGCAAAACTAGTTACATAGACTTAGTTTTTGCGCGAGGTGAGTTTTTAGTGTTGTTGGAGGTCAAAATGAGTAGCTACGAATTATATTAATGTATTATATGTCAAATACTGATTTGGGATCACAACAACTTTGCTAGAGTCACTTCGGAGCCGAAATACCCAATTTAGGGATCGATTTAGGCAAACTTGTTATAAGGACTTAGTTTTTGCGCGAGGTGAGCTTCTAAGTGTTGTTGGAGCTCAAAATGAGTCCCTACGAATTATATTAATGTATTATATATTCAAATACTGATTTGGGATCACAACAACTTTGCTAGAGTCACTTCGGAGCCAAAATACCCAATTTAGGGATCGATTTAGGCAAACTTGTTATAAGGACTTAGTTTTTGCGCGAGGTGAGCTTCTAAGTGTTGTTGGAGCTCAAAATGAGTCCCTACGAATTATATTAATGTATTATATATTCAAATACTGATTTGGGATCACAACAACTTTGCTAGAGTCACTTCGGAGCCAAAAACAAATCTAAAGGCTCGATTTAGGCAAAACTAGTTACATAGACTTAGTTTTTGCGCGAGGTGAGTTTTTTAGTGTTGTTGGAGGTCAAAATGAGTAGCTACGAATTATATTAATGTATTATATGTCAAATACTGATTTGGGATCACAACAACTTTGCTAGAGTCACTTCGGAGCCGAAATACCCAATTTAGGGATCGATTTAGGCAAACTTGTTATAAGGACTTAGTTTTTGCGCGAGGTGAGCTTCTAAGTGTTGTTGGAGCTCAAAATGAGTCCCTACGAATTATATTAATGTATTATATGTTCAACTACTGATTTGGGATCACAACAACTTTGCTAGAGTCACTTCGGAGCCGAAATACCCAATTTAGGGATCGATTTAGGCAAACTTGTTATAAGGACTTAGTTTTTGCGCGAGGTGAGCTTCTAAGTGTTGTTGGAGCTCAAAATGAGTCCCTACGAATTATATTAATGTATTATTTATTCAAATACTGATTTGGGATCACAACAACTTTGCTAGAGTCACTTCGGAGCCAAAATACCCAATTTAGGGATCGATTTAGGCAAACTAGTTATAAGGACTTAGTTTTTGCGCGAGGTGAGTTTCTAAGTGTTGTTGGAGCTCAAAATGAGTCCCTAAGACTTATTATAATATATTATATTAAATTACACATTTGGGACCTAAACAACTTCGCTAGATTCACTTCGGAGCTCAAAAACAAATCTAAAGGCTCGATTTAGGCAAAACTAGTTACATAGACTTAGTTTTTGCGCGAGGTGAGTTTTTTAGTGTTGTTGGAGGTCAAAATGAGTAGCTACGAATTATATTAATGTATTATATGTTCAAATACTGATTTGGGATCACAACAACTTTGCTAGAGTCACTTCGGAGCCAAAATACCCAATTTAGGGATCGATTTAGGCAAACTTGTTATAAGGACTTAGTTTTTGCGCGAGGTGAGCTTCTAAGTGTTGTTGGAGCTCAAAATGAGTCCCTACGAATTATATTAATGTATTATATATTCAAATACTGATTTGGGATCACAACAACTTTGCTAGAGTCACTTCGGAGCCAAAATACCCAATTTAGGGATCGATTTAGGCAAACTAGTTATAAGGACTTAGTTTTTGCGCGAGGTGAGTTTCTAAGTGTTGTTGGAGCTCAAAATGAGTCCCTAAGACTTATTATAATATATTATATTAAATTACACATTTGGGACCTAAACAACTTCGCTAGATTCACTTCGGAGCTCAAAAACAAATCTAAAGGCTCGATTTAGGCAAAACTAGTTACATAGACTTAGTTTTTGCGCGAGGTGAGTTTTTTAGTGTTGTTGGAGGTCAAAATGAGTAGCTACGAATTATATTAATGTATTATATGTCAAATACTGATTTGGGATCACAACAACTTTGCTAGAGTCACTTCGGAGCCGAAATACCCAATTTAGGGATCGATTTAGGCAAACTTGTTATAAGGACTTAGTTTTTGCGCGAGGTGAGCTTCTAAGTGTTGTTGGAGCTCAAAATGAGTCCCTACGAATTATATTAATGTATTATATGTTCAACTACTGATTTGGGATCACAACAACTTTGCTAGAGTCACTTCGGAGCCGAAATACCCAATTTAGGGATCGATTTAGGCAAACTTGTTATAAGGACTTAGTTTTTGCGCGAGGTGAGCTTCTAAGTGTTGTTGGAGCTCAAAATGAGTCCCTAAGACTTATTATAATATATTATATTAAATTACACATTTGGGACCTAAACAACTTCGCTAGATTCACTTCGGAGCTCAAAAACCAATCTAAAGGCTCGATTTAGGCAAACTAGTTACATAGACTTAGTTTTTGCGCGAGGTGAGTTTTTTAGTGTTGTTGGAGGTCAAAATGAGTCCCTACGAATTATATTAATGTATTATATGTTCAAATACTGATTTGGGATCACAACAACTTTGCTAGAGTCACTTCGGAGCCGAAATACCCAATTTAGGGATCGATTTAGGCAAACTTGTTATAAGGACTTAGTTTTTGCGCGAGGTGAGCTTCTAAGTGTTGTTGGAGCTCAAATTGAGTCCCTACGAATTATATTAATGTATTATATATTCAAATACTGATTTGGGATCACAACAACTTTGCTAGAGTCACTTCGGAGCCAAAATACCCAATTTAGGGATCGATTTAGGCAAACTAGTTATAAGGACTTAGTTTTTGCGCGAGGTGAGTTTCTAAGTGTTGTTGGAGCTCAAAATGAGTCCCTAAGACTTATTATAATATATTATATTAAATTACACATTTGGGACCTAAACAACTTCGCTAGATTCACTTCGGAGCTCAAAAACAAATCTAAAGGCTCGATTTAGGCAAAACTAGTTACATAGACTTAGTTTTTGCGCGAGGTGAGTTTTTTAGTGTTGTTGGAGGTCAAAATGAGTCCTACGAATTATATTAATGTATTATATGTTCAAATACTGATTTGGGATCACAACAACTTTGCTAGAGTCACTTCGGAGCCGAAATACCCAATTTAGGGATCGATTTAGGCAAACTTGTTATAAGGACTTAGTTTTTGCGCGAGGTGAGCTTCTAAGTGTTGTTGGAGCTCAAAATGAGTCCCTACGAATTATATTAATGTATTATATATTCAAATACTGATTTGGGATCACAACAACTTTGCTAGAGTCACTTCGGAGCCAAAATACCCAATTTAGGGATCGATTTAGGCAAACTAGTTATAAGGACTTAGTTTTTGCGCGAGGTGAGTTTCTAAGTGTTGTTGGAGCTCAAAATGAGTCCCTAAGACTTATTATAATATATTATATTAAATTACACATTTGGGACCTAAACAACTTCGCTAGATTCACTTCGGAGCTCAAAAACAAATCTAAAGGCTCGATTTAGGCAAAACTAGTTACATAGACTTAGTTTTTGCGCGAGGTGAGTTTTTTAGTGTTGTTGGAGGTCAAAATGAGTCCCTACGAATTATATTAATGTATTATATGTTCAAATACTGATTTGGGATCACAACAACTTTGCTAGAGTCACTTCGGAGCCAAAATACCCAATTTAGGGATCGATTTAGGCAAACTTGTTATAAGGACTTAGTTTTTGCGCGAGGTGAGCTTCTAAGTGTTGTTGGAGCTCAAAATGAGTCCCTACGAATTATATTAATGTATTATATATTCAAATACTGATTTGGGATCACAACAACTTTGCTAGAGTCACTTCGGAGCCAAAATACCCAATTTAGGGATCGATTTAGGCAAACTAGTTATAAGGACTTAGTTTTTGCGCGAGGTGAGTTTCTAAGTGTTGTTGGAGCTCAAAATGAGTCCCTAAGACTTATTATAATATATTATATTAAATTACACATTTGGGACCTAAACAACTTCGCTAGATTCACTTCGGAGCTCAAAAACAAATCTAAAGGCTCGATTTAGGCAAAACTAGTTACATAGACTTAGTTTTTGCGCGAGGTGAGTTTTTTAGTGTTGTTGGAGGTCAAAATGAGTACCTACGAATTATATTAATGTATTATATGTCAAATACTGATTTGGGATCACAACAACTTTGCTAGAGTCACTTCGGAGCCGAAATACCCAATTTAGGGATCGATTTAGGCAAACTTGTTATAAGGACTTAGTTTTTGCGCGAGGTGAGCTTCTAAGTGTTGTTGGAGCTCAAAATGAGTCCCTACGAATTATATTAATGTATTATATATTCAAATACTGATTTGGGATCACAACAACTTTGCTAGAGTCACTTCGGAGCCAAAATACCCAATTTAGGGATCGATTTAGGCAAACTAGTTATAAGGACTTAGTTTTTGCGCGAGGTGAGTTTCTAAGTGTTGTTGGAGCTCAAAATGAGTCCCTAAGACTTATTATAATATATTATATTAAATTACACATTTGGGACCTAAACAACTTCGCTAGATTCACTTCGGAGCTCAAAAACAAATCTAAAGGCTCGATTTAGGCAAAACTAGTTACATAGACTTAGTTTTTGCGCGAGGTGAGTTTTTTAGTGTTGTTGGAGGTCAAAATGAGTAGCTACGAATTATATTAATGTATTATATGTCAAATACTGATTTGGGATCACAACAACTTTGCTAGAGTCACTTCGGAGCCAAAATACCCAATTTAGGGATCGATTTAGGCAAACTTGTTATAAGGACTTAGTTTTTGCGCGAGGTGAGCTTCTAAGTGTTGTTGGAGCTCAAAATGAGTCCCTACGAATTATATTAATGTATTATATATTCAAATACTGATTTGGGATCACAACAACTTTGCTAGAGTCACTTCGGAGCCAAAATACCCAATTTAGGGATCGATTTAGGCAAACTAGTTATAAGGACTTAGTTTTTGCGCGAGGTGAGTTTCTAAGTGTTGTTGGAGCTCAAAATGAGTCCCTAAGACTTATTATAATATATTATATTAAATTACACATTTGGGACCTAAACAACTTCGCTAGATTCACTTCGGAGCTCAAAAACAAATCTAAAGGCTCGATTTAGGCAAAACTAGTTACATAGACTTAGTTTTTGCGCGAGGTGAGTTTTTTAGTGTTGTTGGAGGTCAAAATGAGTAGCTACGAATTATATTAATGTATTATATGTCAAATACTGATTTGGGATCACAACAACTTTGCTAGAGTCACTTCGGAGCCGAAATACCCAATTTAGGGATCGATTTAGGCAAACTTGTTATAAGGACTTAGTTTTTGCGCGAGGTGAGCTTCTAAGTGTTGTTGGAGCTCAAAATGAGTCCCTACGAATTATATTAATGTATTATATGTTCAACTACTGATTTGGGATCACAACAACTTTGCTAGAGTCACTTCGGAGCCGAAATACCCAATTTAGGGATCGATTTAGGCAAACTTGTTATAAGGACTTAGTTTTTGCGCGAGGTGAGCTTCTAAGTGTTGTTGGAGCTCAAAATGAGTCCCTACGAATTATATTAATGTATTATATATTCAAATACTGATTTGGGATCACAACAACTTTGCTAGAGTCACTTCGGAGCCAAAATACCCAATTTAGGGATCGATTTAGGCAAACTAGTTATAAGGACTTAGTTTTTGCGCGAGGTGAGTTTCTAAGTGTTGTTGGAGCTCAAAATGAGTCCCTAAGACTTATTATAATATATTATATTAAATTACACATTTGGGACCTAAACAACTTCGCTAGATTCACTTCGGAGCTCAAAAACAAATCTAAAGGCTCGATTTAGGCAAAACTAGTTACATAGACTTAGTTTTTGCGCGAGGTGAGTTTTTTAGTGTTGTTGGAGGTCAAAATGAGTAGCTACGAATTATATTAATGTATTATATGTTCAAATACTGATTTGGGATCACAACAACTTTGCTAGAGTCACTTCGGAGCCGAAATACCCAATTTAGGGATCGATTTAGGCAAACTTGTTATAAGGACTTAGTTTTTGCGCGAGGTGAGCTTCTAAGTGTTGTTGGAGCTCAAAATGAGTCCCTACGAATTATATTAATGTATTATATATTCAAATACTGATTTGGGATCACAACAACTTTGCTAGAGTCACTTCGGAGCCAAAATACCCAATTTAGGGATCGATTTAGGCAAACTAGTTATAAGGACTTAGTTTTTGCGCGAGGTGAGTTTCTAAGTGTTGTTGGAGCTCAAAATGAGTCCCTAAGACTTATTATAATATATTATATTAAATTACACATTTGGGACCTAAACAACTTCGCTAGATTCACTTCGGAGCTCAAAAACAAATCTAAAGGCTCGATTTAGGCAAAACTAGTTACATAGACTTAGTTTTTGCGCGAGGTGAGTTTTTTAGTGTTGTTGGAGGTCAAAATGAGTAGCTACGAATTATATTAATGTATTATATGTCAAATACTGATTTGGGATCACAACAACTTTGCTAGAGTCACTTCGGAGCCGAAATACCCAATTTAGGGATCGATTTAGGCAAACTTGTTATAAGGACTTAGTTTTTGCGCGAGGTGAGCTTCTAAGTGTTGTTGGAGCTCAAAATGAGTCCCTACGAATTATATTAATGTATTATATGTTCAACTACTGATTTGGGATCACAACAACTTTGCTAGAGTCACTTCGGAGCCGAAATACCCAATTTAGGGATCGATTTAGGCAAACTTGTTATAAGGACTTAGTTTTTGCGCGAGGTGAGCTTCTAAGTGTTGTTGGAGCTCAAAATGAGTCCCTACGAATTATATTAATGTATTATATATTCAAATACTGATTTGGGATCACAACAACTTTGCTAGAGTCACTTCGGAGCCAAAATACCCAATTTAGGGATCGATTTAGGCAAACTAGTTATAAGGACTTAGTTTTTGCGCGAGGTGAGTTTCTAAGTGTTGTTGGAGCTCAAAATGAGTCCCTACGACTTATATTAATATATTATATTCAAATACTGATTTGGGATCACAACAACTTTGCTAGAGTCACTTCGGAGCTCAAATACCAATTTAGGGCTCGATTTAGGCAAACTAGTTATAAGGACTTAGTTTTTGCGCGAGGTGAGCTTCTTAGTGTTGTTGGAGCTCAAAATGAGTCCCTACGAATTATATTAATGTATTATATGTCAAATACTGATTTGGGATCACAACAACTTTGCTAGAGTCACTTCGGAGCCGAAATACCCAATTTAGGGATCGATTTAGGCAAACTTGTTATAAGGACTTAGTTTTTGCGCGAGGTGAGCTTCTAAGTGTTGTTGGAGCTCAAAATGAGTCCCTACGAATTATATTAATGTATTATATGTTCAACTACTGATTTGGGATCACAACAACTTTGCTAGAGTCACTTCGGAGCCAAAATACCCAATTTAGGGATCGATTTAGGCAAACTTGTTATAAGGACTTAGTTTTTGCGCGAGGTGAGCTTCTAAGTGTTGTTGGAGCTCAAAATGAGTCCCTACGAATTATATTAATGTATTATTTATTCAAATACTGATTTGGGATCACAACAACTTTGCTAGAGTCACTTCGGAGCCAAAATACCCAATTTAGGGATCGATTTAGGCAAACTAGTTATAAGGACTTAGTTTTTGCGCGAGGTGAGTTTCTAAGTGTTGTTGGAGCTCAAAATGAGTCCCTAAGACTTATTATAATATATTATATTAAATTACACATTTGGGACCTAAACAACTTCGCTAGATTCACTTCGGAGCTCAAAAACAAATCTAAAGGCTCGATTTAGGCAAAACTAGTTGCATAGACTTAGTTTTTGCGCGAGGTGAGTTTTTTAGTGTTGTTGGAGGTCAAAATGAGTAGCTACGAATTATATTAATGTATTATATGTCAAATACTGATTTGGGATCACAACAACTTTGCTAGAGTCACTTCGGAGCCGAAATACCCAATTTAGGGATCGATTTAGGCAAACTTGTTATAAGGACTTAGTTTTTGCGCGAGGTGAGCTTCTAAGTGTTGTTGGAGCTCAAAATGAGTCCCTACGAATTATATTAATGTATTATATGTTCAACTACTGATTTGGGATCACAACAACTTTGCTAGAGTCACTTCGGAGCCGAAATACCCAATTTAGGGATCGATTTAGGCAAACTTGTTATAAGGACTTAGTTTTTGCGCGAGGTGAGCTTCTAAGTGTTGTTGGAGCTCAAAATGAGTCCCTACGAATTATATTAATGTATTATATATTCAAATACTGATTTGGGATCACAACAACTTTGCTAGAGTCACTTCGGAGCCAAAATACCCAATTTAGGGATCGATTTAGGCAAACTAGTTATAAGGACTTAGTTTTTGCGCGAGGTGAGTTTCTAAGTGTTGTTGGAGCTCAAAATGAGTCCCTAAGACTTATTATAATATATTATATTAAATTACACATTTGGGACCTAAACAACTTCGCTAGATTCACTTCGGAGCTCAAAAACAAATCTAAAGGCTCGATTTAGGCAAAACTAGTTGCATAGACTTAGTTTTTGCGCGAGGTGAGTTTTTTAGTGTTGTTGGAGGTCAAAATGAGTAGCTACGAATTATATTAATGTATTATATGTCAAATACTGATTTGGGATCACAACAACTTTGCTAGAGTCACTTCGGAGCCGAAATACCCAATTTAGGGATCGATTTAGGCAAACTTGTTATAAGGACTTAGTTTTTGCGCGAGGTGAGCTTCTAAGTGTTGTTGGAGCTCAAAATGAGTCCCTACGAATTATATTAATGTATTATATGTTCAACTACTGATTTGGGATCACAACAACTTTGCTAGAGTCACTTCGGAGCCGAAATACCCAATTTAGGGATCGATTTAGGCAAACTTGTTATAAGGACTTAGTTTTTGCGCGAGGTGAGCTTCTAAGTGTTGTTGGAGCTCAAAATGAGTCCCTACGAATTATATTAATGTATTATATATTCAAATACTGATTTGGGATCACAACAACTTTGCTAGAGTCACTTCGGAGCCAAAATACCCAATTTAGGGATCGATTTAGGCAAACTAGTTATAAGGACTTAGTTTTTGCGCGAGGTGAGTTTCTAAGTGTTGTTGGAGCTCAAAATGAGTCCCTAAGACTTATTATAATATATTATATTAAATTACACATTTGGGACCTAAACAACTTCGCTAGATTCACTTCGGAGCTCAAAAACAAATCTAAAGGCTCGATTTAGGCAAAACTAGTTACATAGACTTAGTTTTTGCGCGAGGTGAGTTTTTTAGTGTTGTTGGAGGTCAAAATGAGTAGCTACGAATTATATTAATGTATTATATGTCAAATACTGATTTGGGATCACAACAACTTTGCTAGAGTCACTTCGGAGCCGAAATACCCAATTTAGGGATCGATTTAGGCAAACTTGTTATAAGGACTTAGTTTTTGCGCGAGGTGAGCTTCTAAGTGTTGTTGGAGCTCAAAATGAGTCCCTACGAATTATATTAATGTATTATATATTCAAATACTGATTTGGGATCACAACAACTTTGCTAGAGTCACTTCGGAGCCAAAATACCCAATTTAGGGATCGATTTAGGCAAACTAGTTATAAGGACTTAGTTTTTGCGCGAGGTGAGTTTCTAAGTGTTGTTGGAGCTCAAAATGAGTCCCTAAGACTTATTATAATATATTATATTAAATTACACATTTGGGACCTAAACAACTTCGCTAGATTCACTTCGGAGCTCAAAAACAAATCTAAAGGCTCGATTTAGGCAAAACTAGTTACATAGACTTAGTTTTTGCGCGAGGTGAGTTTTTTAGTGTTGTTGGAGGTCAAAATGAGTAGCTACGAATTATATTAATGTATTATATGTCAAATACTGATTTGGGATCACAACAACTTTGCTAGAGTCACTTCGGAGCCGAAATACCCAATTTAGGGATCGATTTAAGCAAACTTGTTATAAGGACTTAGTTCCTGCGCGAGGTGAGCTTCTAAGTGTTGTTGGAGCTCAAGATGAGTCCCTACGAATTATATTAATGTATTATATATTCAAATACTGATTTGGGATCACAACAACTTTGCTAGAGTCACTTCGGAGCCCAAATACCCAATTTAGGGATCGATTTAGGCAAACTAGTTATAAGGACTTAGTTTTTGCGCGAGGTGAGTTTCTAAGTGTTGTTGGAGCTCAAAATGAGTCCCTAAGACTTATTATAATATATTATATTAAATTACACATTTGGGACCTAAACAACTTCGCTAGATTCACTTCGGAGCTCAAAAACAAATCTAAAGGCTCGATTTAGGCAAAACTAGTTACATAGACTTAGTTTTTGCGCGAGGTGAGTTTTTTAGTGTTGTTGGATGTCAAAATGAGTAGCTACGAATTATATTAATGTATTGATACGATCCTCGTTGGACGAGAACCGATGTTGTCGATCGTTTCCTTGTCGGATTGCACGGGCCGGATAAAAACCCCGTCGGAGACTCGGTTAGGATGCTCGAAGGGACGCCACAACGGTTGCGAAATAGCCGTTGATAAGTCGGGGATTGTGGAACGCCACAAACGGTTGCGGGAAATAGCCGTTTGATAAGTTCTTCGAAGAATCGTCAAGGATTCGCCTTGATCGATTCGAGTTCTGAGAAACGTCTCAGAGAGAGAAGAGAGAAAAACTCACAAGTTTTTGTTATAAACTGATAAACTGCCTTTCTCTTCCCTCAGAATGTCTTTAAATAGTCTTACACGCTTAAAAGGCTGAAAAGTAAAAGTTACAACCAAAATTTCGAAGGAAACGCTCGTGAGGCGGTTTCCTCGCGGTTTGCCGATCGATCGGTGCGGTGAGGCGATCGATCGGCAGAAGGGGCGATCGATCGGCTGAAAGCCACGATCGATCGGCAAAGCTCCTGCCCGTTTTGTTGCCTGTGCGCCGATCGGTCGGCCAAGGATGGCGAACGATCGGCAAAGCTCCTGCCAAAATGCGTCCTTTGTGCGATCGATCGGCTACAATTGCGCGATCGATCGGCGGTGCTTCGGGTCTCCTTCCTAAAACTCCTCCAAAACAAGTCTAAATGATCTAAAAGTGTTACAATTGTCTCTAACACTTACTTACACATTATTTAATAGAAAATTACATGATAATTAATGTAAATTCTTCGACGAACACCTAGTTGTCCGTCCGGCTTCTTTCTCGGTCTCAAGCTGCTTGAATAACGTGCACGCACGTTGTCTTTGACTCGCTCGGATGACCTCGTTCCTTGAAGAAGCTTGTCATGAACAAGCTAAGTTGTTCCTTGAACCGTTTGGTACGGGCTCTCGTCATCGGACCTTCGGGAGCGTCGATGGTGGAATCACTCCTCTGAATGCGATCGAGTATAGCACGGTCCATGATCGCATCATCCTCCTCCTCTTCGAAAGGATTTGTCCTCAAATCTGTATCTGCGAGAAAAGGAGATAAATCAGCGACATTAAAAGTTGCACTTATATTATACTCACCAGGTAGGTCAAGTTGATAAGCGTTGTTGTTGATACGCTTGATGACTTGAAAAGGACCATCTCCTCGTGGTAGAAGCTTGGACTTCCGATGCTCGGGAAATCGCTCTTTACGCATGTGCAACCAAACCCAATCTCCGGGTTCAAATACAACCTCTCTACGCCCCTTGTTTGCTTGCTTAGCGTACGTCTGAGTACGTCGCTCTATGTTCCGCCTGGCGTCTTCATGGATCTTCTTGACAAACTCCGCCTTCTTCTTTCCATCTGCATTCACACGTTCAGATAAAGGCAAAGATAATAGATCCAATGGTGTTAGTGGATTGAAACCATAAACAATTTCAAAGGGAGAAAATTTTGTCGTGTAGTGGACAGCCCTGTTATAAGCAAATTCTACGTGTGGTAAACAATCCTCCCAAGTTTTGATGTTCTTTTTGATAATGGCTCTCAAAAGTGTAGACAAGGTTCTATTCACTACTTCGGTTTGCCCATCGGTTTGAGGGTGACACGTTGTACTAAACAATAACTTAGTACCCAACTTAGCCCACAAGGTCTTCCAGAAGTAACTAAGAAACTTAGCATCCCTATCCGACACAATAGACCTCGGCATTCCATGCAAGCGAACAACCTCCCTAAAGAACAAATCAGCCACATTAGACGCATCATCAGTTTTATGACATGGAATGAAATGCGCCATCTTAGAAAACCTATCGACCACCACGAAGACTGAATCCCTACCCCGACGAGTCCTAGGCAAACCAAGGACAAAATCCATAGACACATCTACCCAAGGTGCTTCTGGAATAGGAAGTGGGGTATAAAGACCATGAGGATTGGACTTGGACTTAGCTTGCTTGCATTTGACACACCTCTCACAAATCCTCTCGACATCTCTCCTTAATCGTGGCCAGTAAAAGTGTGGGTGGAGGATCTCTAATGTTTTTGCTACCCCAAAATGTCCCATTAATCCTCCACTGTGTGCCTCTCGCACGAGTAACTCTCGGATGGAGCTTTGAGGAATGCACAATCTAGATCCTTTGAATAAGAATCCATCATGCCGATAAAAGTCTTCTTTGCCTGATCTTTCACAATTAACAAACACATCAGCAAAATCAGGATCACTAGCATACATTTCCTTAAGATGTTCAAAACCCAAAAGTTTAGTTGTGAGAGTTGAAAGTAGTGTATACCTGCGAGAAAGGGCATCGGCTACCACATTCTCCTTACCTTTCTTGAATTTGATAACATACGGGAAAGGCTCCAAGAATTCCATCCATTGAGCATGGCGTCGGTTGAGTTTGTGTTGCGCCTTCAAGAACTTGAGTGATTCATGGTCGGTGTGGACCACGAACTCTCGCGCCAACAAATAGTGCTGCCACGTCTCCAATGCTCGGACGAGTGCATACATCTCCTTGTCATAAGTAGGGTAATTTAAGGTCGCCCCACTTAGTTTCTCACTGAAGAAGGCGATGGGTCGCCTATCTTGCATGAGAACTGCTCCAATGCCAACTCCTGATGTATCGCACTCCACTTCGAAAGGTTTGTCGAAGTTAGGCAAGGCTAATACCGGCGGGTTGATCAATCGATCCTTGATTGCCTGAAAAGCCTGTTCTTGTTCTTCGCCCCATTGGAAGACAACGTTCTTCTTCATTACCTCAGTGAAGGGGGCGGCGACAGTGCTAAAATCCTTGACAAAGCGGCGGTAGAATCCCGCTAGGCCATGGAAACTTCGGACCTGTGAGGCATTAGATGGTGTTGGCCATTCTCGAATGGAACGCACCTTCTCTTGATCTACCTGCACTCCGTTAGCACTCACAACAAAACCCAAAAATATGATATGGTCGGTGTAGAATGTGCACTTCTGTAAATTAGCATACAATTTCTCTTGTCTAAGCACAATGAAAACTTGTTTTAAATGTAAAACATGTTCATCCAAGGACTTGCTATAGATCAAGATGTCATCAAAATACACAACTACAAATTTACCAATGAAAGAACGCAATACATGGTTCATGAGCCGCATAAATGTGCTAGGAGCATTGGTCAACCCAAATGGCATCACTAACCATTCATACAACCCTTGCTTGGTTTTGAAAGCCGTTTTCCACTCATCACCCTCACGCATGCGAATTTGGTGATATCCACTCTTTAAATCTACTTTTGAAAACATGCATGCACCATGAAGTTCATCCAACATATCATCCAAACGAGGAATTGGAAAGCGATACTTTACCGTGATATTATTGATTGCTCGACAATCAACGCACATTCTTGATGACCCTTCTTTCTTTGGCACTAGTAGCACAGGCACCGCGCAAGGACTCATACTCTCCCGAATGTAGCCCTTGGAAAGTAATTCCTCAACTTGCCGTTGCAGCTCTTTTGTCTCCTCCGGATTGGCCCGGTAGGCAGGTCTATTTGGTAAAGTGGCTCCGGGTACGAAATCGATTTGATGTTCGATTCCTCGGATGGGTGGCAACTCCGGTGGTATCTCATCTACCACTACGTCCTCAAAATCCTGCAAAAGAGAAACAATAGAACTAGGCAATTCCTCACCTTGTGCGTTAGCAAAAAGGGTAGCCTCCTTGTACACCAATAAAATCATTGGCTCGCCTGAAAGATAGGCCTTCTCAAGGCCACGTTGTCTAAGAAGAAAACTTTTCTTCTTGCTCTCCTTTCTTTCCACTCCGTTGCTAGAGTGTTTGTTTCTCTCTTGTTTTTCCACTCGTGGTGTTTCACTCACAACCCCACTCTCTTGTTGTTTATCCTTCTCACTCAGGGTGTTTTCCTTTTCTAATTCCCTTCGCTCAATCTCACTTTGAAGAAATCGTTGATCCTCAAGGACTTGGCTAGGGGTTAATGGTACAAGAGCAACCAATTTGCCCTTGTATGGCACGGTGTACTTGTTGGTATAGCCGTCATGTGTAGCTCACCTATCGAATTGCCAAGGCCTGCCAAGTAGCAAATGCGTTGCCTCCATAGGTACAACATCACAAAGTACCTCGTCTTCATACTTGCCAATTTGGAATGACACTAACACTTGGTGTGTAACCTTGACTCCCGCTTTCATTGAGCCATTGCAATTTGTACGGGCGGGGGTGCTTAAGCAATGGTAGGGACAACTTCTCCACCAAGGCCTCGCTTGCCACATTAGTACAACTACCACCGTCAATGATCAAACTACAGATTTTATCTTTTACCTTGCACCGTGCATAGAAGATATTTTCTCTTTGTGCGTCATCGTAGCTTTTTGCTTGGCTACTCAACGCCCTTCTGGTCACCGCAATTAACCCATGCGTCTCCCTAACATCTTCTACTTCCGTCTCCTCCTCCTCTTCTTCTGTTTCATACTCGTCGTCGGGCCTTAACAACATGGTCCGCTTGTTCGGACATTGTGTGGCAATGTGACCTCGCCCCTGGCATTTGAAACACTTAATATCACGATTGCGAGAAGAAGTGTTATCGGTAGTACCTCGAGTCGTGGGAGCAGTAGAACTGGATGGTTTGCTCTCGTGCTTGGGTGGAAACGAGGTGGGTTTGTCATCACGCTTGGTAAATGAAGGCTTCCACGGGGTTCGCTCACCAAACTTACTACGCCGTCCCCCTGACTTGAACTGCCTCTCAACTTGGATAGCCTTGTGAAGCAATTCGTGCATTTGTAGGTAGTGATGCAATTCTACCTCATTAGCAATTTCCACATTCAACCCAGCAATGAATCGAGCCATAGTCACCTCCTCATCCTCCTCCAAACCTAGACGGATCATGATCATCTCCATCTCCTGATGATAATCTTCCACACTCTTACTACCCTGAGTCAATCGCAGCAGACGTTTATGAAGTTCTCGGTAATAATGAGCCGGGACAAACCGCCTCTTCATTGACACGATCATGGTCGACGAACAAGCACTTTGAAGAGGAAGGGAACGATGCGATACGGTGATGATTCAAGAGGAGCAACTTTGTTGAAGCTCAAAATCAGAGATGTTAAGTTATCACTAGATTTTGAAAAGATTTATGGTACTTTTTGGAAGCATATTACATATCAAATCGAAGAGCATCGAAAGAGCTTTCCAACGACATATCATACGCGCAATTTCGACTAGTAACGAAGGAGATATGAGCGTTGCAAAATCAGTGCGCAGATTGAGAGTCGTAGCCGAACGTTCGCCCAGAAGCCAAGAACGACCGCCCAGTGCCGCGAACGTTCGCCCCGATTTGGAGAACGACCGCCCGAAATAAGTGTCAGGCAGATTGAGCGCCGGTCGATCGCCCAACTTCGCGAACGACCGCCCGAATCCGACGAATTCTTATCTTTGACGTGTTTTTAGGTTATTTTTAGTAATTTTTGAATTCTTTTTGGATATTTCCGAATTTTAATTATTTTAGTTTCCAATTAGGGTTGTAAAAAGTATCAAGCCTATTTAAAGGCCAATATCAATAAGAAAAAGTAGAATACGTTTATTCCAATTGTGAGAGTTCTCTCTTCTGGTTCTTGGAACCTCAATCTATCGAACTTATCAAGATTGATAATCTTGTGGCGTTCAACCGACTTATCAAACGGTAATTCCGCGACCGTTTGTGGCGTCCATCGATCCCCGACTTATCAACGGCTATTCCGCATCCGTTGTGGCGTTAATTCAAGCATCCTAATCGAGTCTTTTGACGGGATTTCTATCCAGTTCGTGTCGTCCAACAAGAAAACGATCGTCAACCTGGTTCTCGTTACGAGGATCGCATCATTCATAATCGCCTTCATCTCGTCCCACGTTTCCACAGGACGTTCATTGTTCCGTCGCCTGCTGGTTGCTACCTGATCCCACCAAGTAAGTGCATATTCAGTGAACTCAGTAACAGCAAGTTTTACCTTTTTCCGGTCGGAGTAGCGGTGTATGTCGAAAACATGCTCAATGATGCGATCCTCGTAGCGAGAACCGGGTTGACGATCGTTTTCTTGTTGGAGGACACGGACTTGATAGGAATCCCGTCAAAAGACTCGATTAAGGTGCTTGAATTGACGCCACAACGGATGCGGAATCGCCGTTGATAAGTCGATTGGTTGAGGAACGCCACAAACGGTTGCGGAAGGCCGTTTGATAAGTTCGATGCGAATCGTCAAGCGTTGGACTTGAACGATTCAAGCTTCCGAGACAAACTCAGGAAGAAAACCTCAAAGGTGTTTTTTTTCACAAATAACGTAGTCTACTTTTGTTATTCAAATTGGCCTTTAAATAGGCTAAGAGATTACAACCCTAATTTACCAACTAAATAAATCAGAAATTCGGACATATCCCAAACAATTCGAAAAATACCAAAAATAATAAAGAAAACGCGTAAAATAAAGTCTGAGCGATATTGTCTCGTGTACGCGCGATCGATCGGCAGCTCTAGGCGATCGATCGGCTAGAGGCGCAATCGATCGGCCCGAAGCGTGCGATCGATCGGCACAGATTCGCCCAACTTCACTCTCCCTCGCGCGATCGTTCGGCCAAGTGTGGCGAACGATCGGCGCTGCCTCTGCCCGAATTCTCTCTTCAGCGCGATCGATCGGCTGCATTGCGCGACCGATCGGCATGTCCTCGGATTTCCTTCGGCCAAAACTTCCCAAAACAATCCTAAATCACCCTAAAAATGTTCCAAACAATTCTAACACTTATTTAAACAATATATAATGAAAAATTACATAAAAGAACTTAAATAATAAAAATAAAACAAAAGGTCTTCCACGCTTGACTAAAGGCTCTTCTTGGTGGCTTCAACCTTCTCCTGTGCTGTACGATATGAGGGCTTTCCCTTGGATTTGGCATGCTTATCTTGACCCGTCGCCCTTAAGTCTCCGGGATCCAAGGTGATAGATGGCACGCTGACCAGGGTCGCGTCACTCAATCTTCTTTTCCCACTCCAAATAAGCTTCGGGGTCATTCCGACCCTTAAACTCGGGAATCCTTTGCTTAATGCTTGCGAGATTGTCATCCTCCCGTCGATTATCCCGACGAGCTTGTTCATATCTCCTCCTGTCGGGACCACCCTCATCGTAATCATACTCCTCGTATTCTTCCTCCAAATCGTCTCGTCTTCGTCGTGGTTGCGCTCGATGCTGACGTGGAGCGGCTTGGTTCCTTCTTCCTTCATTCTCCCCTTGCTCCCGTTCCGCCCTCATCTCACCCATTTCTCCTCTCTATGCGTCACCTCACGCATTAGAGCTTGCATTTGGCCCCTTAGCGCCTCCATCACGATGTTGTTATCCGCTGGCCTAACACGCTCGGCTCGTGCTCCGTCTTCTCCGCTGCCTGACATGGTTAGAAGTACAACAGAAAAATTGGACCTCACAACACTCCCTCACGTGTTTCACTCGGAAGAATTTTGATGAGGACGTGTCCAACAAGGAACTCAAAGCCAAGTACCAAGTACCGGTAGGACCCGTGACGAGAGCCAAAGCGAGGAAATTTAAGGAGGAGCTGAACAGTCTGATCATCAAGCTCCAAGATGAAGAAGGAGACAAGCTCGTGAAGGAGGAAATCCAAGGAAGCCAAGAAACGCCCATGAAGAATGTCATTCGGGCTGAATTGGATTAAAAAAAAGACTATCTTTGCTGTTTAATAATTGTTTTGGGCCAAAAGACATGTTATTTAAAACCCATACGTATTTGTATTGGGTTGGGCCTCTTGTTTTATGTTACTTGCACTAAAATAAGGCTAAATGGGCCTCTTAGGTTTAGCAACCCATGGAGCTACGAATTTACTTTGTAAACTCTATAAACAAAGCCTTAAGGCTGATGGAATAATCAGAATGCAAATATTTGGAGTTAGAACATTTTATTCTCTCTTTGGTTCATTTAGAACTATTCGTTTCTCTCACAAAGCGGTGCGTGTGAGAGTTCGATACCGACTCATCAGACGGCCTGTCGCATCCGTCCGTGGCGTCATTCAATCCACCTTTCATTCCTGAAATCGTAGACGATCCGCCGCTGTGCTAGTTCGGATATTGGGTCTCGGAGCAAGTCGACTAGGGTTCATATCAATTGGTATCAGAGCCAGTCTTCTACATTAGGTTTGTCTATCCTTTTATTAGTTTTTGTTTGTGTCAATTCGTGTGAAAAAAAAATAGTCTGGGTTGTGTTCTTGTTTTGTTCGTGTCAATCTTGTTCGATTTCCGTTGTTAGCCTGCTCATATTCTTTGTTTCATGTCATTTTGTGTGTCATTCTGTCCGTTCTTTGTGTTTGGTGTCATTTGTTCGTATCCAATTCATTGGGATTGTTTTCGGGTAATTTAGGGTTTGTCGAGTTGTTTAACATTGGTCATATTTTTATCTTACTTTTTTTTTTTTTGGGTTTTACAGTTGAAATCTTATGTTAAATTGGGTTTAGAGTCATTAAAATTAGGTTTCTTAGCGTTTGGGTATCAAGTTTTCGAGTTTAGAGTCATTTGAGCACATATTCGCGAAGGAAACCCGAGGCATCGCCGGTCGATCGCCCCATACTGCCGAACGATCGCCCGATTTTTACACCGTTCAGCAGAACGTCTGCCGGTCGATCGCTGATTCCTAGCCGAGCGATCGCCCGAAAAAAAAATAAAAAAAAATAAAAACTAAAAAAGAGTACAAAAGTGCTTCAAAAATTTTTCTTTCGTTTTACGAATCCATACATCTTTTAGAGTGTTTTGAGATAGGTGTAGTGTTATCAAAAAAAATTTCGACCATTTTTCTGGTATTTTCCATCATTTTTATACTATTTGGGAAAGTCGTCTTTTAAAGTCCTTGAAGTCGTTCCTGTCGTTTTGGTTAAGGTCTTCGAAAAAAAAAAAAATTCCGAGTCGTTTTGGTGTATCTTTCATCAT
Source organism: Boehmeria nivea var. tenacissima (assembly GCA_018132145.1). Classification (NCBI taxonomy): domain Eukaryota; kingdom Viridiplantae; phylum Streptophyta; class Magnoliopsida; order Rosales; family Urticaceae; genus Boehmeria; species Boehmeria nivea. The sequence goes on from CM030883.1 coordinate 631,049, forward strand.
CGTGCTTTGTGTTTTCTTTGAGTAGTTCGATACGACCCTATAGAGAGTTTGATTGAGTGGTAAAAGGCAGAGAGTATATTTATCGCCATTATCAAACACGAGAGCAGAGTGACATTTTCGAGCGCAAACACGTGAGGGAGTGTATAGTGAGGATTATTTTATCTAACCATTTCCTTGCAGCAAACAATGTCAAACAATAGCGGCGATAACGAAGGTATTCCAGATCAGAGGGTAATGATGGAAGCAATGACAGGAGAGATGAGACGGATGATGAGAGCAGAGTTAGAACCTCTCCACGAACGGCTAGACAGAGTGGAGAATGCCAGACAGCCGCGGAATGAGGCTAGGCGAGACCCACGAAGACAAGACGTGGAGGAGGATCCCTACGGTGACGATGAGGAGAGGAATTATAGAAGAGAACGAAGTAACAATCGACGGTTCGGAGGAAGACAAGAAGGAAGGAACCGAGAAGAGGAAGGAATCGGTGGCATTAAGCAGAAGATTCCACCCTTCCAAGGGAAGAGTGATCCCGACGCTTACTTCGAGTGGGAGACCAAAGTGCAATTCATATTCAACTGCTACAACTACACCGAACGAAAGAAGGTACTACTTGATGTTGCTGAGTTTACTGACTATGCTATTGTTTGGTGGGATCAGTTGGTGACGAATAGGCGACGGACGGGAGAGGAGCCTATCGAGACGTGGGACGAGATGAAAGCCATCATGCGGAGGCGTTTTGTGCCTCGTCACTATTACAGGGATTTGTACCAGAAACTCCAATCCTTAAGGCAGGGCAGTCGTAGCGTTGAGGAATACCACCGAGAGATGGAAGTTGCGATAATACGAGCAAACATAGATGAAGACCGCGAGTCGACCATGGCTAGGTTTATCAATGGTCTGAATCAAGACATCGCAGACAAGGTGGAATTACAACATTACGTAGAGATGGAGGATTTGGTCCCACTTGGCAATCAAGGTAGAGAAACAGCTCAAGACGAGGGGAAACTTGAGGGGAAACCGATTCTTAGAACAACCTACATGGAAAAAGAATTTCAATCGAGACGAGAAGAGCAGTTTCAAGTCGCGAGGAGAGTTGTCCAAGCCAAGCACTTCCACAGCCCCAACCACGACTAATTCTGTTGCCAATGTCCAAAGGAAGCCAGAGACGTCATCTCAGAGGAATCGAGACATCAAATGCTTCAAGTGCCAGGGATTGGGCCACTTCGCAAATCAGTGCCCTAACAAGAGGACCATGATGATTCTTCCGACCGGCGAGGTGGTAACAGAAGATGAAGAGGAAGATCATGAGCGGCCTAACGGTGAGTCAGACGAGGAGATTGAACCACCTGCCGAACTGGTGTTGGTATCTCGACGAGCCATGAATGCACAGGTTGTACGGGATGATGACGCCCAGCGTGAAAATATCTTTCACACGAGATGTCATGTCGGCGAGAGGATGTGTAGTGTCATCATCGATGGGGGGAGTTGCACGAATGTGGCCAGCGCTGCAGTAGTGAAGAAACTTGGATTACCAACGACGAATCACCCTCGTCCTTACAAGCTTCAGTGGTTTAATGATGGTGGAGAGGTACGTGTCTACAAACAAGTCCTTATTAGTTTCCGGATTGGCAATTATGAGGACTCGGTGCTGTGCGACGTGGCGCCAATGGATGCGGGTCGTATACTTTTGGGGCGGCCGTGGCAATTCGATCGGAGAGTGATTCATGACGGCTACACCAACAAGTACTCCCTGAGGCACAAGAATCGCACCATCACCCTCGCGCCTCTTACTCCAAAACAAGTTTATGAGGATCAACTAAAATTGCAACAAGAGAGAGAGAGGTTTAGGGCACAAGAGAAAGGGAAAGGAAAAATGGGAGAAGTAAAAACAGAGGTAAAATCAGAGAGAAGAGAAAAAAGAGAAGAAGTGAGTGAGAGAAAAGAAGGGGTAATGAAAAACCAAATCGGTGAGAGAACACAAAACAACTTCTTTGCGGGACAGAGTGATGTGAGGAAAGCTTTCTATGCCAAACAGCCGATGATTCTACTTGTGTATAAGGAGGCTGCCTTATTCACTAACCCAAATGGTGAGGTTCTACCTATTGCCATTGATTCTCTTTTGCAGGAGTTCAAGGACATTCTCTTTTGCAGGAATTCAAGGACGTTGTTGTTCGAGACATGCCAGCAGGACTACCACCGGTTAGAGGTATTGAGCACCAGATCGACCTTGTACCCGGGGCTTCGCTCCCAAACAGACCGGCCTACCGAACCAACCCTGAGGAGACGAAGGAGTTGCAACGGCAAGTCGAGGAACTCTTGTCAAAGGGGTACATTAGAGAGAGCATGAGCCCATGTGCCGTACCAGTTCTATTGGTTCCAAAGAAGGATGGGTCCCAGAGGATGTGCGTAGATTGCCGGGCCATCAACAACATCACGGTGAGGTATCGATTTCCCATTCCTAGATTAGATGATATGCTAGACGAATTACATGGTGCGTGTGTTTTCTCTAAGATTGATTTAAAGAGTGGGTACCACCAAATTCGAATGAAAGTGGGGAACGAATGGAAAACCGCTTTTAAAACTAAACTTGGGTTGTATGAATGGTTAGTGATGCCTTTTGGTTTAACTAATGCACCTAGCACATTCATGTGAATAATGAATCATGTTTTGCGTTCGTTCATTGGTAAATTTGTGGTGGTATACTTTGATGATATTTTGGTTTACAGCAAAACCTTGGATGATCATGTCTTACACTTGTGTGAGGTTTTTATTGTACTCAAACATGAACAGCTATTTGCTAACCTTGACAAGTGCACCTTTTGCACCGATCACGTTGTTTTCTTGGGTTTTGTTGTGAGTTCAAAAGGAGTGCAGGTAGATGAAGAAAAGGTGAAAGCTATCCAAGAGTGGCCGACACCGACAAACGCTGCACAAGTACGGAGTTTTCATGGCTTAGCGAGCTTTTATAGGCGCTTTGTCAGAGATTTTAGCACGATCGCTGCCCCGCTCACGGAAGTGATGAAGAAACATGTGCCGTTCACATGGGGGCAAGCACAAGAGGAGGCATTCACCGCAATCAAGGGAAAACTAATCAACCCTCCTTGTCTCGCGTTACCTAACTTCGATAAACCATTCGAGGTTGAATGTGATGCATCCGGCGTGGGAATAGGAGCGGTTCTCATGCAAGATCGACGGCCGATTGCGTACTTTAGCGAAAAATTGAGTGGGGCCACCCTTAACTACCCCACTTATGACAAGGAGATGTACGCATTGATTCGAGCCTTAGAGACTTGGCAGCACTACCTTTTGCCAAGAGAGTTCGTGGTGCACACCGACCACGAATCACTGAAGTACTTGAAGGGTCAACACAAGCTGAACAAACGGCATGCACAATGGATGGAGTTCCTCAAGCCGTTTCCATACGTCATCAAGTACAAACCAGGTAAGGAGAATGTGGTGGCCGATGCCCTTTCTCGAAGGTATGTTTTACTCTCCACTTTAGATGCTAAACTGCTTGGTTTTGAACATATTAAAGATTTGTATCCAGTAGACCAAGACTTTAGTGAGACATTTGAGAAGTGTGAGAAGATGGCTTCGGGAGATTACTTTAGGCATGATGGATTTTTGTTCAGGCTTGGTAAACTTTGTGTGCCTAGTGGTTCTCTTCGGGAGTTGTTAGTGAGGGAAGCTCATGGTGGAGGCCTTATCGGACATTTTGGGATAGCTAAAACTCTAGGAGTGATCCAAGAGCACTTTTATTGGCCTCGCATGAAACGTGATGTTGAGAGGATTTGTGGTAATTGTGTCACATGTAGAAAAGCTAAGTCGAAAGTGCAATCACACGGTATGTATACACCTTTGCCTATTCCTAGCTCACCTTGGGTAGATATATCTATGGATTTTGTGTTAGGTTTGCCTAGGACTAAGAGAGGTCGTGATTCTGTTTTTGTAGTGGTTGATAGGTTTTCAAAGATGGCACATTTTATTCCTTGTCACAAAACCGATGATGCTTCTAATGTTGCTGATTTGTTCTTTCGAGAGATTGTTAGGTTGCATGGCATGCCTAGGACGATAGGGATACCAAGTTCTTAAGTTACTTTCGGATAGGGATACCAAGTTCTTAAGTTACTTTTGGAAGACCTTGTGGAGTAAGTTGGGTGCTAGGTTGTTGTTTTCGACTACTTGTCACCCCCAGACGGACGGTCAGACCGAAGTAGTTAATAGGACTTTGTCGACTCTATTGAGGGCAATAATTAAGAAGAACATCAAGACTTGGGAAGATTGTCTACCCCATGTCGAATTTGCTTATAACCGCGCTATTCATTCATCTACTAGGTTTTCACCCTTTGAGATTGTCTATGGTTTTAATCCACTAACCCCATTAGATTTATCTCCTATTCCTATGTCTGAGTATGTGAACTTAGATGGTGAGCAGAAAGCAAAGCTTGTCAAGCAAATCCATGAGACGGCACGACTCAATATTGAGCGGAGGACGGAGCAGTACGCACAACAAGCCAACAAGGGCCGCAAGAGAGTGATCTTTGAGCCAGGTGATTGGGTTTGGCTACATATGCGCAAGGAGCGTTTTCCGGAGCAACGCAAGTCCAAACTACAGCCGCGTGGCGATGGACCATTCCAAGTTACCCAGCGGATAAACGACAATGCCTACAAATTGGATCTTCCAGGTGAGTATAGTGTTAGTGCTACATTTAATGTGTCTGACTTATCTCCTTTTGATGCAGATCATGATTTGAGGGCAAATCCTTTTCAAGACGAGGGGAATGATGAGGACGTGTCCAACAAGGAACTCAAAGCCAAGTACCAAGTACCGGTAGGACCTGTGACGAGAGCCAAAGCGAGGAAATTTAAGGAGGAGCTGAACAGTCTGATCATCAAGCTCCATGATGAAGAAGGAGACAAGCTCGCGAAGGAGGAAATCCAAGGAAGCCAAGAAACGCCCATGAAGAATGTCATTCGGGCTGAATTGGATTAAAAAAAAGACTATCTTTGCTGTTTAATAATTGTTTTGGGCCAAAAGACATGTTATTTAAAACCCATACGTATTTGTATTGGGTTGGGCCTCTTGTTTTATGTTACTTGCACTAAAATAAGGCTAAATGGGCCTCTTAGGTTTAGCAACCCATGGAGCTACGAATTTACTTTGTAAACTCTATAAACAAAGCCTTAAGGCTGATGGAATAATCAGAATGCAAATTTTTGGAGTTAGAACATTTTATTCTCTC
>CM030883.1:636791-733858 GCA_018132145.1 Boehmeria nivea var. tenacissima
TGACTCTAGCAAAGTTGTTGTGATCCCAAATCAGTATTTGAACATATAATACATTAATATAATTCGTAGGGACTCATTGAGCTCCAACAACACTTAAAACTCACCTCGCAAAAGAACTAAGTCCTTATAACTAGTTTGCCTAAATCGAGCCCTAAATTGGGTATTTTGGCCCAAGGACTTTAGCAAAGTTGTTGTGATCCCAAATCAGTATTTGAACATATAATACATTAATATAATTCGTAGGGACTCATTTTGAGCTCCAACAACACTTAAAAGCTCACCTCGCGCAAAAACTAAGTCCTTATAACAAGTTTGCCTAAATCGATCCCTAAATTGGGTATTTTGGCTCCGAAGTGACTCTAGCAAAGTTGTTGTGATCCCAAATCAGTATTTGAACATATAATACATTAATATAATTCGTAGGGACTCATTTTGAGCTCCACAACACTTAGAAGCTCACCTCGCGCAAAAACTAAGTCCTTATAACAAGTTTGCCTAAATCGATCCCTAAATTGGGTAATTTGGCTCCGAAGTGACTCTAGCAAAGTTGTTGTGATCCCAAATCAGTATTTTGAACATATAATACATTAATATAATTCGTAGGGACTCATTTTGAGCTCCAACAACACTTAGAAAACTCACCTCGCGCAAAAACTAAGTCCTTATAACTAGTTTGCCTAAATCGATCCCTAAATGGGTATTTTGGCTCCGAAGTGACTCTAGCAAAGTTGTTGTGATCCCAAATCAGTATTTGAACATATAATACATTAATATAATTCGTAGGGACTCATTTTGAGCTCCAACAACACTTAGAAGCTCACCTCGCGCAAAAACTAAGTCCTTATAACAAGATTTGCCTAAATCGATCCCTAAATTGGTATTTTGGCTCCGAAGTGACTCTAGCAAAGTTGTTGTGATCCCAAATCAGTATTTGAACATATAATACATTAATATAATTCGTAGGGACTCATTTTGAGCTCCAACAACACTTAAAAGCTCACCTTCGCGCAAAAACTAAGTCCTTATAACTAGTTTGCCTAAATCGAGCCCTAAATTGGGTATTTTGGCTCCGAAGTGACTCTAGCAAAGTTGTTGTGATCCCAAATCAGTATTTGAACATATAATACATTAATATAATTCGTAGGGACTCATTTTGAGCTCCAACAACACTTAGAAAATCACCTCGCGCAAAAACTAAGTCCTTATAACTAGTTTGCCTAAATCGAGCCCTAAATTGGGTATTTTGGCTCCGAAGTGACTCTAGCAAAGTTGTTGTGATCCCAAATCAGTATTTGAACATATAATACATTAATATAATTCGTAGGGACTCATTTTGAGCTCCAACAACACTTAGAAGCTCACCTCGCGCAAAAACTAAGTCCTTATAACAAGTTTGCCTAAATCGATCCCTAAATTGGGTATTTTGGCTCCGAAGTGACTCTAGCAAAGTTGTTGTGATCCCAAATCAGTATTTGAACATATAATACATTAATATAATTCGTAGGGACTCATTTTGAGCTCCAACAACACTTAAAACTCACCTCGCGCAAAAACTAAGTCTTATAACTAGTTTGCCTAAATCGAGCCCTAAATTGGGTATTTTGGCTCCGAAGTGACTCTAGCAAAGTTGTTGTGATCCAAATCAGTATTTGAACATATAATACATTAATATAATTCGTAGGGACTCATTTTGAGCTCCAACAACACTTAGAAGCTCACCTCGCGCAAAAACTAAGTCCTTATAACTAGTTTGCCTAAATCGAGCCCTAAATGGGTATTTGGCTCCGAAGTGACTCTAGCAAAGTTGTTGTGATCCCAAATCAGTATTTGAACATATAATACATTAATATAATTCGTAGGACTCATTTTGAGCTCCAACAACACTTAGAAGCTCACCTCGCGCAAAAACTAAGTCCTTATAACAAGTTTGCCTAAATCGATCCCTAAATTGGGTATTTTGGCTCCGAAGTGACTCTAGCAAAGTTGTTGTGATCCCAAATCAGTATTTGAACATATAATACATTAATATAATTCGTAGGGGACTCATTTTGAGCTCCAACAACACTTAGAAGCTCACCTCGCGCAAAAACTAAGTCCTTATAACTAGTTTGCCTAAATCGAGCCCTAAAATGGGTATTTTGGATCCGAAGTGACTCTAGACAAAGTTGTGGTTATCCCAAATCAGTATTTGAACATATAATACATTAATATAATTCGTAGGGGACTCTTTTGAGCTCCAAACAACCTTAGAAGCTCACCTCGCGCAAAAACTAAGTCCTTATAAACTAGTTTGCCTAAATCGAGCCCTAAAATGGGTATTTTGGATCCGAAGGTGACTCTAGGCAAAGTTGTTGTGATCCCAAATCAGTATTTTGAACATATAATACATTAATATAATTCGGTAGGGGACTCATTTTGAGCTCCAACAACACTTAGAAGCTCACCTCGCGCAAAAACTAAGTCCTTATAACAGGTTTGCCTAAATCGATCCCTAAATTGGGTATTTTGGCTCCGAAGTGACTCTAGCAAAGTTGTTGTGATCCCAAATCAGTATTTGAACATATAATACATTAATATAATTCGTAGGGACTCATTTTGAGCTCCAACAACACTTAGAAGCTCACCTCGCGCAAAAACTAAGTCCTTATAACAAGTTTGCCTAAATCGAGCCCTAAATTGGGTATTTGGCTCCGAAGTGACTCTAGCAAAGTTGTTGTGATCCCAAATCAGTATTTGAACATTAATACATTAATATAATTCGTAGGGACTCATTTTGAGCTCCAACAACACTTAGAAGCTCACCTCGCGCAAAACTAAGTCTTATAATAAGTTTGCCTAAATCGATCCCTAAATTGGGTATTTTGGCTCCGAAGTGACTCTAGCAAAGTTGTTGTGACCCAAATCAGTATTTGAGAACATATAATACATTAATATATGTCGGAGGGACTCATTTCGAGCTCCAACCAACACTTAGAAGCTCACCTCGCGCAAAAACTAAGTCTTTTAACTAGTTTGCCTAAATCGGAGCACCTAATTTCGGGGTATTTTGGCTCCGAAGGTGGACTCTAGCAAAGTTGTTGTGATCCCAATCAGGTATTGAGCATATAATACTTTAATATAATTCGTAGAGACTCATTTTGAGCCTCCTACAACCACTTAGAAGCTCACCTCGCGCAAAAACTAAGTCCTTTAACTAGTTTGCCTAAATCGATCCTTAAAACGGGTTTTTGGCTCTCCGAAGTGACTCTAGCAAAAGTTGTGTGATCCAAATCTGTATTGGAGCATATAATCTATTAATATAATTGTAGAGACTCATTTTGAGCTCAACTACACTTAAAAACTCACCTCGCGCAAAAACTAAGTCTTATAACTATTTTGCTTAAATCGAGCCCTAAAATGGGTATTTTGGCTCCGAAGTGACTCTAGCAAGTTGTTGTGATCCCAAATCATTATTTGAACATATAATACATTAATATAATTCGTAGGGACTCATTTGAGCTCCAACAACACTTAAAGCTCACCTCGCGCAAAAACTACAGTCCTTATAACAGTTTGCCTAAATCGATCCCTAAATTGGATATTTTGGCTCCGAAGTGACTCTAGCCAAAGTTGATGTGATCCCAAATCAGTATTTGAACATATACTACATTAATAAAATTCGTAGGGACTCATTTTGAGCTCCAACAACACTTAAAAACTCACCCGCGCAAAAACTAAGTCCTTTAACAAGTTTGCCTAAATCGATCCCTAAAATGGGTATTTTGGCTCCGAAGTGACTCTAGCAAAGTTGTTGTGATCCCAAATCAGTATTTGAACATATAATACATTACTAAATTCGTAGGGACTCATTTTGAGCTCCAACACACTTAAAACTCACCTCGCGCAAAACTAAGTCCTTATAACTAGTTTGCCTAAATCGAGCCCTAAATTGGTTATTTTGGCTCCGAAGTGACTCTAGCAAAGTTGTTGTGATCCCAAATCAGTATTTGAAATATAATACATTAATATAATCGTAGGGACTCATTTGAGCTCCAACAACTACTTAGAGCTCACGTCGCGGCAAAAACTAAAGTCCTTATAACAAGTTTGCCTAAATCGATCCCTAAATTGGGTATTTTGTCTCCGAAGTGACTCTAGAAAAGTTGTTGTGATCCCAAATCAAGTATTTTGAACATATACTACATTTAATTAATTCGTAAGACTCCTTTGAGCTCCAAGCAACACTTAGAAGCTCACCTCGCGCAAAAACTAAGTCCTTCTAACAAGTAGCCTAAATCGATCCCTATAATGTGTATTTTGGCTCCCTAAGTGACTCTAGCAAAGCTTTGTTGTTATCCCAAATTACTGTATTTGAGCATATAATACAATTAATATATTCCGTAGGGACTCATTATGGCTCCAAGCAACACTTAAAAACTCACCTCGGCGCAAAAACTAAGTCCTTATAACTAGTTTGCCTAAATCGATCCCTAAATTGGGTATTTTGGCTCCGAAGTGACTCTAGCAAAGGTTGTTGGTGATCCCAATCAGTATTTGGAACATATAATACATTAATATAATTCGTAGGGACTCATTTGGAGCTCCAACAACACTTAGAAGCTCACCTCGCGCAAAACTAAGTCTTAAACAAGTTTGCCTAAATCGATCCCTAAATTGGGTATTTTGGCTCCGAAGTGACTCTAGCAAAGTTGTTGTGATCCCAAATCAGTATTGAACATATAATACATTAAATATAATTCGTAAGGACTCATTTTGAGCTCCAACAACACTTAAAAGCTCACCTCGCCAAAAACTAAGTCCTTATAACTAGTTTGCCTAAATCGAGCCCTAAATTGGGTATTTGGACTCCGAAGTGACTCTAGCAAAGTTGTTGTGATCCCAAATCAGTATTTGAACATATAATACATTAATATATTCGTAGGACTCATTTTGAGCTCCAACAACACTTAGAAGCTCAACTCGCGCATAAACTAAGTCCTTATAACGAAGTTTGCCTAAATCAAGCCCTAAATTGGGGTATATTGCTCCGAAGTGACCTAGCAAAGTTGTTGTAGCCCAAATCTGGATTGGAACATAGTAATACATTATATAATCGTAGGGACTCAGTTTGAGCTCCATCAACACTTAGAAGCTCACCTCGCGCAAAAACTAAGTCCTTATAACTAGTTTGCCTAAATCGATCCCTAAGATTGGGTATTTTGGGCTCCGAAGTGTCTCGAGCAAAGTTGTTGTGATCCCATATCAGTATTTGAACATTTAATACATTAATATTATTCGTAGGGACTCATTTTGAGCTCCAACAACACTTAAAAGCTCACCTCGCGCAAAAACTAAGTCCTTATAACTAGTTTGCCTAAATCGAGCCCTAAATTGGGTATTTTGGCTCCGAAGTGACTCTAGCAAAGTTGTTGTGATCCCAAATCAGTATTTGAACATATAATACATTAATATAATTCGTAGGGACTCATTTTGAGCTCCAACAACACTTAAAAGCTCACCTCGCGCAAAACTAAGTCCTTATAACTAGTTTGCCTAAATCGATCCCCTAAATTGGGTATTTTGGCTCCAAGTGACTCTAGCAAAGTTGTTGTGATCCCAAATCAGTATTTGAACATATAATACATTAATATAATTCGTAGGGACTCATTTTGAGCTCCAACAACACTTAAAAGCTCACCTCGCAAAAACTAAGTCCTTATAACTAGTTTGCCTAAATCGAGCCCTAAATTGGGTATTTTGGCTCCAAGTGACTCTAGCAAAGTTGTTGTGATCCCAAATCAGTATTTGAACATATAATACATTAATATAATTCGTAGGGACTCATTTTGAGCTCCAACAACACTTAAAAGCTCACCCTCGCAAAAACTAAGTCCTTATAACTAGTTTGCCTAAATCGATCCTTAAATTGGGTATTTTGGCCCAAGTGACTCTAGCAAAGTTGTTGTGATCCCAAATCAGTATTTGAACATATAATACATTAATATAATTCGTAGGGACTCATTTTGAGCTCCAACAACACTTAAAAGCTCACCTCGCGCAAAACTAAGTCCTTATAACTAGTTTGCCTAAATCGAGCCCTAAATTGGGTATTTTGGCTCCAAGTGACTCTAGCAAAGTTGTTGTGATCCCAAATCAGTATTTGAACATATAATACATTAATATAATTCGTAGGGACTCATTTTGAGCTCCAACAACACTTAAAAGCTCACCTCGCGCAAAAACTAAGTCCTTATAACTAGTTTGCCTAAATCGAGCCCTAAAATGGGTATTTTGGCTCAAGTGACTCTAGCAAAGTTGTTGTGATCCCAAATCAGTATTTGAACATATAATACATTAATATAATTCGTAGGACTCATTTTGAGCTCCAACAACACTTAGAAGCTCACCTCGCGCAAAAACTAAGTCCTTATAACTAGTTTGCCTAAATCGAGCCCTAAATTGGGTATTTTGGCTCAAGTGACTCTAGCAAAGTTGTTGTGATCCCAAATCAGTATTTGAACATATAATACATTAATATAATTCGTAGGGACTCATTTTGAGCTCCAACAACACTTAAAAGCTCACCTCGCGCAAAAACTAAGTCCTTATAACTAGTTTGCCTAAATCGATCCCTAAATTGGGTATTTTGGCTCCAAGTGACTCTAGCAAAGTTGTTGTGATCCCAAATCAGTATTTGAACATATAATACATTAATATAATTCGTAGGGACTCATTTTGAGCTCCAACAACACTTAAAACTCACCTCGCAAAAAACTAAGTCCTTATAACTAGTTTGCCTAAATCGAGCCCTAAATTGGGTATTTTGGCTCCAAGTGACTCTAGCAAAGTTGTTGTGATCCCAAATCAGTATTTGAACATATAATACATTAATATAATTCGTAGGGACTCATTTTGAGCTCCAACAACACTTAAAAGCTCACCTCGCGCAAAAACTAAGTCCTTATAACTAGTTTGCCTAAATCGAGCCCTAAATTGGGTATTTTGGCTCCGAAGTGACTCTAGCAAAGTTGTTGTGATCCCAAATCAGTATTTGAACATATAATACATTAATATAATTCGTAGGGACTCATTTTGAGCTCCAACAACACTTAAAAGCTCACCTCGCGCAAAAACTAAGTCCTTATAACTAGTTTGCCTAAATCGATCCCTAAATTGGGTATTTTGGCTCCGAAGTGACTCTAGCAAAGTTGTTGTGATCCCAAATCAGTATTTGAACATATAATACATTAATATAATTCGTAGGGACTCATTTTGAGCTCCAACAACACTTAAAAGCTCACCTCGCGCAAAAACTAAGTCCTTATAACTAGTTTGCCTAAATCGATCCCTAAATTGGGTATTTTGGCCCAAGTGACTCTAGCAAAGTTGTTGTGATCCCAAATCAGTATTTGAACATATAATACATTAATATAATTCGTAGGGACTCATTTTGAGCTCCAACAACACTTAAAAGCTCACCTCGCGCAAAAACTAAGTCCTTATAACTAGTTTGCCTAAATCGATCCCTAAATTGGGTATTTTGGCCCAAGTGACTCTAGCAAAGTTGTTGTGATCCCAAATCAGTATTTGAACATATAATACATTAATATAATTCGGAGGGACTCATTTTGAGCTCCAACAACACTTAAAAGCTCACCTCGCGCAAAAACTAAGTCCTTATAACTAGTTTGCCTAAATCGATCCCTAAATTGGGTATTTTGGCTCCAGTGACTCTAGCAAAGTTGTTGTGATCCCAAATCAGTATTTGAACATATAATACATTAATATAATTCGTAGGGACTCATTTTGAGCTCCAACAACACTTAAAACTCACCTCGCGCAAAAACTAAGTCCTTATAACTAAGTTTGCCTAAATCGATCCCTAAATTGGGTATTTTGGCCCGAAGTGACTCTAGCAAAGTTGTTGTGATCCCAAATCAGTATTTGAACATATAATACATTAATATAATTCGAGGGACTCATTTTGAGCTCCAACAACACTTAAAAACTCACCTCGCGAAAAACTAAGTCCTTATAACTAGTTTGCCTAAATCGAGCCCTAAATTGGGTATTTTGGCTCCAAGTGACTCTAGCAAAGTTGTTGTGATCCCAAATCAGTATTTGAACATATAATACATTAATATAATTCGTAGGGACTCATTTTGAGCTCCAACAACACTTAGAAGCTCACCTCGCGTAAAAACTAAGTCCTTATAACTAGTTTGCCTAAATCGAGCCCTAAATTGGGTATTTTGGCCCGAAGCGACTCTAGCAAAGTTGTTGTGATCCCAAATCAGTATTTGAACATATAATACATTAATATAATTCGTAGGGACTCATTTTGAGCTCCAACAACACTTAGAAGCTCACCTCGCGCAAAAACTAAGTCCTTATAACTAGTTTGCCTAAATCGAGCCCTAAATTGGGTATTTTGGCCCGAGTGACTCTAGCAAAGTTGTTGTGATCCCAAATCAGTATTTGAACATATAATACATTAATATAATTCGTAGGGACTCATTTTGAGCTCCAACAACACTTAAAAGCTCACCTGCGCAAAACTAAGTCCTTATAACTAGTTTGCCTAAATCGATCCCTAAATTGGGTATTTTGGCTCCGAAGTGACTCTAGCAAAGTTGTTGTGATCCCAAATCAGTATTTGAACATATAATACATTAATATAATTCGTAGGGACTCATTTTGAGCTCCAACAACACTTAGAACTCACCTCGCGAAAAACTAAGTCCTTATAACTAGTTTGCCTAAATCGAGCCCTAAAATGGGTATTTTGGCTCCGAAGTGACTCTAGCAAAGTTGTTGTGATCCCAAATCAGTATTTGAACATATAATACATTAATATAATTCGTAGGGACTCATTTTGAGCTCCAACAACACTTAAAAGCTCACCTCGCGCAAAAACTAAGTCCTTATAACTAGTTTGCCTAAATCGATCCCCTAAAATGGGTATTTTGGCCCGAAGTGACTCTAGCAAAGTTGTTGTGATCCCAAATCAGTATTTGAACATATAATACATTAATATAATTCGTAGGGACTCATTTTGAGCTCCAACAACACTTAAAACTCACCTCGCCAAAAACTAAGTCCTTATAACTAGTTTGCCTAAATCGATCCCTAAATTGGGTATTTTGGCTCCGAAGTGACTCTAGCAAAGTTGTTGTGATCCCAAATCAGTATTTGAACATATAATACATTAATATAATTCGTAGGGACTCATTTTGAGCTCCAACAACACTTAAAAGCTCACCTCGCGCAAAACTAAGTCCTTATAACTAGTTTGCCTAAATCGAGCCCTAAATGGGTATTTTGGCCCAAGTGACTCTAGCAAAGTTGTTGTGATCCCAAATCAGTATTTGAACATATAATACATTAATATAATTCGTAGGGACTCATTTTGAGCTCCAACAACACTTAAAAGCTCACCTCGCGCAAAACTAAGTCCTTATAACTAGTTTGCCTAAATCGAGCCCCAAAATGGGTATTTTGGTTCGAAGTGACTCTAGCAAAGTTGTTGTGATCCCAAATCAGTATTTGAACATATAATACATTAATATAATTCGTAGGGACTCATTTTGAGCTCCAACAACACTTAAAAGCTCACCTCGCGCAAAAACTAAGTCCTTATAACTAGTTTGCCTAAATCGAGCCCTAAATGGGTATTTTGGCCCGAAGTGACTCTAGCAAAGTTGTTGTGATCCCAAATCAGTATTTGAACATATAATACATTAATATAATTCGTAGGGATCATTTTGAGCTCCAACAACACTTAAAAACTCACCTCGCGCAAAACTAGTCCTTATAACTAGTTTGCCTAAATCGAGCCCTAAATTGGGTATTTTGGCCCAAGTGACTCTAGCAAAGTTGTTGTGATCCCAAATCAGTATTTGAACATATAATACATTAATATAATTCGTAGGGACTCATTTTGAGCTCCAACAACACTTAAAACTCACCTCGCGCAAAACTAAGTCCTTATAACTAGTTTGCCTAAATCGAGCCCTAAAATGGGTATTTTGGCCCAAGTGACTCTAGCAAAGTTGTTGTGATCCCAAATCAGTATTTGAACATATAATACATTAATATAATTCGTAGGACTCATTTTGAGCTCCAACAACACTTAAAACTCACCTCGCGCAAAACTAAGTCCTTATAACTAGTTTGCCTAAATCGAGCCCTAAATGGGTATTTTGGCCCGAGTGACTCTAGCAAAGTTGTTGTGATCCCAAATCAGTATTTGAACATATAATACATTAATATAATTCGTAGGGACTCATTTTGAGCTCCAACAACACTTAAAAGCTCACCTCGCGCAAAAACTAAGTCCTTATAACTAGTTTGCCTAAATCGATCCCTAAATTGGGTATTTTGGGTCCGAAGCGACTCTAGCAAAGTTGTTGTGATCCCAAATCAGTATTTGAACATATAATACATTAATATAATTCGTAGGGACTCATTTTGAGCTCCAACAACACTTAAAAGCTCACCTCGCGCAAAACTAAGTCCTTATAACTAGTTTGCCTAAATCGAGCCCTAAATTGGGTATTTTGGATCCGAAGTGACTCTAGCAAAGTTGTTGTGATCCCAAATCAGTATTTGAACATATAATACATTAATATAATTCGTAGGGACTCATTTTGAGCTCCAACAACACTTAAAAACTCACCTCGCGCAAAACTAAGTCCTTATAACTAGTTTGCCTAAATCGAGCCCTAAATTGGGTATTTTGGCCCAAGTGACTCTAGCAAAGTTGTTGTGATCCCAAATCAGTATTTGAACATATAATACATTAATATAATTCGGGGGACTCATTTTGAGCTCCAACAACACTTAGAAGCTCACCTCGCGCAAAACTAAGTCCTTATAACTAGTTTGCCTAAATCGATCCCTAAATTGGGTATTTTGGCTCCAAGTGACTCTAGCAAAGTTGTTGTGATCCCAAATCAGTATTTGAACATATAATACATTAATATAATTCGTAGGGACTCATTTTGAGCTCCAACAACACTTAAAGCTCACCTCGCGCAAAAACTAAGTCCTTATAACTAGTTTGCCTAAATCGATCCCTAAATTGGGTATTTTGGCCCGAAGTGACTCTAGCAAAGTTGTTGTGATCCCAAATCAGTATTTGAACATATAATACATTAATATAATTCGTAGGGACTCATTTTGAGCTCCAACAACACTTAAAAGCTCACCTGGCGCAAACTAAGTCCTTATAACTAGTTTGCCTAAATCGAGCCCTAAAATGGTATTTTGGCCCAAGGACTCTAGCAAAGTTGTTGTGATCCCAAATCAGTATTTGAACATATAATACATTAATATAATTCGTAGGGACTCATTTTGAGCTCCAACAACACTTAAAAGCTCACCCCGCGCAAAAACTAAGTCCTTATAACTAGTTTTGCCTAAATCGAGCCCTAAATTGGGTATTTTGGCCCGTGACTCAAAAAAAAAAAAAAAATAAAAAAAAAAAAAAAACCCCAAACAAAAAAAAAACAAAAAAAACAAAAAAAAAATTGTGACTATTTTGAGCTCCAACAACACTTAGAAACTCACCTCGCGAAAACTAAGTCCTTATAACTAAGTTTGCCTAAATCGATCCCTAAAAGGGTATTTTGGACCCAAGTGACTCTAGCAAAGTTGTTGTGATCCCAAATCAGTATTTGAACATATAATACATTAATATAATTCGTAGGACTCATTTTGAGCTCCAACAACACTTAAAACTCACCTCGCGCAAAAACTAAGTCCTTATAACTAGTTTGCCTAAATCGATCCCTAAATGGGTATTTTGGCCCGAGTGACTCTAGCAAAGTTGTTGTGATCCCAAATCAGTATTTGAACATATAATACATTAATATAATTCGTAGGACTCATTTTGAGCTCCAACAACACTTAGAAGCTCACCTCGCGCAAAATCTAAGTCCTTATAACTAGTTTGCCTAAATCGAGCCCTAAATTGGTATTTTGGCCCGAGTGACTCTAGCAAAGTTGTTGTGATCCCAAATCAGTATTTGAACATATAATACATTAATATAATTCGTAGGGACTCATTTTGAGCTCCAACAACACTTAGAAACTCACCTCGCGCAAAAACTAAGTCCTTATAACTAGTTTGCCTAAATCGAGCCCTAAAATGGGTATTTTGGATCCAAGTGACTCTAGCAAAGTTGTTGTGATCCCAAATCAGTATTTGAACATATAATACATTAATATAATTCGTAGGGACTCATTTTGAGCTCCAACAACACTTAAAAGCTCACCTCGCGCAAAACTAAGTCCTTATAACTAGTTTGCCTAAATCGAGCCCTAAATTGGGTATTTTGGCTCCAAGTGACTCTAGCAAAGTTGTTGTGATCCCAAATCAGTATTTGAACATATAATACATTAATATAATTCGTAGGGACTCATTTTGAGCTCCAACAACACTTAAAAACTCACCTCGCGCAAAACTAAGTCCTTATAACTAGTTTGCCTAAATCGAGCCCTAAATGGGTATTTTGGCCCCAAGTGACTCTAGCAAAGTTGTTGTGATCCCAAATCAGTATTTGAACATATAATACATTAATATAATTCGGGGGACTCATTTTGAGCTCCAAATAACACTTAAAAGCTCACTCGCAAAAACTAAGTCCTTATAACTAGTTTGCCTAAATCGAGCCCTTAAATTGGGTATTTTGCCCAAGTGACTCTAGCAAAGTTGTTGTGATCCCAAATCAGTATTTGAACATATAATACATTAATATAATTCGTAGGGACTCATTTTGAGCTCCAACAACACTTAGAACTCACCTCGCGAAAACTAAGTCCTTATAACTAGTTTGCCTAAATCGAGCCCCAAATTGGGTTTTTTTGGTCCAAGACTCTAGCAAAGTTGTTGTGATCCCAAATCAGTATTTGAACATATAATACATTAATATAATTCGTAGGGACTCATTTTGAGCTCCAACAACACTTAAAACTCACCTCGCGAAAACTAAGTCCTTATAACTAGTTTGCCTAAATCGATCCCTAAATTGGGTATTTTGGCTCGAGTGACTCTGCAAGTTGTTGTGATCCCAAATCAGTATTTGAACATATAATACATTAATATAATTCGTAGGACTCATTTTGAGCTCCAACAACACTTAGAACTCACCTCGCGCAAAACTAAGTCCTTATAACTAGTTTGCCTAAATCGAGCCCTAAAATGGGTACTTTGGATCCAAGTGACTCCTAGCAAAGTTGTTGTGATCCCAAATCAGTATTTGAACATATAATACATTAATATAATTCGTGGACTCATTTTGAGCTCCAACAACACTTAAAAGCTCACCTCGCGCAAAACTAAGTCCTTATAACTGTTTGCCTAAATCGATCCCCAAATTGGGTATTTTGGTCCAAGTGACTCTAGCAAAGTTGTTGTGATCCCAAATCAGTATTTGAACATATAATACATTAATATAATCGAGGACTCATTTTGAGCTCCAACAACACTTAGAAGCTCACCCCGCAAAAACTAAGTCCTTATAACTAGTTTGCCTAAATCGAGCCCTAAAATGGGTACTTTGGCCCGAGCGACTCTAGCAAAGTTGTTGTGATCCCAAATCAGTATTTGAACATATAATACATTAATATAATCGTAGGACTCATTTTGAGCTCCAACAACACTTAGAAGCTCACCCGCGCAAAACTAAGTCCTTATAACTAGTTTGCCTAAATCGATCCCTAAATTGGGTATTTTGGCTCCGAAGTGACTCTAGCAAAGTTGTTGTGATCCCAAATCAGTATTTGAAACATATAATACATTAATATAATTCGTAGGGACTCATTTTGAGCTCCAACAACACTTAGAAGCTCACCTCGCGCAAAAACTAAGTCCTTATAACTAGTTTGCCTAAATCGAGCCCTAAATTGGGTATTTTGGCTCCGAAGTGACTCTAGCAAAGTTGTTGTGATCCCAAATCAGTATTTTGAACATATAATACATTAATTAATTCGTAGGGACTCATTTTGAGCTCAACAACACTTAGAGCTCACCCTCGCGCAAAAACTAAGTCCCTTATAACTAGTTTGCCTAAATCGAGCCCTAAATTGGGTATTTTGGCTCCGAAGTGACTCTAGCAAAGTTGTTGTGATCCCAAATCAGTATTTGAACATATAATAATTAATATAATTCGTAGGGACTCATTTTGAGCTCCAACAACACTTAAAAGTCACCCCCGCAAAAATAAGTCCTTATAACAAGTTTGCCTAAATCGAGCCTTAAAATGCTGGCATATGGGCCCAAGGACTTCTGCAAGTGTTTTGTGATCCAAATTTATTTGAACATAATATACATTAATAAAATCTAGGGCTCTTTTTGAGCTCCTAATCACTTAAAGCTCACCTCGCAAAACTAAGTCCTTATAACTTGTTTGCCTAAATCGAGCCCTAAATTGGGTATTTTGGCTCCAAGTGACTCTAGCAAAGTTGTTGTGATCCCAAATCAGTATTTGAACATATAATACATTAATATAATTCGTAGGGACTCATTTTGAGCTCCAACAACACTTAGAAGCTCACCTCGCGCAAAAACTAAGTCCTTATAACAAGTTTGCCTAAATCGATCCCTAAATTGGGTATTTTGGCTCCGAAGTGACTCTAGCAAAGTTGTTGTGATCCCAAATCAGTATTTGAACATATAATACATTAATATAATTCGTAGGGACTCATTTTGAGCTCCAACAACACTTAGAAGCTCACCTCGCGCAAAACTAAGTCCTTATAACAAGTTTGCCTAAATCGAGCCCTAAATTGGGTATTTTGGCTCCGAAGTGACTCTAGCAAAGTTGTTGTGATCCCAAATCAGTATTTGAACATATAATACATTAATATAATTCGTAGGGACTCATTTTGAGCTCCAACAACACTTAGAAGCTCACCTCGCGCAAAAACTAAGTCCTTATAACTAGTTTGCCTAAATCGAGCCCTAAATTGGGTATTTTGGCTCCGAAGTGACTCTAGCAAAGTTGTTGTGATCAAATCAGTATTTGAACATATAATACATTAATATAATTCGTAGGGACTCATTTTGAGCTCCAACAACACTTAAAAACTCACCTCGCGCAAAAACTAAGTCCTTATAACTAGTTTGCCTAAATCGAGCCCTAAAATGGTTATTTTGATCCGAAGTGACTCTAGCAAAGTTGTTGTGATCCCAAATCAGTATTTGAACATATAATACATTAATATAATTCGTAGGGACTCATTTTGAGCTCCAACAACACTTAAAACTCACCTCGCGCAAAAAACTACGTCCTTATAACTAGTTTGCCTAAATCGAGCCTCTAAATGGGTATTTTGCCCCGGTACTCTGCAAAGTTGTTGTATCCCAAATCAGTATTTGAACATATAATACATTAATATAATTCGTAGGACTCATTTTGAGCTCCAACACACTTAGAAGCTCACTCGCGCAAAACTAAGTCCTTATAACTAGTTTGCCTAAATCGATCCCTAAATGGGTATTTCTGCCCGAGTGACTCTAGCAAAGTTGTTGTGATCCCAAATCAGTATTTGAACATATAATACATTAATATAATTGAGGACTCATTTTGAGCTCCAACAACACTTAAAACTTCACCTCGCGAAAACTAAGTCCTTATAACTAGTTTGCCTAAATCGAGCCCTAAATGGGTATTTGTTAGTGACTAGCAAGTGGTTGTGCATCCCAATCGTATTTGAACATATAATACATTAATATAATTCGTAGGGACTCATTTTGAGCTCCAACAACACTTAGAAGCTCACCTCGCGCAAAAACTAAGTCCTTATAACAAGTTTGCCTAAATCGATCCCTAAATTGGGTATTTTGGCTCCGAAGTGACTCTAGCAAAGTTGTTGTGATCCAAATCAGTATTTGAACATATAATACATTAATATAATTCGTAGGGACTCATTTTGAGCTCAACAACACTTAAAGCTCACCTCGCGCAAAAACTAAGTCCTTATAACTAGTTTGCCTAAATCGAGCCCTAAATGGGTATTTTGGCTCCGAAGTGACTCTAGCAAAGTTGTTGTGATCCCAAATCAGTATTTGAACATATAATACATTAATATAATTCGTAGGGACTCATTTTGAGCTCCAACAACACTTAAAAACTCACCTCGCGCAAAAACTAAGTCCTTATAACTAGTTTGCCTAAATCGAGCCCTAAAATGGGTATTTGGCTCCGAGTGACTCTAGCAAAGTTGTTGTGATCCCAAATCAGTATTTGAACATATAATACATTAATATAATTCGTAGGGACTCATTTTGAGCTCCAACAACACTTAGAAGCTCACCTCGCGCAAAAACTAAGTCCTTATAACAAGTTTGCCTAAATCGAGCCCTAAAATGGGTATTTTTGCTCCGAAGTGACTCTAGCAAAGTTGTTGTGATCCCAAATCAGTATTTGAACATATAATACATTAATATAATTCGTAGGGACTCATTTTGAGCTCCAACAACACTTAGAAGCTCACCTCGCGCAAAAACTAAGTCCTTATAACTAGTTTGCCTAAATCGAGCCCCTAAAATGGGTATTTTGGCTCCGAGTGACTCTAGCAAAGTTGTTGTGATCCCAAATCAGTATTGTGAACATACTAATACATTAATATAATTCGTAGGGACTCATTTGAGCTCAACAACACTTAGAAGCTCACCCTCGCGCAGAAAACTAAGTCCCTTATAACTAGTTTGCCTAAATCGAGCCCTAAACTGGTATTTTGGCTCCGAAGTGACTCTAGCAAATTTTTGTGATCCCAAATCAGTATTTGAGCATATAATACATTAATATAATTCGTAGGGACTCATTTTGAGCTCCAACAACACTTAGAAGCTCACCTCGCGCAAAAACTAAGTCCTTATAACAAGTTTGCCTAAATCGATCCCTAAATTGGGTTATTTTGGCTCCGAAGTGACTCTAGCAAAGTTGTTGTGATCCAAATCAGGTATTTGAAGCATATAATACATTAATATAATTCGTAGGGACTCATTTTGAGCTCCAACAACACTTAGAAGCTCACCTCGCGCAAAAACTAAGTCCTTATAACTAGTTTGCCTAAATCGAGCCCTAAAATGGGTACTTTGGCTCCGAAGTGACTCTAGCAAAGTTGTTGTGATCCCAAATCAGTATTTGAACATATAATACATTAATATAATTCGTAGGGACTCATTTTGAGCTCCAACAATACTTCAAAACTCACATCGCGCAAAAACTAAGTCCTTATAACTAGTTTGCCTAAATCGAGCCCTAAAATGGGTACTTTGGCTCCGAAGTGACTCTAGCAAAGTTTTTGTGATTCCAAATATGTATTAGAACATATAAGACATTAATTTAATTCGTAGGGACTCATTTTGAGCTCCAACAACACTTAGAAGCTCACCTCGCGCAAAAACTAAGTCCTTATAAGACGTTTGCCTAAATCGAGCCCTAAATTGGCTATATTGGCTCCGAAGTGACTCTAGCAAAGTTGTTGTGATGTCAAATCAGTATTTTAACATATAATACATTAATATAATTCGTAGGGACTCGTTTTGAGCTCCAACAACACTTAGAAGCTCACCTCGCGCAAAAACTAAGTGCTTATGACAAGTTTGCCTAAATCGATCCCTAAATTGGGTATTTTGGCTCCGAAGTGACTCTAGCAAAGTTGTTGTGATCCCAAATAAGTATTTGAACATATAATACATTAATATCATTCGTAAGGACTAATTTTGAGCTCCAACAAGACTTAAAATCTCACCTCGCGCAAAAACTAAGTCCTTATAACTAGTTTGCCTAAATCGAGCCCTAAAATGGGTACTTTGGCTCCGAAGTGACTCTAGCAAAGTTGTTGTGATCCCAAATCAGTATTTGAACATATAATACATTAATATAATTCGTAGGGACTCATTTTGAGCTCCAACAACACTTATAAGCTCACCTCGCGCAAAAACTAAGTCCTTATAACAAGTTTGCCTAAATCGATCCGAAAATTGGGTATTTTGCCTCCGAATTGACTCTAGCAAAGTTGTTGTGATCCCAAATATGTATTAGAACATATAATACATTAATATAATTCGTAGGGACTCATTTTGAGCTCCAACAACACTTAGAAGCTCACCTCGCGCAAAAACTAAGTCCTTATAAGACGTTTGCCTAAATCGAGCCCTAAATTGGGTATTTTGGCTCCGAAGTGACTCTAGCAAAGTTGTTGCGATGTCAAATCAGTATTTGAACATATAATACATTAATATAATTCGTAGGGACTCGTTTTTAGCTCCAACAACACTTAGAAGCTCACCTCGCGCAAAAACTAAGTGCTTATGACAAGTTTGCCTAAATCGATCCCTAAATTGGGTATTTTGGTTCCGAAGTGACTCTAGCAAAGTTGTTGTGATCCCAAATAAGTATTTCAACATATAATACATTAATATAATTCGTAAGGACTCATTTTGAGCTCCAACAAGACTTAAAATCTCACCTCGCGCAAAAACTAAGTCCTTATAACTAGTTTGCCTAAATCGAGCCCTAAAATGGGTACTTTGGCTCCGAAGTGACTCTAGCAAAGTTGTTGTGATCCCAAATCAGTATTTGAACATATAATACATTAATATAATTCGTAGGGACTCATTTTGAGCTCCAACAACACTTAGAAGCTCACATCGCGCAAAAACTAAGTCCTTATAACAAGTTTGCCTAAATCGATCCGAAAATTGGGTATTTTGCCTCCGAATTGACTCTAGCAAAGTTGTTGTGATCCCAAATATGTATTAGAACATATAATACATTAATATAATTCGTAGGGACTCATTTTGAGCTCCAACAACACTTAGAAGCTCACCTCGCGCAAAAACTAAGTCCTTATAAGACGTTTGCCAAAATCGAGCCCTAAATTGGGTATTTTGGCTCCGAAGTGACTCTAGCAAAGTTGTTGCGATGTCAAATCAGTATTTGAACATATAATACATTAATATAATTCCTAGGGACTCGTTTTGAGCTCCAACAACACTTAGAAGCTCACCTCGCGCAAAAACTAAGTGCTTATGACAAGTTTGCCTAAATCGATCCCTAAATTGGGTATTTTGGTTCCGAAGTGACTCTAGCAAAGTTGTTGTGATCCCAAATAAGTATTTGAACATATAATACATTAATATAATTCGTAAGGACTCATTTTGAGCTCCAACAAGACTTAAAATCTCACCTCGCGCAAAAACTAAGTCCTTATAACTAGTTTGCCTAAATCGAGCCCTAAAATGGGTACTTTGGCTCCGAAGTGACTCTAGCAAAGTTGTTGTGATCCCAAATCAGTATTTGAACATATAATACATTAATATAATTCGTAGGGACTCATTTTGAGCTTCAACAACACTTAGAAGCTCACCTCGCGCAAAAACTAAGTCCTTCTAACTAGTTCGCCTAAATCGAGCCCTACAATGGGTAGTTTGGCTCCGAAGTGACTCTAGCAAAGTTTTTGTGATCCCAAATCAGTATTTGAGCATATAATACATTAATATAATTCGTAGGGACTCATTTTGAGCTCCAACAACACTTAGAAGCTAACCTCGCGCAAAAATTAAGTCCTTATAAGACGTTTGCCTAAATCGAGCCCTAAATTGGGTATTTTGGCTCCGAAGTGACTCTAGCAAAGTTGTTGTGATGTCAAATCAGTATTTGAACATATAATACATTAATATAATTCGTAGGGACTCGTTTTGAGCTCCAACAACACTTAGAAGCTCACCTCGCGCAAAAACTAAGTGCTTATGACAAGTTTGCCTAAATCGATCCCTAAATTGGGTATTTTGGCTCCGAAGTGACTCTAGCAAAGTTGTTGTGATCCCAAATCAGTATTTGAACATATAATACATTAATATAATTCGTAGGGACTCATTTTGAGCTCCAACAACACTTAAAAACTCACCTCGCGCAAAAACTAAGTCCTTATAACTAGTTTGCCTAAATCGAGCCCTAAAATGGGTACTTTGGCTCCGAAGTGACTCTAGCAAAGTTGTTGTGATCCCAAATCACTATTTGAACATATAATACATTAATATAATTCGTAGGGACTCATTTCGAGCTTCAACAACACTTAGAAGCTCACCTCGCGCAAAAACTAAGTCCTTATAACAAGTTTGCCTAAATCGATCCGTAAATTGGGTATTTCGGCTCCGAAGTGACTCTAGCAAAGTTGTTGTGATCCCAAATCAGTATTTGAACATATAATACATTAATATAATTCGTAGGGACTCATTTTGACCTCCAACAACACTAAAAAACTCACCTCGAGCAAAAACTAAGTCCTTATAACTACTTTTGCCTAAATCTACCTTTTAAACGGGATTTTTGGCTCCGAAGTTACTCTAGCAAACTTATTTTGATCCAAAATTAGTATTTGAAAAAATAATATATTATAATAAGTCGTAGAGACTCGTTTGGAGCTCCAACAAGCCTTATAAGGTCACTTCGCGCAAAAACTAAGTCTCTGTAACTAGTTTTGCCTAAATCGAGCCTTTAGACTTGTTTTTTGGGCTCCGAGGTGAATCTAGAGAAGTTGTTTAGGTCCCAAATGTGTAATTTAATATAATATATTATAAACAGTATTAGGGACTCAATTTGAGCTCCAACAACACTTAAAAACTCACCTCGCACAAAAACTAAGTCCTTATAACTAGTTTGCCTAAATCGAGCCCTAAATTGGGTATTTTGGCTCCGAAGTGACTCTAGCAAAGTTGTTGTGATCCCAAATCAGTATTTGAACATATAATACATTAATATAATTCGTAGGGACTCATTTTGAGCTCCAACAACACTTATAAACTCACCTCGCGCAAAAACTAAGTCCTTATAACTAGTTTGCCTAAATCGAGCCCTAAAATGGGTACTTTGGCTCCGAAGTGACTCTAGCAAAGTTGTTGTGATCCCAAATCAGTATTTGAACATATAATACATTAATATAATTCGTAGGGACTCATTTTGAGCTCAACAACACTTAGAAGCTCACCTCGCGCAAAAACTAAGTCCTTATAACAAGTTTGCCTAAATCGATCCGTAAATTGGGTATTTTGGCTCCGAAGTGACTCTAGCAAAGTTGTTGTGATCCCAAATTAGTATTTGAACATATAATACATTAATATAATTCGTAGGGACTCATTTTGAGCTCCAACAACACTTAAAAACTCACCTCGTGCAAAAACTAAGTCCTTATAACTAGTTTGCCTAAATCGAGCCCTAAAATGGGTACTTTGGCTCCGAAGTGACTCTAGCAAAGTTGTTGTGATCCCAAATCAGTATTTGAACATATAATACATTAATATAATTCGTAGGGACTCATTTTGAGCTCCAACAACACTTAGAAGCTCACCTCGCGCAAAAACTAAGTCCTTATAACACGTTTGCCTAAATCGATCCCTAAATTGGGTATTTTGGCTCCGAAGTGACTCTAGCAAAGTTGTTGTGATCCCAAATCAGTATTTGAACATATAATACATTAATATAATTCGTAGGGACTCATTTTGACCTCCAACAACACTTATAAACTCACCTCGCGCAAAAACTAAGTCCTTATAACTAGTTTGCCTAAATCGAGCCCTAAAATGGGTACTTTGGCTCCGAAGTGACTCTAGCAAAGTTGTTGTGATCCCATCCCAAATCAGTATTTGAACATATAATACAGTAATATAATTCGTAGGACTCATTTTGAGCTCCAACAACACTTACCTCTTGTTTTATGTTACTTGCACTAAAATAAGGCTAAATGGGCCTCTTAGGTTTAGCAACCCATGGAGCTACGAATTTACTTTGTAAACTCTATAAACAAAGCCTTAAGGCTGATGGAATAATCAGAATGCAAATTTTTGGAGTTAGAACATTTTATTCTCTCTTTGGTTCGTTTAGAACTATTCGTTTCTCTCACAAAGCGGTGCGTGTGAGAGTTCGATACCGACTCATCAGACGGCCTGTCGCATCCGTCCGTGGCGTCATTCAATCCACCTTCCATTCCTGAAATCGTAGACGATCCGCCGCTGTGCTAGTTAGGATATTGGGTCTCGGAGCAAGTCGACCGAGGTTCATATCAAAAAACTAAGTCCTTATAACTAGTTTGCCTAAATCGATCCGTAAATTGGGTACTTTGGCTCCGAAGTGACTCTAGCAAAGTTGTTGTGATCCCAAATATGTATTAGAACATATAATACATTAATATAATTCGTAGGGACTCATTTTGAGCTCCAACAACACTTAGAAGCTCACCTCGCGCAAAAACTAAGTCCTTATAACACGTTTGCCTAAATCGAGCCCTAAATTGGGTATTTTGGCTCCGAAGTGACTCTAGCAAAGTTGTTGTGATCCCAAATCAGTATTTGAACATATAATACATTAATATAATTCGTAGGGACTCATTTTGAGCTCCAACAACACTTAGAAGCTCACCTCGCGCAAAAACTAAGTCCTTATAACAAGTTTGCCTAAATCGATCCCTAAATTGGGTATTTTGGCTCCGAAGTGACTCTAGCAAAGTTGTTGTGATCCCAAATCAGTATTTGAACATATAATACATTAATATAATTCGTAGGGACTCATTTTGAGCTCCAACAACACTTAAAAACTCACCTCGCGCAAAAACTAAGTCCTTATAACTAGTTTGCCTAAATCGAGCCCTAAAATGGGTACTTTGGCTCCGAAGTGACTCTAGCAAAGTTGTTGTGATCCCAAATCAGTATTTGAACATATAATACATTAATATAATTCGTAGGGACTCATTTTGAGCTCCAACAACACTTAGAAGCTCACCTCGCGCAAAAACTAAGTCCTTATAACAAGTTTGCCTAAATCGAGCCCTAAATTGGGTATTTTGGCTCCGAAGTGACTCTAGCAAAGTTGTTGTGATCCCAAATCAGTATTTGAACATATAATACATTAATATAATTCGTAGGGACTCATTTTGAGCTCCAACAACACTTAAAAACTCACCTCGCGCAAAAACTAAGTCCTTATAACTAGTTTGCCTAAATCGAGCCCTAAAATGGGTACTTTGGCTCCGAAGTGACTCTAGCAAAGTTGTTGTGATCCCAAATCAGTATTTGAACATATAATACATTAATATAATTCGTAGGGACTCATTTTGAGCTCCAACAACACTTAGAAGCTCACCTCGCGCAAAAACTAAGTCCTTATAACAAGTTTGCCTAAATCGATCCCTAAATTGGGTATTTTGGCTCCGAAGTGACTCTAGCAAAGTTGTTGTGATCCCAAATTAGTATTTGAACATATAATACATTAATATAATTCGTAGGGACTCATTTTGAGCCTCCAACAACACTTAAAAACTCACCTCGCGCAAAAACTAAGTCCTTATAACTAGTTTGCCTAAATCGAGCCCTACAATGGGTACTTTGGCTCCGAAGTGACTCTAGCAAAGTTGTTGTGATCCCAAATCAGTATTTGAACATATAATACATTAATATAATTCGTAGGGACTCATTTTGAGCTCCAACAACACTTAGAAGCTAACCTCGCGCAAAAACTAAGTCCTTATAACACGTTTGCCTAAATCGATCCCTAAATTGGGTATTTTGGCTCCGAAGTGACTCTAGCAAAGTTGTTGTGATCCCAAATCAGTATTTGAACATATAATACATTAATATAATTCGTAGGGACTCATTTTGAGCTCCAACAACACTTAAAACTCACCTCGCGCAAAAACTAAGTCCTTATAACTAGTTTGCCTAAATCGAGCCCTAAATTGGGTATTTTGGCTCCGAAGTGACTCTAGCAAAGTTGTTGTGATCCCAAATCAGTATTTGAACATATAATACATTAATATAATTCGTAGGGACTCATTTTGAGCTCCAACAACACTTAGAAACTCACCTCGCGCAAAAACTAAGTCCTTATAACTAGTTTGCCTAAATCGAGCCCTAAATTGGGTACTTTGGCTCCGAAGTGACTCTAGCAAAGTTGTTGTGATCCCAAATCAGTATTTGAACATATAATACATTAATATAATTCGTAGGGACTCATTTTGAGCTCCAACAACACTTAGAAGCTCACCTCGCGCAAAAACTAAGTCCTTATAACAAGTTTGCCTAAATCGATCCCTAAATTGGGTATTTTGGCTCCGAAGTGACTCTAGCAAAGTTGTTGTGATCCCAAATCAGTATTTGAACATATAATACATTAATATAATTCGTAGGGACTCATTTTGAGCTCCAACAACACTTAAAAACTCACCTCGCGCAAAAACTAAGTCCTTATAACTAGTTTGCCTAAATCGAGCCCTACAATGGGTACTTTGGCTCCGAAGTGACTCTAGCAAAGTTGTTGTGATCCCAAATCAGTATTTGAACATATAATACATTAATATAATTCGTAGGGACTCATTTTGAGCTCCAACAACACTTAGAAGCTAACCTCGCGCAAAAACTAAGTCCTTATAACACGTTTGCCTAAATCGATCCCTAAATTGGGTATTTTGGCTCCGAAGTGACTCTAGCAAAGTTGTTGTGATCCCAAATCAGTATTTGAACATATAATACATTAATATAATTCGTAGGGACTCATTTTGAGCTCCAACAACACTTAAAACTCACCTCGCGCAAAAACTAAGTCCTTATAACTAGTTTGCCTAAATCGAGCCCTAAATTGGGTATTTTGGCTCCGAAGTGACTCTAGCAAAGTTGTTGTGATCCCAAATCAGTATTTGAACATATAATACATTAATATAATTCGTAGGGACTCATTTTGAGCTCCAACAACACTTAAAAACTCACCTCGCGCAAAAACTAAGTCCTTATAACTAGTTTGCCTAAATCGAGCCCTAAAATGGGTACTTTGGCTCCGAAGTGACTCTAGCAAAGTTGTTGTGATCCCAAATCAGTATTTGAACATATAATACATTAATATAATTCGTAGGGACTCATTTTGAGCTCCAACAACACTTAGAAGCTCACCTCGCGCAAAAACTAAGTCCTTATAACAAGTTTGCCTAAATCGATCCGTAAATTGGGTATTTTGGCTCCGAAGTGACTCTAGCAAAGTTGTTGTGATCCCAAATTAGTATTTGAACATATAATACATTAATATAATTCGTAGGGACTCATTTTGACCTCCAACAACACTAAAAAACTCACCTCGCGCAAAAACTAAGTCCTTATAACTAGTTTGCCTAAATCGAGCCCTACAATGGGTACTTTGGCTCCGAAGTGACTCTAGCAAAGTTGTTGTGATCCCAAATCAGTATTTGAACATATAATACATTAATATAATTCGTAGGGACTCATTTTGAGCTCCAACAACACTTAGAAGCTAACCTCGCGCAAAAACTAAGTCCTTATAACACGTTTGCCTAAATCGATCCCTAAATTGGGTATTTTGGCTCCGAAGTGACTCTAGCAAAGTTGTTGTGATCCCAAATCAGTATTTGAACATATAATACATTAATATAATTCGTAGGGACTCATTTTGAGCTCCAACAACACTTAAAAACTCACCTCGCGCAAAAACTAAGTCCTTATAACTAGTTTGCCTAAATCGAGCCCTAAATTGGGTACTTTGGCTCCGAAGTGACTCTAGCAAAGTTGTTGTGATCCCAAATCAGTATTTGAACATATAATACATTAATATAATTCGTAGGGACTCATTTTGAGCTCCAACAACACTTAGAAGCTCACCTCGCGCAAAAACTAAGTCCTTATAACTAGTTTGCCTAAATCGAGCCCTAAAATGGGTACTTTGGCTCCGAAGTGACTCTAGCAAAGTTGTTGTGATCCCAAATCAGTATTTGAACATATAATACATTAATATAATTCGTAGGGACTCATTTTGAGCTCCAACAACACTTAGAAGCTCACCTCGCGCAAAAACTAAGTCCTTATAACAAGTTTGCCTAAATCGATCCGTAAATTGGGTATTTTGGCTCCGAAGTGACTCTAGCAAAGTTGTTGTGATCCCAAATTAGTATTTGAACATATAATACATTAATATAATTCGTAGGGACTCATTTTGACCTCCAACAACACTAAAAAACTCACCTCGCGCAAAAACTAAGTCCTTATAACTAGTTTGCCTAAATCGAGCCCTACAATGGGTACTTTGGCTCCGAAGTGACTCTAGCAAAGTTGTTGTGATCCCAAATCAGTATTTGAACATATAATACATTAATATAATTCGTAGGGACTCATTTTGAGCTCCAACAACACTTAGAAGCTAACCTCGCGCAAAAACTAAGTCCTTATAACACGTTTGCCTAAATCGATCCCTAAATTGGGTATTTTGGCTCCGAAGTGACTCTAGCAAAGTTGTTGTGATCCCAAATCAGTATTTGAACGTATAATACATTAATATAATTCGTAGGGACTCATTTTGAGCTCCAACAACACTTATAAACTCACCTCGCGCAAAAACTAAGTCCTTATAACTAGTTTGCCTAAATCGAGCCCTAAAATGGGTACTTTGGCTCCGAAGTGACTCTAGCAAAGTTGTTGTGATCCCAAATCAGTATTTGAACATATAATACATTAATATAATTCGTAGGGACTCATTTTGAGCTCCAACAACACTTCAAAACTCACCTCGCGCAAAAATGATGAGGACGTGTCCAACAAGGAACTCAAAGCCAAGTACCAAGTACCGGTAGGACCCGTGACGAGAGCCAAAGCGAGGAAATTCAAGGAGGAGCTGAACAGTCTGATCATCAAGCTCCAAGATGAAGAAGGAGACAAGCTCGCGAAGGAGGAAATCCAAGGAAGCCAAGAAACGCCCATGAAGAATGTCATTCGGGCTGAATTGGATTAAAAAAAAGACTATCTTTGTTGTTTAATAATTGTTTTGGGCCAAAAGACATGTTATTTAAAACCCATACGTATTTGTATTGGGTTGGGCCTCTTGTTTTATGTTACTTGCACTAAAATAAGGCTAAATAGGCCTCTTAGGTTTAGCAACCCATGGAGCTACGAATTTACTTTGTAAACTCTATAAACAAAGCCTTAAGGCTGATGGAATAATAAGAATGCAAATTTTTGGAGTTAGAACATTTTATTCTCTCTTTGGTTCGTTTAGAACTATTCGTTTCTCTCACAAAGCGGTGCGTGTGAGAGTTCGATACCGACTCATCAGACGGCCTGTCGCATCCGTCCGTGGCGTCATTCAATCCACCTTCCATTCCTGAAATCGTAGACAATCCGCCGCTGTGCTAGTTAGGATATTGGGACTCGGAGCAAGTCGACCGAGGTTCATATCAAAAAATTAAGTCCTTATAACTAGTTTGCCTAAATCGATCCGTAAATTGGGTACTTTGGCTCCGAAGTGACTCTAGCAAAGTTGTTGTGATCCCAAATATGTATTAGAACATATAATACATTAATATAATTCGTAGGGACTCATTTTGAGCTCCAACAACACTTAGAAGCTCACCTCGCGCAAAAACTAAGTCCTCATAACACGTTTGCCAAAATCAAGCCCTAAATTGGGTATTTTGGCTCCGAAGTGACTCTAGCAAAGTTGTTGTGATGTCAAATCAGTATTTGAACATATAATACATTAATATAATTCGTAGGGACTCATTTTGAGCTCCAACAACACTTAGAAGCTCACCTCGCGCAAACACTAAGTGCTTTTAACAAGTTTGCCTAAATCGATCCCTAAATTGGGTATTTTGGCTCCGAAGTGACTGTAGCAAAGTTGTTGTGATCCCAAATCAGTATTTGAACATATAATACATTAATATAATTCGTAGGGACTCATTTTGAGCTCCAACAACACTTAGAAACTCACCTCGCGCAAAAACTAAGTCCTTATAACTAGTTTGCCTAAATCGAGCCCTAAATTGGGTATTTTGGCTCCGAAGTGACTCTAGCAAAGTTGTTGTGATCCCAAATCAGTATTTGAACATATAATACATTAATATAATTCGTAGGGACTCATTTTGAGCTCCAACAACACTTAGAAACTCACCTCGCGCAAAAACTAAGTCCTTATAACTAGTTTGCCTAAATCGAGCCCTAAAATGGGTACTTTGGCTCCGAAGTGACTCTAGCAAAGTTGTTGTGATCCCAAATCAGTATTTGAACATATAATACATTAATATAATTCGTAGGGACTCATTTTGAGCTCCAACAACACTTAGAAACTCACCTCGCGCAAAAACTAAGTCCTTATAACTAGTTTGCCTAAATCGAGCCCTAAATTGGGTATTTTGGCTCCGAAGTGACTCTAGCAAAGTTGTTGTGATCCCAAATACGTATTTGAACATATAATACATTAATATAATTCGTAGGGACTCATTTTGAGCTCCAACAACACTTATAAACTCACCTCGCGCAAAAACTAAGTCCTTATAACTAGTTTGCCTAAATCGAGCCCTAAAATGGGTACTTTGGCTCCGAAGTGACTCTAGCAAAGTTGTTGTGATCCCAAATCAGTATTTGAACATATAATACATTAATATAATTCGTAGGGACTCATTTTGAGCTCCAACAACACTTCAAAACTCACCTCGCGCAAAAATGATGAGGACGTGTCCAACAAGGAACTCAAAGCCAAGTACCAAGTACCGGTAGGACCCGTGACGAGAGCCAAAGCGAGGAAATTCAAGGAGGAGCTGAACAGTCTGATCATCAAGCTCCAAGATGAAGAAGGAGACAAGCTCGCGAAGGAGGAAATCCAAGGAAGCCAAGAAACGCCCATGAAGAATGTCATTCGGGCTGAATTGGATTAAAAAAAAGACTATCTTTGCTGTTTAATAATTGTTTTGGGCCAAAAGACATGTTATTTAAAACCCATACGTATTTGTATTGGGTTGGGCCTCTTGTTTTATGTTACTTGCACTAAAATAAGGCTAAATGGGCCTCTTAGGTTTAGCAACCCATGGAGCTACGAATTTACTTTGTAAACTCTATAAACAAAGCCTTAAGGCTGATGGAATAATCAGAATGCAAATTTTTGGAGTTAGAACATTTTATTCTCTCTTTGGTTCGTTTAGAACTATTCGTTTCTCTCACAAAGCGGTGCGTGTGAGAGTTCGATACCGACTCATCAGACGGCCTGTCGCATCCGTCCGTGGCGTCATTCAATCCACCTTCCATTCCTGAAATCGTAGACGATCCGCCGCTGTGCTAGTTAGGATATTGGGTCTCGGAGCAAGTCGACCGAGGTTCATATCAAAAAACTAAGTCCTTATAACTAGTTTGCCTAAATCGATCCGTAAATTGGGTACTTTGGCTCCGAAGTGACTCTAGCAAAGTTGTTGTGATCCCAAATATGTATTAGAACATATAATACATTAATATAATTCGTAGGGACTCATTTTGAGCTCCAACAACACTTAGAAGCTCACCTCGCGCAAAAACTAAGTCCTTATAACACGTTTGCCTAAATCGATCCCTAAATTGGGTATTTTGGCTCCGAAGTGACTCTAGCAAAGTTGTTGTGATCCCAAATCAGTATTTGAACATATAATACATTAATATAATTCGTAGGGACTCATTTTGAGCTCCAACAACACTTAGAAGCTCACCTCGCGCAAAAACTAAGTCCTTATAACAAGTTTGCCTAAATCGATCCCTAAATTGGGTATTTTGGCTCCGAAGTGACTCTAGCAAAGTTGTTGTGATCCCAAATCAGTATTTGAACATATAATACATTAATATAATTCGTAGGGACTCATTTTGAGCTCCAACAACACTTCAAAACTCACCTCGCGCAAAAATGATGAGGACGTGTCCAACAAGGAACTCAAAGCCAAGTACCAAGTACCGGTAGGACCCGTGACGAGAGCCAAAGCGAGGAAATTCAAGGAGGAGCTGAACAGTCTGATCATCAAGCTCCAAGATGAAGAAGGAGACAAGCTCGCGAAGGAGGAAATCCAAGGAAGCCAAGAAACGCCCATGAAGAATGTCATTCGGGCTGAATTGGATTAAAAAAAGACTATCTTTGCTGTTTAATAATTGTTTTGGGCCAAAAGACATCTTATTTAAAACCCATACGTATTTGTATTGGGTTGGGCCTCTTGTTTTATGTTACTTGCACTAAAATAAGGCTAAATGGGCCTCTTAGGTTTAGCAACCCATGGAGCTACGAATTTACTTCGTAAACTCTATAAACAAAGCCTTAAGGCTGATGGAATAATCAGAATGCAAATTTTTGGAGTTAGACCATTTTATTCTCTCTTTGGTTCGTTTAGAACTATTCGTTTCTCTCACAAAGCGGTGCGTGTGAGAGTTCGATACCGACTCATCAGACGGCCTGTCGCATCCGTCCGTGGTGTCATTCAATCCACCTTCCATTCCTGAAATCGTTGACGATCCGCCGCTGTGCTAGTTAGGATATTGGGTCTCGGAGCAAGTCGACCGAGGTTCATATCAAAAAACTAAGTCCTTCTAACTAGTTTGCCTAAATCGATCCGTAAATTGGGTACTTTAGCTCCGAAGTGACTCTAGCAAAGTTGTTGTGATCCCAAATATGTATTAGAACATATAATACATTAATATAATTCGTAGGGACTCATTTTGAGCTCCAACAACACTTAGAAGCTAACCTCGCGCAAAAATTAAGTCCTTATAACACGTTTGCCTAAATCGATCCCTAAATTGGGTATTTTGGCTCCGAAGTGACTCTAGGAAAGTTGTTGTGATCCCAAATCAGTATTTGAACATATAATACATTAATATAATTCGTAGGGACTCATTTTGATCTCCAACAACACTTAAAAACTCACCTCGCGCAAAAACTAAGTCCTTATAACTAGTTTTGCCTAAATCGACCTTTTAAACGGGATTTCTGGCTCCGAAGTTACTCTAGCAAACTTATTTTGATCCAAAATTAGTATTTGAACAAATAATATATTATAATAAGTCGTAGAGACTCGTTTGGAGGTCCGACAACACTTAAAAACTCACCTCGCACAAAAACTAAGTCCTTATAACTAGTTTGCCTAAATCGAGCCCTAAATTGGGTATTTTGGCTCCGAAGTGACTCTAGCAAAGTTGTTGTGATCCCAAATCAGTATTTGAACATGTAATACATTAATATAATTCGTAGGGATTCATTTTGAGCTCCAACAACACTTATAAACTCACCTCGCGCAAAAACTAAGTCCTTATAACTAGTTTGCCTAAATCGAGTCCTAAAATGGGTACTTTGGCTCCGAAGTGACTCTAGCAAAGTTGTTGTGATCCCAAATCAGTATTTGAACATATAGTACATTAATATAATTCGTAGGGACTCATTTTGAGCTCCAACAACACTTCAAAACTCACATCGCGCAAAAACTAAGTCCTTATAACTAGTTTGCCTTAATCGAGCCCTAAAATGGGTACTTTGGCTCCGAAGTGACTCTAGCAAAGTTGTTGTGATCCCAAATAAGTATTAGAACATATAATACATTAATATAATTCGTAGGGACTCATTTTGAGCTCCAACAACACTTATAAACTCACCTCGCGCAAAAACTAAGTCCTTATAACTAGTTTGCCTAAATCGAGCCCTAAAATGGGTACTATGGCTCCGAAGTGACTCTAGCAAAGTTGTTGTGATCCCAAATCAGTATTTGAACATATAATACATTAATATAATTCCTAGGGACTCATTTTGAGCTCCAACAACACTTCAAAACTCACCTCGCGCAAAATACTAAGGCCGTGTAACAAGGCTAATTCAAAGCCAAGTCCCAAATGGGTATTTTGGCCCCGAAGTGAGACCCTAGCAGGTTGAAAAGATTCAAGTGTAGTTGTAGCCGAAATCAGTCTTTGATACATATAAGCTCCATTAATATGATTATTCGTATAGGAGACCCATTTGAGCTCCAACAACACTCAGAAGGAAAACTCCAAGGAAGCTCAAAAACGCCCATAAGAATGTCAATTCGGGCTGAAATTGGAATTAAAAAAAATAGGTATTTGGCTATCTTTGAAGACCCTAACAAAGTTGTTTTGGGCCAAAAGACATGTTATTTGAAACCCATAACGTACATTTGTATTAAATAGGGACTCATTTTTATATTACAAGCACTAAAATAAGCGCTAAATGGGCCTCATAGAAGTTTAGCCAACCCAATGTGAGCTAAAACTGGTACTTTGGTAAACTCTATAAACAAAGTCCTTAAAGCTGATTGTGCCAATAAATCAGAATGCCAAATTTTTGGAGTTAGAAACAAATTAATCTCTTTTATTCTTAAGAACTATTATTTTGGCTCACAAAGTGACTCTAGAGTTCGAGTTGTTGTGATCCCAAATCAGCATTTAAAGTCATATAATACATTAATATAAAATCGTAGACGATCCTCATTTTGTAGCTCAACAACATTCTCGGAGCAAGTCACCGAGGTCCATACAAAAAACTAAGTCCTTATAACTAGTTTGCCTAAATCGATCCCTAAAATGGGTACTTTCTCGTAAATTGGTACTTTGGCTCCGAAGTGACTCTAGCAAAGTTGTTGTGATCCCAAATATGGATTAGAACATATAATACATTAATATAATTCGTAGGGCACTCATTTTGAGCTCCAACAACACTTATAAGCTCACCTCACGCAAAAACTAAGTCCTTATAACACGTTTGCCTAAATCGAGCCCTAAATTGGGTATTTGGCTCCGAAGTGACTCTAGCAAAGTTGTTGTGATCCCAAATCAGTATTTGAACATATAATACATTAATATAATTCGTAGGGACTCATTTTGAGCTCCAACAACACTTAGAAGCTCACCTCGCGCAAAAACTAAGTCCTTATAACAAGTTTGCCTAAATCGATCCCTAAATTGGGTATTTTGGCTCCGAAGTGACTCTAGCAAAGTTGTTGTGATCCCAAATCAGTATTTGAACATATAATACATTAATATAATTCGTAGGGACTCATTTTGAGCTCCAACAACACTTAGAAGCTCACCTCGCGCAAAAACTAAGTCCTTATAACTAGTTTGCCTAAATCGAGCCCTAAATTGGGTATTTTGGCTCCGAAGTGACTCTAGCAAAGTTGTTGTGATCCCAAATCAGTATTTGAACATATAATACATTAATATAATTCGTAGGGACTCATTTTGAGCTCCAACAACACTTAGAAGCTCACCTCGCGCAAAAACTAAGTCCTTATAACAAGTTTGCCTAAATCGAGCCCTAAATTGGGTATTTTGGCTCCGAAGTGACTCTAGCAAAGTTGTTGTGATCCCAAATCAGTATTTGAACATATAATACATTAATATAATTCGTAGGGACTCATTTTGAGCTCCAACAACACTTAGAAGCTCACCTCGCGCAAAAACTAAGTCCTTATAACTAGTTTGCCTAAATCGAGCCCTAAATTGGGTATTTTGGCTCCGAAGTGACTCTAGCAAAGTTGTTGTGATCCCAAATCAGTATTTGAACATATAATACATTAATATAATTCGTAGGGACTCATTTTGAGCTCCAACAACACTTAGAAGCTCACCTCGCGCAAAAACTAAGTCCTTATAACAAGTTTGCCTAAATCGATCCCTAAATTGGGTATTTTGGCTCCGAAGTGACTCTAGCAAAGTTGTTGTGATCCCAAATCAGTATTTGAACATATAATACATTAATATAATTCGTAGGGACTCATTTTGAGCTCCAACAACACTTAGAAGCTCACCTCGCGCAAAAACTAAGTCCTTATAACTAGTTTGCCTAAATCGAGCCCTAAATTGGGTATTTTGGCTCCGAAGTGACTCTAGCAAAGTTGTTGTGATCCCAAATCAGTATTTGAACATATAATACATTAATATAATTCGTAGGGACTCATTTTGAGCTCCAACAACACTTAGAAGCTCACCTCGCGCAAAAACTAAGTCCTTATAACAAGTTTGCCTAAATCGAGCCCTAAATTGGGTATTTTGGCTCCGAAGTGACTCTAGCAAAGTTGTTGTGATCCCAAATCAGTATTTGAACATATAATACATTAATATAATTCGTAGGGACTCATTTTGAGCTCCAACAACACTTAGAAGCTCACCTCGCGCAAAAACTAAGTCCTTATAACAAGTTTGCCTAAATCGATCCCTAAATTGGGTATTTTGGCTCCGAAGTGACTCTAGCAAAGTTGTTGTGATCCCAAATCAGTATTTGAACATATAATACATTAATATAATTCGTAGGGACTCATTTTGAGCTCCAACAACACTTAGAAGCTCACCTCGCGCAAAAACTAAGTCCTTATAACAAGTTTGCCTAAATCGATCCCTAAATTGGGTATTTTGGCTCCGAAGTGACTCTAGCAAAGTTGTTGTGATCCCAAATATGTATTTGAACATATAATACATTAATATAATTCGTAGGGACTCATTTTGAGCTCCAACAACACTTAGAAGCTCACCTCGCGCAAAAACTAAGTCCTTATAACAAGTTTGCCTAAATCGAGCCCTAAATTGGGTATTTTGGCTCCGAAGTGACTCTAGCAAAGTTGTTGTGATCCCAAATCAGTATTTGAACATATAATACATTAATATAATTCGTAGGGACTCATTTTGAGCTCCAACAACACTTAGAAGCTCACCTCGCGCAAAAACTAAGTCCTTATAACAAGTTTGCCTAAATCGAGCCCTAAATTGGGTATTTTGGCTCCGAAGTGACTCTAGCAAAGTTGTTGTGATCCCAAATCAGTATTTGAACATATAATACATTAATATAATTCGTAGGGACTCATTTTGAGCTCCAACAACACTTAAAACTCACCTCGCGCAAAAACTAAGTCCTTATAACAAGTTTGCCTAAATCGAGCCCTAAATTGGGTACTTTGGCTCCGAAGTGACTCTAGCAAAGTTGTTGTGATCCCAAATCAGTATTTGAACATATAATACATTAATATAATTCGTAGGGACTCATTTTGAGCTCCAACAACACTTAGAAGCTCACCTCGCGCAAAAACTAAGTCCTTATAACAAGTTTGCCTAAATCGAGCCCTAAATTGGGTATTTTGGCTCCGAAGTGACTCTAGCAAAGTTGTTGTGATCCCAAATCAGTATTTGAACATATAATACATTAATATAATTCGTAGGGACTCATTTTGAGCTCCAACAACACTTAGAAGCTCACCTCGCGCAAAAACTAAGTCCTTATAACTAGTTTGCCTAAATCGAGCCCTAAATTGGGTATTTTGGCTCCGAAGTGACTCTAGCAAAGTTGTTGTGATCCCAAATCAGTATTTGAACATATAATACATTAATATAATTCGTAGGGACTCATTTTGAGCTCCAACAACACTTAGAAGCTCACCTCGCGCAAAAACTAAGTCCTTATAACAAGTTTGCCTAAATCGAGCCCTAAATTGGGTATTTTGGCTCCGAAGTGACTCTAGCAAAGTTGTTGTGATCCCAAATAAGTATTTGAACATATAATACATTAATATAATTCGTAGGGACTCATTTTGAGCTCCAACAACACTTAGAAGCTCACCTCGCGCAAAAACTAAGTCCTTATAACTAGTTTGCCTAAATCGAGCCCTAAATTGGGTATTTTGGCTCCGAAGTGACTCTAGCAAAGTTGTTGTGATCCCAAATCAGTATTTGAACATATAATACATTAATATAATTCGTAGGGACTCATTTTGAGCTCCAACAACACTTAGAAGCTCACCTCGCGCAAAAACTAAGTCCTTATAACACGTTTGCCTAAATCGAGCCCTAAATTGGGTATTTTGGCTCCGAAGTGACTCTAGCAAAGTTGTTGTGATCCCAAATCAGTATTTGAACATATAATACATTAATATAATTCGTAGGGACTCATTTTGAGCTCCAACAACACTTAGAAGCTCACCTCGCGCAAAAACTAAGTCCTTATAACAAGTTTGCCTAAATCGAGCCCTAAATTGGGTATTTTGGCTCCGAAGTGACTCTAGCAAAGTTGTTGTGATCCCAAATAAGTATTTGAACATATAATACATTAATATAATTCGTAGGGACTCATTTTGAGCTCCAACAACACTTAGAAGCTCACCTCGCGCAAAAACTAAGTCCTTATAACACGTTTGCCTAAATCGAGCCCTAAATTGGGTATTTTGGCTCCGAAGTGACTCTAGCAAAGTTGTTGTGATCCCAAATCAGTATTTGAACATATAATACATTAATATAATTCGTAGGGACTCATTTTGAGCTCCAACAACACTTAGAAGCTCACCTCGCGCAAAAACTAAGTCCTTATAACAAGTTTGCCTAAATCGAGCCCTAAATTGGGTATTTTGGCTCCGAAGTGACTCTAGCAAAGTTGTTGTGATCCCAAATCAGTATTTGAACATATAATACATTAATATAATTCGTAGGGACTCATTTTGAGCTCCAACAACACTTAGAAGCTCACCTCGCGCAAAAACTAAGTCCTTATAACAAGTTTGCCTAAATCGAGCCCTAAATTGGGTACTTTGGCTCCGAAGTGACTCTAGCAAAGTTGTTGTGATCCCAAATCAGTATTTGAACATATAATACATTAATATAATTCGTAGGGACTCATTTTGAGCTCCAACAACACTTAGAAGCTCACCTCGCGCAAAAACTAAGTCCTTATAACAAGTTTGCCTAAATCGAGCCCTAAATTGGGTATTTTGGCTCCGAAGTGACTCTAGCAAAGTTGTTGTGATCCCAAATCAGTATTTGAACATATAATACATTAATATAATTCGTAGGGACTCATTTTGAGCTCCAACAACACTTAGAAGCTCACCTCGCGCAAAAACTAAGTCCTTATAACAAGTTTGCCTAAATCGAGCCCTAAATTGGGTATTTTGGCTCCGAAGTGACTCTAGCAAAGTTGTTGTGATCCCAAATATGTATTAGAACATATAATACATTAATATAATTCGTAGGGACTCATTTTGAGCTCCAACAACACTTAGAAGCTCACCTCGCGCAAAAACTAAGTCCTTATAACACGTTTGCCTAAATCGAGCCCTAAATTGGGTATTTTGGCTCCGAAGTGACTCTAGCAAAGTTGTTGTGATGTCAAATCAGTATTTGAACATATAATACATTAATATAATTCGTAGGGACTCATTTTGAGCTCCAACAACACTTAGAAGCTCACCTCGCGCAAAAACTAAGTCCTTATAACAAGTTT
Organism: Boehmeria nivea var. tenacissima; assembly: GCA_018132145.1. NCBI lineage: Eukaryota > Viridiplantae > Streptophyta > Magnoliopsida > Rosales > Urticaceae > Boehmeria > Boehmeria nivea. Next base: position 673,820 of record CM030883.1, read on the forward strand.
GCCTAAATCGATCCCTAAATTGGGTATTTTGGCTCCGAAGTGACTCTAGCAAAGTTGTTGTGATCCCAAATAAGTATTTGAACATATAATACATTAATATAATTCGTAGGGACTCATTTTGAGCTCCAACAACACTTAGAAGCTCACCTCGCGCAAAAACTAAGTCCTTATAACAAGTTTGCCTAAATCGAGCCCTAAATTGGGTATTTTGGCTCCGAAGTGACTCTAGCAAAGTTGTTGTGATCCCAAATCAGTATTTGAACATATAATACATTAATATAATTCGTAGGGACTCATTTTGAGCTCCAACAACACTTAGAAGCTCACCTCGCGCAAAAACTAAGTCCTTATAACAAGTTTGCCTAAATCGAGCCCTAAATTGGGTATTTTGGCTCCGAAGTGACTCTAGCAAAGTTGTTGTGATCCCAAATCAGTATTTGAACATATAATACATTAATATAATTCGTAGGGACTCATTTTGAGCTCCAACAACACTTAGAAGCTCACCTCGCGCAAAAACTAAGTCCTTATAACTAGTTTGCCTAAATCGAGCCCTAAATTGGGTATTTTGGCTCCGAAGTGACTCTAGCAAAGTTGTTGTGATCCCAAATCAGTATTTGAACATATAATACATTAATATAATTCGTAGGGACTCATTTTGAGCTCCAACAACACTTAGAAGCTCACCTCGCGCAAAAACTAAGTCCTTATAACAAGTTTGCCTAAATCGAGCCCTAAATTGGGTATTTTGGCTCCGAAGTGACTCTAGCAAAGTTGTTGTGATCCCAAATAAGTATTTGAACATATAATACATTAATATAATTCGTAGGGACTCATTTTGAGCTCCAACAACACTTAGAAGCTCACCTCGCGCAAAAACTAAGTCCTTATAACAAGTTTGCCTAAATCGAGCCCTAAATTGGGTATTTTGGCTCCGAAGTGACTCTAGCAAAGTTGTTGTGATCCCAAATCAGTATTTGAACATATAATACATTAATATAATTCGTAGGGACTCATTTTGAGCTCCAACAACACTTAGAAGCTCACCTCGCGCAAAAACTAAGTCCTTATAACAAGTTTGCCTAAATCGATCCCTAAATTGGGTATTTTGGCTCCGAAGTGACTCTAGCAAAGTTGTTGTGATCCCAAATAGTATTTGAACATATAATACATTAATATAATTCGTAGGGACTCATTTTGAGCTCCAACAACACTTAGAAGCTCACCTCGCGCAAAAACTAAGTCCTTATAACACGTTTGCCTAAATCGAGCCCTAAATTGGGTATTTTGGCTCCGAAGTGACTCTAGCAAAGTTGTTGTGATCCCAAATCAGTATTTGAACATATAATACATTAATATAATTCGTAGGGACTCATTTTGAGCTCCAACAACACTTAGAAGCTCACCTCGCGCAAAAACTAAGTCCTTATAACAAGTTTGCCTAAATCGATCCCTAAATTGGGTATTTTGGCTCCGAAGTGACTCTAGCAAAGTTGTTGTGATCCCAAATCAGTATTTGAACATATAATACATTAATATAATTCGTAGGGACTCATTTTGAGCTCCAACAACACTTAGAAGCTCACCTCGCGCAAAAACTAAGTCCTTATAACAAGTTTGCCTAAATCGAGCCCTAAATTGGGTATTTTGGCTCCGAAGTGACTCTAGCAAAGTTGTTGTGATCCCAAATCAGTATTTGAACATATAATACATTAATATAATTCGTAGGGACTCATTTTGAGCTCCAACAACACTTAGAAGCTCACCTCGCGCAAAAACTAAGTCCTTATAACAAGTTTGCCTAAATCGAGCCCTAAATTGGGTATTTTGGCTCCGAAGTGACTCTAGCAAAGTTGTTGTGATCCCAAATAAGTATTTGAACATATAATACATTAATATAATTCGTAGGGACTCATTTTGAGCTCCAACAACACTTAGAAGCTCACCTCGCGCAAAAACTAAGTCCTTATAACAAGTTTGCCTAAATCGAGCCCTAAATTGGGTATTTTGGCTCCGAAGTGACTCTAGCAAAGTTGTTGTGATCCCAAATCAGTATTTGAACATATAATACATTAATATAATTCGTAGGGACTCATTTTGAGCTCCAACAACACTTAGAAGCTCACCTCGCGCAAAAACTAAGTCCTTATAACAAGTTTGCCTAAATCGAGCCCTAAATTGGGTATTTTGGCTCCGAAGTGACTCTAGCAAAGTTGTTGTGATCCCAAATCAGTATTTGAACATATAATACATTAATATAATTCGTAGGGACTCATTTTGAGCTCCAACAACACTTAGAAGCTCACCTCGCGCAAAAACTAAGTCCTTATAACAAGTTTGCCTAAATCGAGCCCTAAATTGGGTATTTTGGCTCCGAAGTGACTCTAGCAAAGTTGTTGTGATCCCAAATCAGTATTTGAACATATAATACATTAATATAATTCGTAGGGACTCATTTTGAGCTCCAACAACACTTAGAAGCTCACCTCGCGCAAAAACTAAGTCCTTATAACAAGTTTGCCTAAATCGAGCCCTAAATTGGGTATTTTGGCTCCGAAGTGACTCTAGCAAAGTTGTTGTGATCCCAAATCAGTATTTGAACATATAATACATTAATATAATTCGTAGGGACTCATTTTGAGCTCCAACAACACTTAGAAGCTCACCTCGCGCAAAAACTAAGTCCTTATAACAAGTTTGCCTAAATCGATCCCTAAATTGGGTATTTTGGCTCCGAAGTGACTCTAGCAAAGTTGTTGTGATCCCAAATAAGTATTTGAACATATAATACATTAATATAATTCGTAGGGACTCATTTTGAGCTCCAACAACACTTAGAAGCTCACCTCGCGCAAAAACTAAGTCCTTATAACTAGTTTGCCTAAATCGAGCCCTAAAATGGGTACTTTGGCTCCGAAGTGACTCTAGCAAAGTTGTTGTGATCCCAAATCAGTATTTGAACATATAATACATTAATATAATTCGTAGGGACTCATTTTGAGCTCCAACAACACTTAGAAGCTCACCTCGCGCAAAAACTAAGTCCTTATAACAAGTTTGCCTAAATCGAGCCCTAAATTGGGTATTTTGGCTCCGAAGTGACTCTAGCAAAGTTGTTGTGATCCCAAATCAGTATTTGAACATATAATACATTAATATAATTCGTAGGGACTCATTTTGAGCTCCAACAACACTTAGAAGCTCACCTCGCGCAAAAACTAAGTCCTTATAACTAGTTTGCCTAAATCGAGCCCTAAATTGGGTACTTTGGCTCCGAAGTGACTCTAGCAAAGTTGTTGTGATCCCAAATATGTATTAGAACATATAATACATTAATATAATTCGTAGGGACTCATTTTGAGCTCCAACAACACTTAGAAGCTCACCTCGCGCAAAAACTAAGTCCTTATAACACGTTTGCCTAAATCGAGCCCTAAATTGGGTATTTTGGCTCCGAAGTGACTCTAGCAAAGTTGTTGTGATCCAAATCAGTATTTGAACATATAATACATTAATATAATTCGTAGGGACTCATTTTGAGCTCCAACAACACTTAGAAGCTCACCTCGCGCAAAAACTAAGTCCTTATAACAAGTTTGCCTAAATCGATCCCTAAATTGGGTATTTTGGCTCCGAAGTGACTCTAGCAAAGTTGTTGTGATCCCAAATAAGTATTTGAACATATAATACATTAATATAATTCGTAGGGACTCATTTTGAGCTCCAACAACACTTAGAAGCTCACCTCGCGCAAAAACTAAGTCCTTATAACAAGTTTGCCTAAATCGAGCCCTAAATTGGGTACTTTGGCTCCGAAGTGACTCTAGCAAAGTTGTTGTGATCCCAAATCAGTATTTGAACATATAATACATTAATATAATTCGTAGGGACTCATTTTGAGCTCCAACAACACTTAGAAGCTCACCTCGCGCAAAAACTAAGTCCTTATAACACGTTTGCCTAAATCGAGCCCTAAATTGGGTATTTTGGCTCCGAAGTGACTCTAGCAAAGTTGTTGTGATCCCAAATCAGTATTTGAACATATAATACATTAATATAATTCGTAGGGACTCATTTTGAGCTCCAACAACACTTAGAAGCTCACCTCGCGCAAAAACTAAGTCCTTATAACAAGTTTGCCTAAATCGAGCCCTAAATTGGGTATTTTGGCTCCGAAGTGACTCTAGCAAAGTTGTTGTGATCCCAAATAAGTATTTGAACATATAATACATTAATATAATTCGTAGGGACTCATTTTGAGCTCCAACAACACTTAAAAACTCACCTCGCGCAAAAACTAAGTCCTTATAACTAGTTTGCCTAAATCGAGCCCTAAAATGGGTACTTTGGCTCCGAAGTGACTCTAGCAAAGTTGTTGTGATCCCAAATCAGTATTTGAACATATAATACATTAATATAATTCGTAGGGACTCATTTTGAGCTCCAACAACACTTAGAAGCTCACCTCGCGCAAAAACTAAGTCCTTATAACAAGTTTGCCTAAATCGAGCCCTAAATTGGGTATTTTGGCTCCGAAGTGACTCTAGCAAAGTTGTTGTGATCCCAAATCAGTATTTGAACATATAATACATTAATATAATTCGTAGGGACTCATTTTGAGCTCCAACAACACTTAGAAACTCACCTCGCGCAAAAACTAAGTCCTTATAACTAGTTTGCCTAAATCGAGCCCTAAATTGGGTACTTTGGCTCCGAAGTGACTCTAGCAAAGTTGTTGTGATCCCAAATAAGTATTTGAACATATAATACATTAATATAATTCGTAGGGACTCATTTTGAGCTCCAACAACACTTAGAAGCTCACCTCGCGCAAAAACTAAGTCCTTATAACACGTTTGCCTAAATCGAGCCCTAAATTGGGTATTTTGGCTCCGAAGTGACTCTAGCAAAGTTGTTGTGATCCCAAATCAGTATTTGAACATATAATACATTAATATAATTCGTAGGGACTCATTTTGAGCTCCAACAACACTTAGAAGCTCACCTCGCGCAAAAACTAAGTCCTTATAACAAGTTTGCCTAAATCGAGCCCTAAATTGGGTATTTTGGCTCCGAAGTGACTCTAGCAAAGTTGTTGTGATCCCAAATATGTATTAGAACATATAATACATTAATATAATTCGTAGGGACTCATTTTGAGCTCCAACAACACTTAGAAGCTCACCTCGCGCAAAAACTAAGTCCTTATAACACGTTTGCCTAAATCGAGCCCTAAATTGGGTATTTTGGCTCCGAAGTGACTCTAGCAAAGTTGTTGTGATCCCAAATCAGTATTTGAACATATAATACATTAATATAATTCGTAGGGACTCATTTTGAGCTCCAACAACACTTAGAAGCTCACCTCGCGCAAAAACTAAGTCCTTATAACAAGTTTGCCTAAATCGAGCCCTAAATTGGGTATTTTGGCTCCGAAGTGACTCTAGCAAAGTTGTTGTGATCCCAAATAAGTATTTGAACATATAATACATTAATATAATTCGTAGGGACTCATTTTGAGCTCCAACAACACTTAGAAGCTCACCTCGCGCAAAAACTAAGTCCTTATAACAAGTTTGCCTAAATCGAGCCCTAAATTGGGTATTTTGGCTCCGAAGTGACTCTAGCAAAGTTGTTGTGATCCCAAATCAGTATTTGAACATATAATACATTAATATAATTCGTAGGGACTCATTTTGAGCTCCAACAACACTTAGAAGCTCACCTCGCGCAAAAACTAAGTCCTTATAACAAGTTTGCCTAAATCGAGCCCTAAATTGGGTATTTTGGCTCCGAAGTGACTCTAGCAAAGTTGTTGTGATCCCAAATCAGTATTTGAACATATAATACATTAATATAATTCGTAGGGACTCATTTTGAGCTCCAACAACACTTAGAAGCTCACCTCGCGCAAAAACTAAGTCCTTATAACAAGTTTGCCTAAATCGAGCCCTAAATTGGGTATTTTGGCTCCGAAGTGACTCTAGCAAAGTTGTTGTGATCCCAAATCAGTATTTGAACATATAATACATTAATATAATTCGTAGGGACTCATTTTGAGCTCCAACAACACTTAGAAGCTCACCTCGCGCAAAAACTAAGTCCTTATAACAAGTTTGCCTAAATCGAGCCCTAAATTGGGTATTTTGGCTCCGAAGTGACTCTAGCAAAGTTGTTGTGATCCCAAATCAGTATTTGAACATATAATACATTAATATAATTCGTAGGGACTCATTTTGAGCTCCAACAACACTTAGAAGCTCACCTCGCGCAAAAACTAAGTCCTTATAACAAGTTTGCCTAAATCGAGCCCTAAATTGGGTACTTTGGCTCCGAAGTGACTCTAGCAAAGTTGTTGTGATCCCAAATCAGTATTTGAACATATAATACATTAATATAATTCGTAGGGACTCATTTTGAGCTCCAACAACACTTAGAAGCTCACCTCGCGCAAAAACTAAGTCCTTATAACACGTTTGCCTAAATCGAGCCCTAAATTGGGTATTTTGGCTCCGAAGTGACTCTAGCAAAGTTGTTGTGATCCCAAATCAGTATTTGAACATATAATACATTAATATAATTCGTAGGGACTCATTTTGAGCTCCAACAACACTTAGAAGCTCACCTCGCGCAAAAACTAAGTCCTTATAACAAGTTTGCCTAAATCGAGCCCTAAATTGGGTATTTTGGCTCCGAAGTGACTCTAGCAAAGTTGTTGTGATCCCAAATAGTATTTGAACATATAATACATTAATATAATTCGTAGGGACTCATTTTGAGCTCCAACAACACTTAGAAGCTCACCTCGCGCAAAAACTAAGTCCTTATAACAAGTTTGCCTAAATCGAGCCCTAAATTGGGTATTTTGGCTCCGAAGTGACTCTAGCAAAGTTGTTGTGATCCCAAATCAGTATTTGAACATATAATACATTAATATAATTCGTAGGGACTCATTTTGAGCTCCAACAACACTTAGAAGCTCACCTCGCGCAAAAACTAAGTCCTTATAACTAGTTTGCCTAAATCGAGCCCTAAATTGGGTATTTTGGCTCCGAAGTGACTCTAGCAAAGTTGTTGTGATCCCAAATCAGTATTTGAACATATAATACATTAATATAATTCGTAGGGACTCATTTTGAGCTCCAACAACACTTAGAAGCTCACCTCGCGCAAAAACTAAGTCCTTATAACAAGTTTGCCTAAATCGAGCCCTAAAATGGGTATTTTGGCTCCGAAGTGACTCTAGCAAAGTTGTTGTGATCCCAAATCAGTATTTGAACATATAATACATTAATATAATTCGTAGGGACTCATTTTGAGCTCCAACAACACTTAGAAGCTCACCTCGCGCAAAAACTAAGTCCTTATAACAAGTTTGCCTAAATCGAGCCCTAAATTGGGTATTTTGGCTCCGAAGTGACTCTAGCAAAGTTGTTGTGATCCCAAATCAGTATTTGAACATATAATACATTAATATAATTCGTAGGGACTCATTTTGAGCTCCAACAACACTTAGAAGCTCACCTCGCGCAAAAACTAAGTCCTTATAACAAGTTTGCCTAAATCGATCCCTAAATTGGGTATTTTGGCTCCGAAGTGACTCTAGCAAAGTTGTTGTGATCCCAAATATGTATTAGAACATATAATACATTAATATAATTCGTAGGGACTCATTTTGAGCTCCAACAACACTTAGAAGCTCACCTCGCGCAAAAACTAAGTCCTTATAACAAGTTTGCCTAAATCGAGCCCTAAATTGGGTATTTTGGCTCCGAAGTGACTCTAGCAAAGTTGTTGTGATCCCAAATCAGTATTTGAACATATAATACATTAATATAATTCGTAGGGACTCATTTTGAGCTCCAACAACACTTAGAAGCTCACCTCGCGCAAAAACTAAGTCCTTATAACAAGTTTGCCTAAATCGAGCCCTAAATTGGGTATTTTGGCTCCGAAGTGACTCTAGCAAAGTTGTTGTGATCCCAAATAGTATTTGAACATATAATACATTAATATAATTCGTAGGGACTCATTTTGAGCTCCAACAACACTTAGAAGCTCACCTCGCGCAAAAACTAAGTCCTTATAACAAGTTTGCCTAAATCGAGCCCTAAATTGGGTATTTTGGCTCCGAAGTGACTCTAGCAAAGTTGTTGTGATCCCAAATCAGTATTTGAACATATAATACATTAATATAATTCGTAGGGACTCATTTTGAGCTCCAACAACACTTAGAAGCTCACCTCGCGCAAAAACTAAGTCCTTATAACAAGTTTGCCTAAATCGAGCCCTAAATTGGGTATTTGGCTCCGAAGTGACTCTAGCAAAGTTGTTGTGATCCCAAATCAGTATTTGAACATATAATACATTAATATAATTCGTAGGGACTCATTTTGAGCTCCAACAACACTTAGAAGCTCACCTCGCGCAAAAACTAAGTCCTTATAACAAGTTTGCCTAAATCGAGCCCTAAATTGGGTATTTTGGCTCCGAAGTGACTCTAGCAAAGTTGTTGTGATCCCAAATCAGTATTTGAACATATAATACATTAATATAATTCGTAGGGACTCATTTTGAGCTCCAACAACACTTAGAAGCTCACCTCGCGCAAAAACTAAGTCCTTATAACAAGTTTGCCTAAATCGAGCCCTAAATTGGGTACTTTGGCTCCGAAGTGACTCTAGCAAAGTTGTTGTGATCCCAAATTAGTATTTGAACATATAATACATTAATATAATTCGTAGGGACTCATTTTGAGCTCCAACAACACTTAGAAGCTCACCTCGCGCAAAAACTAAGTCCTTATAACAAGTTTGCCTAAATCGAGCCCTAAATTGGGTATTTTGGCTCCGAAGTGACTCTAGCAAAGTTGTTGTGATCCCAAATCAGTATTTGAACATATAATACATTAATATAATTCGTAGGGACTCATTTTGAGCTCCAACAACACTTAGAAGCTCACCTCGCGCAAAAACTAAGTCCTTATAACACGTTTGCCTAAATCGAGCCCTAAATTGGGTATTTTGGCTCCGAAGTGACTCTAGCAAAGTTGTTGTGATCCCAAATCAGTATTTGAACATATAATACATTAATATAATTCGTAGGGACTCATTTTGAGCTCCAACAACACTTAGAAGCTCACCTCGCGCAAAAACTAAGTCCTTATAACAAGTTTGCCTAAATCGAGCCCTAAATTGGGTATTTTGGCTCCGAAGTGACTCTAGCAAAGTTGTTGTGATCCCAAATCAGTATTTGAACATATAATACATTAATATAATTCGTAGGGACTCATTTTGAGCTCCAACAACACTTAGAAGCTCACCTCGCGCAAAAACTAAGTCCTTATAACAAGTTTGCCTAAATCGAGCCCTAAATTGGGTATTTTGGCTCCGAAGTGACTCTAGCAAAGTTGTTGTGATCCCAAATCAGTATTTGAACATATAATACATTAATATAATTCGTAGGGACTCATTTTGAGCTCCAACAACACTTAGAAGCTCACCTCGCGCAAAAACTAAGTCCTTATAACAAGTTTGCCTAAATCGAGCCCTAAATTGGGTATTTTGGCTCCGAAGTGACTCTAGCAAAGTTGTTGTGATCCCAAATCAGTATTTGAACATATAATACATTAATATAATTCGTAGGGACTCATTTTGAGCTCCAACAACACTTAGAAGCTCACCTCGCGCAAAAACTAAGTCCTTATAACAAGTTTGCCTAAATCGAGCCCTAAATTGGGTATTTTGGCTCCGAAGTGACTCTAGCAAAGTTGTTGTGATCCCAAATCAGTATTTGAACATATAATACATTAATATAATTCGTAGGGACTCATTTTGAGCTCCAACAACACTTAGAAGCTCACCTCGCGCAAAAACTAAGTCCTTATAACACGTTTGCCTAAATCGAGCCCTAAATTGGGTATTTTGGCTCCGAAGTGACTCTAGCAAAGTTGTTGTGATCCCAAATCAGTATTTGAACATATAATACATTAATATAATTCGTAGGGACTCATTTTGAGCTCCAACAACACTTAGAAGCTCACCTCGCGCAAAAACTAAGTCCTTATAACTAGTTTGCCTAAATCGAGCCCTAAATTGGGTACTTTGGCTCCGAAGTGACTCTAGCAAAGTTGTTGTGATCCCAAATAAGTATTTGAACATATAATACATTAATATAATTCGTAGGGACTCATTTTGAGCTCCAACAACACTTAGAAGCTCACCTCGCGCAAAAACTAAGTCCTTATAACAAGTTTGCCTAAATCGAGCCCTAAATTGGGTATTTTGGCTCCGAAGTGACTCTAGCAAAGTTGTTGTGATCCCAAATCAGTATTTGAACATATAATACATTAATATAATTCGTAGGGACTCATTTTGAGCTCCAACAACACTTAGAAGCTCACCTCGCGCAAAAACTAAGTCCTTATAACAAGTTTGCCTAAATCGAGCCCTAAATTGGGTATTTTGGCTCCGAAGTGACTCTAGCAAAGTTGTTGTGATCCCAAATCAGTATTTGAACATATAATACATTAATATAATTCGTAGGGACTCATTTTGAGCTCCAACAACACTTAGAAGCTCACCTCGCGCAAAAACTAAGTCCTTATAACAAGTTTGCCTAAATCGATCCCTAAATTGGGTATTTTGGCTCCGAAGTGACTCTAGCAAAGTTGTTGTGATCCCAAATCAGTATTTGAACATATAATACATTAATATAATTCGTAGGGACTCATTTTGAGCTCCAACAACACTTAGAAGCTCACCTCGCGCAAAAACTAAGTCCTTATAACAAGTTTGCCTAAATCGAGCCCTAAATTGGGTATTTTGGCTCCGAAGTGACTCTAGCAAAGTTGTTGTGATCCCAAATCAGTATTTGAACATATAATACATTAATATAATTCGTAGGGACTCATTTTGAGCTCCAACAACACTTAGAAGCTCACCTCGCGCAAAAACTAAGTCCTTATAACAAGTTTGCCTAAATCGAGCCCTAAATTGGGTATTTTGGCTCCGAAGTGACTCTAGCAAAGTTGTTGTGATCCCAAATCAGTATTTGAACATATAATACATTAATATAATTCGTAGGGACTCATTTTGAGCTCCAACAACACTTAGAAGCTCACCTCGCGCAAAAACTAAGTCCTTATAACAAGTTTGCCTAAATCGAGCCCTAAATTGGGTATTTTGGCTCCGAAGTGACTCTAGCAAAGTTGTTGTGATCCCAAATCAGTATTTGAACATATAATACATTAATATAATTCGTAGGGACTCATTTTGAGCTCCAACAACACTTAGAAGCTCACCTCGCGCAAAAACTAAGTCCTTATAACACGTTTGCCTAAATCGAGCCCTAAATTGGGTATTTTGGCTCCGAAGTGACTCTAGCAAAGTTGTTGTGATCCCAAATCAGTATTTGAACATATAATACATTAATATAATTCGTAGGGACTCATTTTGAGCTCCAACAACACTTAGAAGCTCACCTCGCGCAAAAACTAAGTCCTTATAACAAGTTTGCCTAAATCGAGCCCTAAATTGGGTATTTTGGCTCCGAAGTGACTCTAGCAAAGTTGTTGTGATCCCAAATAAGTATTTGAACATATAATACATTAATATAATTCGTAGGGACTCATTTTGAGCTCCAACAACACTTAGAAGCTCACCTCGCGCAAAAACTAAGTCCTTATAACAAGTTTGCCTAAATCGAGCCCTAAATTGGGTATTTTGGCTCCGAAGTGACTCTAGCAAAGTTGTTGTGATCCCAAATCAGTATTTGAACATATAATACATTAATATAATTCGTAGGGACTCATTTTGAGCTCCAACAACACTTAGAAGCTCACCTCGCGCAAAAACTAAGTCCTTATAACAAGTTTGCCTAAATCGAGCCCTAAATTGGGTATTTTGGCTCCGAAGTGACTCTAGCAAAGTTGTTGTGATCCCAAATCAGTATTTGAACATATAATACATTAATATAATTCGTAGGGACTCATTTTGAGCTCCAACAACACTTAGAAGCTCACCTCGCGCAAAAACTAAGTCCTTATAACAAGTTTGCCTAAATCGAGCCCTAAATTGGGTATTTTGGCTCCGAAGTGACTCTAGCAAAGTTGTTGTGATCCCAAATCAGTATTTGAACATATAATACATTAATATAATTCGTAGGGACTCATTTTGAGCTCCAACAACACTTAGAAGCTCACCTCGCGCAAAAACTAAGTCCTTATAACAAGTTTGCCTAAATCGAGCCCTAAATTGGGTATTTTGGCTCCGAAGTGACTCTAGCAAAGTTGTTGTGATCCCAAATAAGTATTTGAACATATAATACATTAATATAATTCGTAGGGACTCATTTTGAGCTCCAACAACACTTAGAAGCTCACCTCGCGCAAAAACTAAGTCCTTATAACAAGTTTGCCTAAATCGAGCCCTAAATTGGGTACTTTGGCTCCGAAGTGACTCTAGCAAAGTTGTTGTGATCCCAAATCAGTATTTGAACATATAATACATTAATATAATTCGTAGGGACTCATTTTGAGCTCCAACAACACTTAGAAGCTCACCTCGCGCAAAAACTAAGTCCTTATAACAAGTTTGCCTAAATCGAGCCCTAAATTGGGTATTTTGGCTCCGAAGTGACTCTAGCAAAGTTGTTGTGATCCCAAATCAGTATTTGAACATATAATACATTAATATAATTCGTAGGGACTCATTTTGAGCTCCAACAACACTTAGAAGCTCACCTCGCGCAAAAACTAAGTCCTTATAACAAGTTTGCCTAAATCGAGCCCTAAATTGGGTACTTTGGCTCCGAAGTGACTCTAGCAAAGTTGTTGTGATCCCAAATCAGTATTTGAACATATAATACATTAATATAATTCGTAGGGACTCATTTTGAGCTCCAACAACACTTAGAAGCTCACCTCGCGCAAAAACTAAGTCCTTATAACACGTTTGCCTAAATCGAGCCCTAAATTGGGTATTTTGGCTCCGAAGTGACTCTAGCAAAGTTGTTGTGATCCCAAATCAGTATTTGAACATATAATACATTAATATAATTCGTAGGGACTCATTTTGAGCTCCAACAACACTTAGAAGCTCACCTCGCGCAAAAACTAAGTCCTTATAACAAGTTTGCCTAAATCGAGCCCTAAATTGGGTATTTTGGCTCCGAAGTGACTCTAGCAAAGTTGTTGTGATCCCAAATCAGTATTTGAACATATAATACATTAATATAATTCGTAGGGACTCATTTTGAGCTCCAACAACACTTAGAAGCTCACCTCGCGCAAAAACTAAGTCCTTATAACAAGTTTGCCTAAATCGAGCCCTAAATTGGGTATTTTGGCTCCGAAGTGACTCTAGCAAAGTTGTTGTGATCCCAAATCAGTATTTGAACATATAATACATTAATATAATTCGTAGGGACTCATTTTGAGCTCCAACAACACTTAGAAGCTCACCTCGCGCAAAAACTAAGTCCTTATAACAAGTTTGCCTAAATCGAGCCCTAAATTGGGTATTTTGGCTCCGAAGTGACTCTAGCAAAGTTGTTGTGATCCCAAATCAGTATTTGAACATATAATACATTAATATAATTCGTAGGGACTCATTTTGAGCTCCAACAACACTTAGAAGCTCACCTCGCGCAAAAACTAAGTCCTTATAACAAGTTTGCCTAAATCGAGCCCTAAATTGGGTATTTTGGCTCCGAAGTGACTCTAGCAAAGTTGTTGTGATCCCAAATAAGTATTTGAACATATAATACATTAATATAATTCGTAGGGACTCATTTTGAGCTCCAACAACACTTAGAAGCTCACCTCGCGCAAAAACTAAGTCCTTATAACAAGTTTGCCTAAATCGAGCCCTAAATTGGGTATTTTGGCTCCGAAGTGACTCTAGCAAAGTTGTTGTGATCCCAAATCAGTATTTGAACATATAATACATTAATATAATTCGTAGGGACTCATTTTGAGCTCCAACAACACTTAGAAGCTCACCTCGCGCAAAAACTAAGTCCTTATAACAAGTTTGCCTAAATCGAGCCCTAAATTGGGTATTTTGGCTCCGAAGTGACTCTAGCAAAGTTGTTGTGATCCCAAATCAGTATTTGAACATATAATACATTAATATAATTCGTAGGGACTCATTTTGAGCTCCAACAACACTTAGAAGCTCACCTCGCGCAAAAACTAAGTCCTTATAACAAGTTTGCCTAAATCGAGCCCTAAATTGGGTATTTTGGCTCCGAAGTGACTCTAGCAAAGTTGTTGTGATCCCAAATCAGTATTTGAACATATAATACATTAATATAATTCGTAGGGACTCATTTTGAGCTCCAACAACACTTAGAAGCTCACCTCGCGCAAAAACTAAGTCCTTATAACAAGTTTGCCTAAATCGAGCCCTAAATTGGGTATTTTGGCTCCGAAGTGACTCTAGCAAAGTTGTTGTGATCCCAAATCAGTATTTGAACATATAATACATTAATATAATTCGTAGGGACTCATTTTGAGCTCCAACAACACTTAGAAGCTCACCTCGCGCAAAAACTAAGTCCTTATAACAAGTTTGCCTAAATCGATCCCTAAATTGGGTATTTTGGCTCCGAAGTGACTCTAGCAAAGTTGTTGTGATCCCAAATCAGTATTTGAACATATAATACATTAATATAATTCGTAGGGACTCATTTTGAGCTCCAACAACACTTAGAAGCTCACCTCGCGCAAAAACTAAGTCCTTATAACACGTTTGCCTAAATCGAGCCCTAAATTGGGTATTTTGGCTCCGAAGTGACTCTAGCAAAGTTGTTGTGATCCCAAATCAGTATTTGAACATATAATACATTAATATAATTCGTAGGGACTCATTTTGAGCTCCAACAACACTTAGAAGCTCACCTCGCGCAAAAACTAAGTCCTTATAACAAGTTTGCCTAAATCGAGCCCTAAATTGGGTATTTTGGCTCCGAAGTGACTCTAGCAAAGTTGTTGTGATCCCAAATCAGTATTTGAACATATAATACATTAATATAATTCGTAGGGACTCATTTTGAGCTCCAACAACACTTAGAAGCTCACCTCGCGCAAAAACTAAGTCCTTATAACAAGTTTGCCTAAATCGAGCCCTAAATTGGGTATTTTGGCTCCGAAGTGACTCTAGCAAAGTTGTTGTGATCCCAAATCAGTATTTGAACATATAATACATTAATATAATTCGTAGGGACTCATTTTGAGCTCCAACAACACTTAGAAGCTCACCTCGCGCAAAAACTAAGTCCTTATAACAAGTTTGCCTAAATCGAGCCCTAAATTGGGTATTTTGGCTCCGAAGTGACTCTAGCAAAGTTGTTGTGATCCCAAATCAGTATTTGAACATATAATACATTAATATAATTCGTAGGGACTCATTTTGAGCTCCAACAACACTTAGAAGCTCACCTCGCGCAAAAACTAAGTCCTTATAACAAGTTTGCCTAAATCGATCCCTAAATTGGGTATTTTGGCTCCGAAGTGACTCTAGCAAAGTTGTTGTGATCCCAAATAAGTATTTGAACATATAATACATTAATATAATTCGTAGGGACTCATTTTGAGCTCCAACAACACTTAGAAGCTCACCTCGCGCAAAAACTAAGTCCTTATAACAAGTTTGCCTAAATCGAGCCCTAAATTGGGTATTTTGGCTCCGAAGTGACTCTAGCAAAGTTGTTGTGATCCCAAATCAGTATTTGAACATATAATACATTAATATAATTCGTAGGGACTCATTTTGAGCTCCAACAACACTTAGAAGCTCACCTCGCGCAAAAACTAAGTCCTTATAACAAGTTTGCCTAAATCGATCCCTAAATTGGGTATTTTGGCTCCGAAGTGACTCTAGCAAAGTTGTTGTGATCCCAAATCAGTATTTGAACATATAATACATTAATATAATTCGTAGGGACTCATTTTGAGCTCCAACAACACTTAAAAGCTCACCTCGCGCAAAAACTAAGTCCTTATAACTAGTTTGCCTAAATCGAGCCCTAAATTGGGTACTTTGGCTCCGAAGTGACTCTAGCAAAGTTGTTGTGATCCCAAATCAGTATTTGAACATATAATACATTAATATAATTCGTAGGGACTCATTTTGAGCTCCAACAACACTTAGAAGCTCACCTCGCGCAAAAACTAAGTCCTTATAACACGTTTGCCTAAATCGATCCCTAAATTGGGTATTTTGGCTCCGAAGTGACTCTAGCAAAGTTGTTGTGATCCCAAATCAGTATTTGAACATATAATACATTAATATAATTCGTAGGGACTCATTTTGAGCTCCAACAACACTTAGAAGCTCACCTCGCGCAAAAACTAAGTCCTTATAACAAGTTTGCCTAAATCGAGCCCTAAATTGGGTACTTTGGCTCCGAAGTGACTCTAGCAAAGTTGTTGTGATCCCAAATCAGTATTTGAACATATAATACATTAATATAATTCGTAGGGACTCATTTTGAGCTCCAACAACACTTAGAAGCTCACCTCGCGCAAAAACTAAGTCCTTATAACACGTTTGCCTAAATCGAGCCCTAAATTGGGTATTTTGGCTCCGAAGTGACTCTAGCAAAGTTGTTGTGATCCCAAATCAGTATTTGAACATATAATACATTAATATAATTCGTAGGGACTCATTTTGAGCTCCAACAACACTTAGAAGCTCACCTCGCGCAAAAACTAAGTCCTTATAACAAGTTTGCCTAAATCGAGCCCTAAATTGGGTATTTTGGCTCCGAAGTGACTCTAGCAAAGTTGTTGTGATCCCAAATCAGTATTTGAACATATAATACATTAATATAATTCGTAGGGACTCATTTTGAGCTCCAACAACACTTAGAAGCTCACCTCGCGCAAAAACTAAGTCCTTATAACAAGTTTGCCTAAATCGAGCCCTAAATTGGGTATTTTGGCTCCGAAGTGACTCTAGCAAAGTTGTTGTGATCCCAAATCAGTATTTGAACATATAATACATTAATATAATTCGTAGGGACTCATTTTGAGCTCCAACAACACTTAGAAGCTCACCTCGCGCAAAAACTAAGTCCTTATAACAAGTTTGCCTAAATCGAGCCCTAAATTGGGTATTTTGGCTCCGAAGTGACTCTAGCAAAGTTGTTGTGATCCCAAATCAGTATTTGAACATATAATACATTAATATAATTCGTAGGGACTCATTTTGAGCTCCAACAACACTTAGAAGCTCACCTCGCGCAAAAACTAAGTCCTTATAACAAGTTTGCCTAAATCGAGCCCTAAATTGGGTATTTTGGCTCCGAAGTGACTCTAGCAAAGTTGTTGTGATCCCAAATCAGTATTTGAACATATAATACATTAATATAATTCGTAGGGACTCATTTTGAGCTCCAACAACACTTAGAAGCTCACCTCGCGCAAAAACTAAGTCCTTATAACAAGTTTGCCTAAATCGAGCCCTAAATTGGGTATTTTGGCTCCGAAGTGACTCTAGCAAAGTTGTTGTGATCCCAAATCAGTATTTGAACATATAATACATTAATATAATTCGTAGGGACTCATTTTGAGCTCCAACAACACTTAGAAGCTCACCTCGCGCAAAAACTAAGTCCTTATAACAAGTTTGCCTAAATCGAGCCCTAAATTGGGTATTTTGGCTCCGAAGTGACTCTAGCAAAGTTGTTGTGATCCCAAATAAGTATTTGAACATATAATACATTAATATAATTCGTAGGGACTCATTTTGAGCTCCAACAACACTTAGAAGCTCACCTCGCGCAAAAACTAAGTCCTTATAACAAGTTTGCCTAAATCGAGCCCTAAATTGGGTATTTTGGCTCCGAAGTGACTCTAGCAAAGTTGTTGTGATCCCAAATCAGTATTTGAACATATAATACATTAATATAATTCGTAGGGACTCATTTTGAGCTCCAACAACACTTAGAAGCTCACCTCGCGCAAAAACTAAGTCCTTATAACAAGTTTGCCTAAATCGAGCCCTAAATTGGGTATTTTGGCTCCGAAGTGACTCTAGCAAAGTTGTTGTGATCCCAAATCAGTATTTGAACATATAATACATTAATATAATTCGTAGGGACTCATTTTGAGCTCCAACAACACTTAGAAGCTCACCTCGCGCAAAAACTAAGTCCTTATAACAAGTTTGCCTAAATCGAGCCCTAAATTGGGTATTTTGGCTCCGAAGTGACTCTAGCAAAGTTGTTGTGATCCCAAATCAGTATTTGAACATATAATACATTAATATAATTCGTAGGGACTCATTTTGAGCTCCAACAACACTTAGAAGCTCACCTCGCGCAAAAACTAAGTCCTTATAACAAGTTTGCCTAAATCGAGCCCTAAATTGGGTATTTTGGCTCCGAAGTGACTCTAGCAAAGTTGTTGTGATCCCAAATCAGTATTTGAACATATAATACATTAATATAATTCGTAGGGACTCATTTTGAGCTCCAACAACACTTAGAAGCTCACCTCGCGCAAAAACTAAGTCCTTATAACAAGTTTGCCTAAATCGAGCCCTAAATTGGGTATTTTGGCTCCGAAGTGACTCTAGCAAAGTTGTTGTGATCCCAAATCAGTATTTGAACATATAATACATTAATATAATTCGTAGGGACTCATTTTGAGCTCCAACAACACTTAGAAGCTCACCTCGCGCAAAAACTAAGTCCTTATAACAAGTTTGCCTAAATCGAGCCCTAAATTGGGTATTTTGGCTCCGAAGTGACTCTAGCAAAGTTGTTGTGATCCCAAATAAGTATTTGAACATATAATACATTAATATAATTCGTAGGGACTCATTTTGAGCTCCAACAACACTTAGAAGCTCACCTCGCGCAAAAACTAAGTCCTTATAACAAGTTTGCCTAAATCGAGCCCTAAATTGGGTATTTTGGCTCCGAAGTGACTCTAGCAAAGTTGTTGTGATCCCAAATAAGTATTTGAACATATAATACATTAATATAATTCGTAGGGACTCATTTTGAGCTCCAACAACACTTAGAAGCTCACCTCGCGCAAAAACTAAGTCCTTATAACAAGTTTGCCTAAATCGAGCCCTAAATTGGGTATTTTGGCTCCGAAGTGACTCTAGCAAAGTTGTTGTGATCCCAAATCAGTATTTGAACATATAATACATTAATATAATTCGTAGGGACTCATTTTGAGCTCCAACAACACTTAGAAGCTCACCTCGCGCAAAAACTAAGTCCTTATAACAAGTTTGCCTAAATCGAGCCCTAAATTGGGTATTTTGGCTCCGAAGTGACTCTAGCAAAGTTGTTGTGATCCCAAATCAGTATTTGAACATATAATACATTAATATAATTCGTAGGGACTCATTTTGAGCTCCAACAACACTTAGAAGCTCACCTCGCGCAAAAACTAAGTCCTTATAACAAGTTTGCCTAAATCGAGCCCTAAATTGGGTACTTTGGCTCCGAAGTGACTCTAGCAAAGTTGTTGTGATCCCAAATCAGTATTTGAACATATAATACATTAATATAATTCGTAGGGACTCATTTTGAGCTCCAACAACACTTAGAAGCTCACCTCGCGCAAAAACTAAGTCCTTATAACAAGTTTGCCTAAATCGAGCCCTAAATTGGGTATTTTGGCTCCGAAGTGACTCTAGCAAAGTTGTTGTGATCCCAAATCAGTATTTGAACATATAATACATTAATATAATTCGTAGGGACTCATTTTGAGCTCCAACAACACTTAGAAGCTCACCTCGCGCAAAAACTAAGTCCTTATAACAAGTTTGCCTAAATCGAGCCCTAAATTGGGTATTTTGGCTCCGAAGTGACTCTAGCAAAGTTGTTGTGATCCCAAATCAGTATTTGAACATATAATACATTAATATAATTCGTAGGGACTCATTTTGAGCTCCAACAACACTTAGAAGCTCACCTCGCGCAAAAACTAAGTCCTTATAACAAGTTTGCCTAAATCGATCCCTAAATTGGGTATTTTGGCTCCGAAGTGACTCTAGCAAAGTTGTTGTGATCCCAAATCAGTATTTGAACATATAATACATTAATATAATTCGTAGGGACTCATTTTGAGCTCCAACAACACTTAGAAGCTCACCTCGCGCAAAAACTAAGTCCTTATAACAAGTTTGCCTAAATCGAGCCCTAAAATGGGTACTTTGGCTCCGAAGTGACTCTAGCAAAGTTGTTGTGATCCCAAATCAGTATTTGAACATATAATACATTAATATAATTCGTAGGGACTCATTTTGAGCTCCAACAACACTTAGAAGCTCACCTCGCGCAAAAACTAAGTCCTTATAACAAGTTTGCCTAAATCGAGCCCTAAATTGGGTATTTTGGCTCCGAAGTGACTCTAGCAAAGTTGTTGTGATCCCAAATCAGTATTTGAACATATAATACATTAATATAATTCGTAGGGACTCATTTTGAGCTCCAACAACACTTAGAAGCTCACCTCGCGCAAAAACTAAGTCCTTATAACAAGTTTGCCTAAATCGAGCCCTAAATTGGGTACTTTGGCTCCGAAGTGACTCTAGCAAAGTTGTTGTGATCCCAAATCAGTATTTGAACATATAATACATTAATATAATTCGTAGGGACTCATTTTGAGCTCCAACAACACTTAGAAGCTCACCTCGCGCAAAAACTAAGTCCTTATAACAAGTTTGCCTAAATCGAGCCCTAAATTGGGTATTTTGGCTCCGAAGTGACTCTAGCAAAGTTGTTGTGATCCCAAATCAGTATTTGAACATATAATACATTAATATAATTCGTAGGGACTCATTTTGAGCTCCAACAACACTTAGAAGCTCACCTCGCGCAAAAACTAAGTCCTTATAACAAGTTTGCCTAAATCGAGCCCTAAATTGGGTACTTTGGCTCCGAAGTGACTCTAGCAAAGTTGTTGTGATCCCAAATAAGTATTTGAACATATAATACATTAATATAATTCGTAGGGACTCATTTTGAGCTCCAACAACACTTAGAAGCTCACCTCGCGCAAAAACTAAGTCCTTATAACACGTTTGCCTAAATCGAGCCCTAAATTGGGTATTTTGGCTCCGAAGTGACTCTAGCAAAGTTGTTGTGATCCCAAATCAGTATTTGAACATATAATACATTAATATAATTCGTAGGGACTCATTTTGAGCTCCAACAACACTTAGAAGCTCACCTCGCGCAAAAACTAAGTCCTTATAACAAGTTTGCCTAAATCGAGCCCTAAATTGGGTACTTTGGCTCCGAAGTGACTCTAGCAAAGTTGTTGTGATCCCAAATATGTATTAGAACATATAATACATTAATATAATTCGTAGGGACTCATTTTGAGCTCCAACAACACTTAGAAGCTCACCTCGCGCAAAAACTAAGTCCTTATAACACGTTTGCCTAAATCGAGCCCTAAATTGGGTATTTTGGCTCCGAAGTGACTCTAGCAAAGTTGTTGTGATCCAAATCAGTATTTGAACATATAATACATTAATATAATTCGTAGGGACTCATTTTGAGCTCCAACAACACTTAGAAGCTCACCTCGCGCAAAAACTAAGTCCTTATAACAAGTTTGCCTAAATCGATCCCTAAATTGGGTATTTTGGCTCCGAAGTGACTCTAGCAAAGTTGTTGTGATCCCAAATAAGTATTTGAACATATAATACATTAATATAATTCGTAGGGACTCATTTTGAGCTCCAACAACACTTAGAAGCTCACCTCGCGCAAAAACTAAGTCCTTATAACAAGTTTGCCTAAATCGAGCCCTAAATTGGGTATTTTGGCTCCGAAGTGACTCTAGCAAAGTTGTTGTGATCCCAAATCAGTATTTGAACATATAATACATTAATATAATTCGTAGGGACTCATTTTGAGCTCCAACAACACTTAGAAGCTCACCTCGCGCAAAAACTAAGTCCTTATAACAAGTTTGCCTAAATCGAGCCCTAAATTGGGTATTTTGGCTCCGAAGTGACTCTAGCAAAGTTGTTGTGATCCCAAATCAGTATTTGAACATATAATACATTAATATAATTCGTAGGGACTCATTTTGAGCTCCAACAACACTTAGAAGCTCACCTCGCGCAAAAACTAAGTCCTTATAACAAGTTTGCCTAAATCGAGCCCTAAATTGGGTATTTTGGCTCCGAAGTGACTCTAGCAAAGTTGTTGTGATCCCAAATAAGTATTTGAACATATAATACATTAATATAATTCGTAGGGACTCATTTTGAGCTCCAACAACACTTAGAAGCTCACCTCGCGCAAAAACTAAGTCCTTATAACAAGTTTGCCTAAATCGAGCCCTAAATTGGGTATTTTGGCTCCGAAGTGACTCTAGCAAAGTTGTTGTGATCCCAAATCAGTATTTGAACATATAATACATTAATATAATTCGTAGGGACTCATTTTGAGCTCCAACAACACTTAGAAGCTCACCTCGCGCAAAAACTAAGTCCTTATAACAAGTTTGCCTAAATCGAGCCCTAAATTGGGTATTTTGGCTCCGAAGTGACTCTAGCAAAGTTGTTGTGATCCCAAATCAGTATTTGAACATATAATACATTAATATAATTCGTAGGGACTCATTTTGAGCTCCAACAACACTTAAAAACTCACCTCGCGCAAAAACTAAGTCCTTATAACAAGTTTGCCTAAATCGAGCCCTAAATTGGGTACTTTGGCTCCGAAGTGACTCTAGCAAAGTTGTTGTGATCCCAAATATGTATTAGAACATATAATACATTAATATAATTCGTAGGGACTCATTTTGAGCTCCAACAACACTTAGAAGCTCACCTCGCGCAAAAACTAAGTCCTTATAACACGTTTGCCTAAATCGAGCCCTAAATTGGGTATTTTGGCTCCGAAGTGACTCTAGCAAAGTTGTTGTGATGTCAAATCAGTATTTGAACATATAATACATTAATATAATTCGTAGGGACTCATTTTGAGCTCCAACAACACTTAGAAGCTCACCTCGCGCAAAAACTAAGTGCTTATAACAAGTTTGCCTAAATCGATCCCTAAATTGGGTATTTTGGCTCCGAAGTGACTCTAGCAAAGTTGTTGTGATCCCAAATAAGTATTTGAACATATAATACATTAATATAATTCGTAGGGACTCATTTTGAGCTCCAACAACACTTAGAAGCTCACCTCGCGCAAAAACTAAGTCCTTATAACACGTTTGCCTAAATCGAGCCCTAAATTGGGTATTTTGGCTCCGAAGTGACTCTAGCAAAGTTGTTGTGATCCCAAATCAGTATTTGAACATATAATACATTAATATAATTCGTAGGGACTCATTTTGAGCTCCAACAACACTTAGAAGCTCACCTCGCGCAAAAACTAAGTCCTTATAACAAGTTTGCCTAAATCGAGCCCTAAATTGGGTATTTTGGCTCCGAAGTGACTCTAGCAAAGTTGTTGTGATCCCAAATCAGTATTTGAACATATAATACATTAATATAATTCGTAGGGACTCATTTTGAGCTCCAACAACACTTAGAAGCTCACCTCGCGCAAAAACTAAGTCCTTATAACAAGTTTGCCTAAATCGAGCCCTAAATTGGGTATTTTGGCTCCGAAGTGACTCTAGCAAAGTTGTTGTGATCCCAAATCAGTATTTGAACATATAATACATTAATATAATTCGTAGGGACTCATTTTGAGCTCCAACAACACTTAGAAGCTCACCTCGCGCAAAAACTAAGTCCTTATAACAAGTTTGCCTAAATCGAGCCCTAAATTGGGTATTTTGGCTCCGAAGTGACTCTAGCAAAGTTGTTGTGATCCCAAATCAGTATTTGAACATATAATACATTAATATAATTCGTAGGGACTCATTTTGAGCTCCAACAACACTTAGAAGCTCACCTCGCGCAAAAACTAAGTCCTTATAACAAGTTTGCCTAAATCGAGCCCTAAATTGGGTATTTTGGCTCCGAAGTGACTCTAGCAAAGTTGTTGTGATCCCAAATCAGTATTTGAACATATAATACATTAATATAATTCGTAGGGACTCATTTTGAGCTCCAACAACACTTAGAAGCTCACCTCGCGCAAAAACTAAGTCCTTATAACAAGTTTGCCTAAATCGAGCCCTAAATTGGGTACTTTGGCTCCGAAGTGACTCTAGCAAAGTTGTTGTGATCCCAAATATGTATTAGAACATATAATACATTAATATAATTCGTAGGGACTCATTTTGAGCTCCAACAACACTTAGAAGCTCACCTCGCGCAAAAACTAAGTCCTTATAACACGTTTGCCTAAATCGAGCCCTAAATTGGGTATTTTGGCTCCGAAGTGACTCTAGCAAAGTTGTTGTGATCCCAAATAAGTATTTGAACATATCATACATTAATATAATTCGTAGGGACTCATTTTGAGCTCCAACAACACTTAAAAACTCACCTCGCGCAAAAACTAAGTCCTTATAACTAGTTTGCCTAAATCGAGCCCTAAAATGGGTACTTTGGCTCCGAAGTGACTCTAGCAAAGTTGTTGTGATCCCAAATATGTATTAGAACATATAATACATTAATATAATTCGTAGGGACTCATTTTGAGCTCCAACAACACTTAAAACTCACCTCGCGCAAAAACTAAGTCCTTATAACACGTTTGCCTAAATCGAGCCCTAAATTGGGTATTTTGGCTCCGAAGTGACTCTAGCAAAGTTGTTGTGATGTCAAATCAGTATTTGAACATATAATACATTAATATAATTCGTAGGGACTCATTTTGAGCTCCAACAACACTTAGAAGCTCACCTCGCGCAAAAACTAAGTGCTTATAACAAGTTTGCCTAAATCGATCCCTAAATTGGGTATTTTGGCTCCGAAGTGACTCTAGCAAAGTTGTTGTGATCCCAAATAAGTATTTGAACATATAATACATTAATATAATTCGTAGGGACTCATTTTGAGCTCCAACAACACTTAGAAGCTCACCTCGCGCAAAAACTAAGTCCTTATAACAAGTTTGCCTAAATCGAGCCCTAAATTGGGTACTTTGGCTCCGAAGTGACTCTAGCAAAGTTGTTGTGATCCCAAATCAGTATTTGAACATATAATACATTAATATAATTCGTAGGGACTCATTTTGAGCTCCAACAACACTTAGAAGCTCACCTCGCGCAAAAACTAAGTCCTTATAACAAGTTTGCCTAAATCGAGCCCTAAATTGGGTACTTTTGGCTCCGAAGTGACTCTAGCAAAGTTGTTGTGATCCCAAATCAGTATTTGAACATATAATACATTAATATAATTCGTAGGGACTCATTTTGAGCTCCAACAACACTTAAAACTCACCTCGCGCAAAAACTAAGTCCTTATAACTAGTTTGCCTAAATCGAGCCCTAAATTGGGTACTTTGGCTCCGAAGTGACTCTAGCAAAGTTGTTGTGATCCCAAATCAGTATTTGAACATATAATACATTAATATAATTCGTAGGGACTCATTTTGAGCTCCAACAACACTTAGAAGCTCACCTCGCGCAAAAACTAAGTCCTTATAACAAGTTTGCCTAAATCGATCCCTAAATTGGGTATTTTGGCTCCGAAGTGACTCTAGCAAAGTTGTTGTGATCCCAAATAGTATTTGAACATATAATACATTAATATAATTCGTAGGGACTCATTTTGAGCTCCAACAACACTTAGAAACTCACCTCGCGCAAAAACTAAGTCCTTATAACTAGTTTGCCTAAATCGAGCCCTAAATTGGGTATTTTGGCTCCGAAGTGACTCTAGCAAAGTTGTTGTGATCCCAAATCAGTATTTGAACATATAATACATTAATATAATTCGTAGGGACTCATTTTGAGCTCCAACAACACTTAGAAGCTCACCTCGCGCAAAAACTAAGTCCTTATAACAAGTTTGCCTAAATCGATCCCTAAATTGGGTATTTTGGCTCCGAAGTGACTCTAGCAAAGTTGTTGTGATCCCAAATAAGTATTTGAACATATAATACATTAATATAATTCGTAGGGACTCATTTTGAGCTCCAACAACACTTAAAAACTCACCTCGCGCAAAAACTAAGTCCTTATAACTAGTTTGCCTAAATCGAGCCCTAAAATGGGTACTTTGGCTCCGAAGTGACTCTAGCAAAGTTGTTGTGATCCCAAATCAGTATTTGAACATATAATACATTAATATAATTCGTAGGGACTCATTTTGAGCTCCAACAACACTTAGAAGCTCACCTCGCGCAAAAACTAAGTCCTTATAACAAGTTTGCCTAAATCGATCCCTAAATTGGGTATTTTGGCTCCGAAGTGACTCTAGCAAAGTTGTTGTGATCCCAAATCAGTATTTGAACATATAATACATTAATATAATTCGTAGGGACTCATTTTGAGCTCCAACAACACTTAAAAACTCACCTCGCGCAAAAACTAAGTCCTTATAACTAGTTTGCCTAAATCGAGCCCTAAAATGGGTACTTTGGCTCCGAAGTGACTCTAGCAAAGTTGTTGTGATCCCAAATCAGTATTTGAACATATAATACATTAATATAATTCGTAGGGACTCATTTTGAGCTCCAACAACACTTAGAAGCTCACCTCGCGCAAAAACTAAGTCCTTATAACAAGTTTGCCTAAATCGATCCCTAAATTGGGTATTTTGGCTCCGAAGTGACTCTAGCAAAGTTGTTGTGATCCCAAATCAGTATTTGAACATATAATACATTAATATAATTCGTAGGGACTCATTTTGAGCTCCAACAACACTTAAAAACTCACCTCGCGCAAAAACTAAGTCCTTATAACTAGTTTGCCTAAATCGAGCCCTAAAATGGGTACTTTGGCTCCGAAGTGACTCTAGCAAAGTTGTTGTGATCCCAAATCAGTATTTGAACATATAATACATTAATATAATTCGTAGGGACTCATTTTGAGCTCCAACAACACTTAGAAGCTCACCTCGCGCAAAAACTAAGTCCTTATAACAAGTTTGCCTAAATCGATCCCTAAATTGGGTATTTTGGCTCCGAAGTGACTCTAGCAAAGTTGTTGTGATCCCAAATCAGTATTTGAACATATAATACATTAATATAATTCGTAGGGACTCATTTTGAGCTCCAACAACACTTAGAAACTCACCTCGCGCAAAAACTAAGTCCTTATAACTAGTTTGCCTAAATCGAGCCCTAAATTGGGTATTTTGGCTCCGAAGTGACTCTAGCAAAGTTGTTGTGATCCCAAATCAGTATTTGAACATATAATACATTAATATAATTCGTAGGGACTCATTTTGAGCTCCAACAACACTTAGAAGCTCACCTCGCGCAAAAACTAAGTCCTTATAACAAGTTTGCCTAAATCGAGCCCTAAATTGGGTATTTTGGCTCCGAAGTGACTCTAGCAAAGTTGTTGTGATCCCAAATCAGTATTTGAACATATAATACATTAATATAATTCGTAGGGACTCATTTTGAGCTCCAACAACACTTAGAAGCTCACCTCGCGCAAAAACTAAGTCCTTATAACAAGTTTGCCTAAATCGATCCCTAAATTGGGTATTTTGGCTCCGAAGTGACTCTAGCAAAGTTGTTGTGATCCCAAATCAGTATTTGAACATATAATACATTAATATAATTCGTAGGGACTCATTTTGAGCTCCAACAACACTTAGAAGCTCACCTCGCGCAAAAACTAAGTCCTTATAACAAGTTTGCCTAAATCGAGCCCTAAATTGGGTATTTTGGCTCCGAAGTGACTCTAGCAAAGTTGTTGTGATCCCAAATCAGTATTTGAACATATAATACATTAATATAATTCGTAGGGACTCATTTTGAGCTCCAACAACACTTAGAAGCTCACCTCGCGCAAAAACTAAGTCCTTATAACAAGTTTGCCTAAATCGATCCCTAAATTGGGTATTTTGGCTCCGAAGTGACTCTAGCAAAGTTGTTGTGATCCCAAATCAGTATTTGAACATATAATACATTAATATAATTCGTAGGGACTCATTTTGAGCTCCAACAACACTTAGAAGCTCACCTCGCGCAAAAACTAAGTCCTTATAACTAGTTTGCCTAAATCGAGCCCTAAATTGGGTATTTTGGCTCCGAAGTGACTCTAGCAAAGTTGTTGTGATCCCAAATCAGTATTTGAACATATAATACATTAATATAATTCGTAGGGACTCATTTTGAGCTCCAACAACACTTAGAAGCTCACCTCGCGCAAAAACTAAGTCCTTATAACAAGTTTGCCTAAATCGATCCCTAAATTGGGTATTTTGGCTCCGAAGTGACTCTAGCAAAGTTGTTGTGATCCCAAATCAGTATTTGAACATATAATACATTAATATAATTCGTAGGGACTCATTTTGAGCTCCAACAACACTTAGAAGCTCACCTCGCGCAAAAACTAAGTCCTTATAACAAGTTTGCCTAAATCGAGCCCTAAATTGGGTATTTTGGCTCCGAAGTGACTCTAGCAAAGTTGTTGTGATCCCAAATCAGTATTTGAACATATAATACATTAATATAATTCGTAGGGACTCATTTTGAGCTCCAACAACACTTAGAAGCTCACCTCGCGCAAAAACTAAGTCCTTATAACAAGTTTGCCTAAATCGATCCCTAAATTGGGTATTTTGGCTCCGAAGTGACTCTAGCAAAGTTGTTGTGATCCCAAATCAGTATTTGAACATATAATACATTAATATAATTCGTAGGGACTCATTTTGAGCTCCAACAACACTTAGAAGCTCACCTCGCGCAAAAACTAAGTCCTTATAACAAGTTTGCCTAAATCGAGCCCTAAATTGGGTATTTTGGCTCCGAAGTGACTCTAGCAAAGTTGTTGTGATCCCAAATCAGTATTTGAACATATAATACATTAATATAATTCGTAGGGACTCATTTTGAGCTCCAACAACACTTAGAAGCTCACCTCGCGCAAAAACTAAGTCCTTATAACAAGTTTGCCTAAATCGAGCCCTAAATTGGGTATTTTGGCTCCGAAGTGACTCTAGCAAAGTTGTTGTGATCCCAAATCAGTATTTGAACATATAATACATTAATATAATTCGTAGGGACTCATTTTGAGCTCCAACAACACTTAAAAACTCACCTCGCGCAAAAACTAAGTCCTTATAACAAGTTTGCCTAAATCGAGCCCTAAATTGGGTATTTTGGCTCCGAAGTGACTCTAGCAAAGTTGTTGTGATCCCAAATCAGTATTTGAACATATAATACATTAATATAATTCGTAGGGACTCATTTTGAGCTCCAACAACACTTAAAAGCTCACCTCGCGCAAAAACTAAGTCCTTATAACTAGTTTGCCTAAATCGAGCCCTAAATTGGGTATTTTGGCTCCGAAGTGACTCTAGCAAAGTTGTTGTGATCCCAAATCAGTATTTGAACATATAATACATTAATATAATTCGTAGGGACTCATTTTGAGCTCCAACAACACTTAGAAGCTCACCTCGCGCAAAAACTAAGTCCTTATAACAAGTTTGCCTAAATCGAGCCCTAAATTGGGTATTTTGGCTCCGAAGTGACTCTAGCAAAGTTGTTGTGATCCCAAATCAGTATTTGAACATATAATACATTAATATAATTCGTAGGGACTCATTTTGAGCTCCAACAACACTTAGAAGCTCACCTCGCGCAAAAACTAAGTCCTTATAACTAGTTTGCCTAAATCGAGCCCTAAATTGGGTATTTTGGCTCCGAAGTGACTCTAGCAAAGTTGTTGTGATCCCAAATCAGTATTTGAACATATAATACATTAATATAATTCGTAGGGACTCATTTTGAGCTCCAACAACACTTAGAAGCTCACCTCGCGCAAAAACTAAGTCCTTATAACAAGTTTGCCTAAATCGATCCCTAAATTGGGTATTTTGGCTCCGAAGTGACTCTAGCAAAGTTGTTGTGATCCCAAATCAGTATTTGAACATATAATACATTAATATAATTCGTAGGGACTCATTTTGAGCTCCAACAACACTTAGAAGCTCACCTCGCGCAAAAACTAAGTCCTTATAACAAGTTTGCCTAAATCGAGCCCTAAATTGGGTATTTTGGCTCCGAAGTGACTCTAGCAAAGTTGTTGTGATCCCAAATCAGTATTTGAACATATAATACATTAATATAATTCGTAGGGACTCATTTTGAGCTCCAACAACACTTAGAAGCTCACCTCGCGCAAAAACTAAGTCCTTATAACAAGTTTGCCTAAATCGATCCCTAAATTGGGTATTTTGGCTCCGAAGTGACTCTAGCAAAGTTGTTGTGATCCCAAATCAGTATTTGAACATATAATACATTAATATAATTCGTAGGGACTCATTTTGAGCTCCAACAACACTTAGAAGCTCACCTCGCGCAAAAACTAAGTCCTTATAACAAGTTTGCCTAAATCGATCCCTAAATTGGGTATTTTGGCTCCGAAGTGACTCTAGCAAAGTTGTTGTGATCCCAAATCAGTATTTGAACATATAATACATTAATATAATTCGTAGGGACTCATTTTGAGCTCCAACAACACTTAGAAGCTCACCTCGCGCAAAAACTAAGTCCTTATAACTAGTTTGCCTAAATCGAGCCCTAAATTGGGTATTTTGGCTCCGAAGTGACTCTAGCAAAGTTGTTGTGATCCCAAATCAGTATTTGAACATATAATACATTAATATAATTCGTAGGGACTCATTTTGAGCTCCAACAACACTTAGAAGCTCACCTCGCGCAAAAACTAAGTCCTTATAACAAGTTTGCCTAAATCGATCCCTAAATTGGGTATTTTGGCTCCGAAGTGACTCTAGCAAAGTTGTTGTGATCCCAAATCAGTATTTGAACATATAATACATTAATATAATTCGTAGGGACTCATTTTGAGCTCCAACAACACTTAGAAGCTCACCTCGCGCAAAAACTAAGTCCTTATAACAAGTTTGCCTAAATCGATCCCTAAATTGGGTATTTTGGCTCCGAAGTGACTCTAGCAAAGTTGTTGTGATCCCAAATCAGTATTTGAACATATAATACATTAATATAATTCGTAGGGACTCATTTTGAGCTCCAACAACACTTAAAAACTCACCTCGCGCAAAAACTAAGTCCTTATAACTAGTTTGCCTAAATCGAGCCCTAAATTGGGTATTTGGCTCCGAAGTGACTCTAGCAAAGTTGTTGTGATCCCAAATCAGTATTTGAACATATAATACATTAATATAATTCGTAGGGACTCATTTTGAGCTCCAACAACACTTAGAAGCTCACCTCGCGCAAAAACTAAGTCCTTATAACTAGTTTGCCTAAATCGAGCCCTAAATTGGGTATTTTGGCTCCGAAGTGACTCTAGCAAAGTTGTTGTGATCCCAAATCAGTATTTGAACATATAATACATTAATATAATTCGTAGGGACTCATTTTGAGCTCCAACAACACTTAAAAGCTCACCTCGCGCAAAAACTAAGTCCTTATAACTAGTTTGCCTAAATCGAGCCCTAAATTGGGTATTTTGGCTCCGAAGTGACTCTAGCAAAGTTGTTGTGATCCCAAATCAGTATTTGAACATATAATACATTAATATAATTCGTAGGGACTCATTTTGAGCTCCAACAACACTTAGAAGCTCACCTCGCGCAAAAACTAAGTCCTTATAACAAGTTTGCCTAAATCGATCCCTAAATTGGGTATTTCGGCTCCGAAGTGACTCTAGCAAAGTTGTTGTGATCCCAAATCAGTATTTGAACATATAATACATTAATATAATTCGTAGGGACTCATTTTGAGCTCAAACAACACTTAAAAACTCACCTCGCGCAAAAACTAAGTCCTTATAACTAGTTTGCCTAAATCGAGCCCTAAAACGGTTATTTTGGATCCAAAGTGACTCTAGCAAAGTTGTTGTGATCCCAAATCAGTATTTGAACATATAATATGTGAACCCCGACTCCCCATCGTCTTGAAAATATTATGATAAATACACCGTTGTGTATTTAATGTTAATTATAATGGATAAGAGAATGTTTTCTTTCCATAAAATCCTTTACGAGTCCAAAACCCTACTTCGACCAACTAGGGCCCAATTAGTCGAATTACTGAAATAAGTGTTAGTAAATAATTATTTTTATCAAGGAATGAGTTTAATATGAGATGTTGGTGACTTAAACAAGGATTTTGGTTTAAGAATTCTTGTTGCTGCCAAAAATTACGCGACGAGCCCGAAACTTTGTGAAAGTTGTATTTTTGGACCAAATTTGGAAAAAAACGAAGAAAATGGTCATCAATCAAGAAAATAAATTGTATTTGAGTTTATATAAATATATTAAGCTCAAGTATAAAATTTGAGGTCAATCCGAGGTCAAATAAAGAAGTTACGGTGAAATTTCGGTGAAAACCGCTATTTCGGGACCGAAATCGTAACACCAAGGAAAAATAGGAAATAACCTCTATAAATTCTGAAAATTTATATAATGCTTTATAATTGAATAAGTAAGGTGGTTAAAGAAAGAAATTGTGTTAGAAGGGCTAAGAAATAAGTTTAGAAAAGTAACAAAGGACTAAGTTGTTAAGGAATTATTTCGGTGGACTAAAGTGCAAATTTCGTAAAAGAAGTAAGCACGACGGGTTTCACCATCACATGGGCAAGTATGAGCTGTCCTTTAGAGAGTAAATCTGATCTTAAGTTTGCTTTGTTGGCATAATAAAAGAAGGAGGTGTCAAATTGGAAGCTCGAGGTGGAAAGTTGATTTCGTCATCGTGACGTCGTCGTGACACACCAACTAGCTTAGCTTTTTACTTAAATATTAAGGCTTAGCACGAAATTAGAACATCAATACAGAATAGGAAGTTAAGGAAAAAGGCAAGAGAAAGAAAAGAGAGAGAAGAAAAAGGAGAAGAAGAAGAAGAAGAAATTGAAGAAGAAAAAGTTTAGTTTAAGCAAGTTTGGTAAGATTTTTAATATTCCTTTGCTTTCATCTTCTCTCAAGCAAACTTACAGTACCTAATAACTTCCTATATTGTGTTTTAAACCATAGAAAGATTGGTGAAGAGTTTGAAAGGGAAATTCCACAAGTTCAAAGAAAGAACAACACAAAAGGTAGAATTCTTTTCCTTAGAAACCATGACTTTCTACTAGTGTGTTTTAAGGTGATTTGGAATAAAATATGATGTGGCTGATGTATTAATATGTTGGTGATGATAAACTGATTTATAGATGGATATTTTATGGATTGATGACAAAGGAAATGGAAATCCTTACTTGAGAAAAGAATTTACAAAGTTAAATTAAGTGTTGAATATGTTATGTTTGATCATAGGTCTAGGTGGAGAAATTTTTGTGATTTTGTAGGTTTTATTGAAGTTTGATATGTTTTAAAGTGTAAAATAGTGAATAAAGCTTCAAAAATAAGTTTTGTGGTGTTTGAGCACAAATTGGAAAAAATTTGACAGCACCCGGGCTAATGGGCGCCGTGGGCGCGCTGCCTGGGCGCTGTGGGCGCGCAGCGGCGCTGCCAGTGCGCCCAGCGCGCGCATCAGGCACGCAGCGCGCGCACCAGGCGCGCACCAGGCACGCAGTGTGCGCGCCAGGCGCCCAGTGCGCCCGTCAGGCACGCAGTGCGCGCGCGCCAGGCGCCCCGTGCACCCGTCAGGCGCGCAGTGCGCGCGCCAGGCGCGCTGCCTGCGCCCGTGCGCGCGCCAGACACGCCGCCCGCACCATGTGCGCGCCCAGGGCGCCCGTGCGCGCGCCAGGCGCGCTGCCTGCGCCCCGTGGGCGCCTTGTGCGGCCCGTGTGCAGCCCTCGCGCGCCCAGTGTGGCTCATATGCTACCAGCTCGCACCAAATGATATTTTAAGCTGAAAAATGACCTATTTGGCATATTTTCACGATATAAATGACTTGTACTTAATAAAATGAGTTTAAATAAATATGAAATAATTTTAAGTGCAAGTAAAGTTAGTCATTGGACTAAATAAGATTTTATTTCATTGGTCAAGGAACTTGGAAAAGTCCCGAACCCGAAGAGCTTGGAAAATAAGCCGAAACGACCCGGATTGACGGACAAGTGACCCAAGTAAGTGGACGATGCACCTACAACTCAAGAAGTGTGCTATGTGTTGCATTATTATGTGCTAGGTTTTATGCTATTTATGATTTATGCTTAGCTCGATAGTAATTAAAGAATAGGCCCGAAACCCCGGTAATACACACAATAAAGATAAATCGGGCTTGTTCCCGCCTTCAATAATACGTAGTACGGGTTGTAACCCGATAGGTGAATCGGATTGTTTAAAAGTATACCGAGCCTTATTTATTGATATGTAACGACCCTTTTACGATAAAATAACCCTAAGTCCTCGGACCAAAGGTAAGAAAGGGTTATGAAACGGACATCACTAAGTGCCGGATTCAAGCCCGTGCATGATGTCATAGTGACTCTGGATGCACGTCCCGAGCACTAATTGAAATGTTGAATGACATTGAGGACAACAAGGGTCGGGATTTAATCCCGAACCCGTAACCCCTCAAGAAAGTATGCATTGTGGCTCGGTTTCCTGAAATGATAAGGTACCGGGGGTTGTTGATTGTCAGTCAACAACATAAGATAGAATTATGAAACGATGTCGATGGTACCAATGTCCTTTGAGACTACTATTCCTCATACATGTTTATGAACATGAAAGTAACGATGAAATGCATTGACGGAGCTTGCTCTGTCTAAGAGGAATTATAGCAGGGAGATGCTCCGCAAGGTGAGCTGGCCCACTCCCCGCTTGGCGCCATTAAAGTAAAGTTATGTGGTACCATTAGTGGATCCCAGACAATAACTGAAACTAAAATACAATCGCCGAGACGTCTACGGGAATGGCTGAGGCGAACGCTAAGAAAGTAAGAACTTTTATTGATAGTTCTAGAAGCAGGAATCGATCGGTATGGGACGATTGATTTCTTTCTACTTGTCTATTATGCTTTAAGTAAATGTTGATTATATTATTGTAATGTTGCATCGGCATGACTCATAGTTTAGTTAGTTCGTCCCTTACTGAGTTTAGCAACTCACTAAGTTTCTTGATGTTGTAGATAAAGGTAAGCACCAAACAAAATGACGTGGAATCTTCGAGGACTGGAGAGCGTGCATGTGGACAAGACCTGTGACACCAGCGAGTCTATACCCGGACCTCATATATATGTTTTGTGATGAATATATATATAAATGTATATGACATAAATATCTATGTTTGATGTAATTACTCAATGTAAAAAAAAAAAAATGCATGCATTATTTTGCTTATATTATGTTGTGATTTACGAATTTAAGTATGAAAGAAAGACGATAAAGCCGTCACGGCTCGTGCTAGCGGGTCGTGACAGAGTTTTTGGTATCAGAGCTCCGGGTTAAGTCGCTCCTGCAGACACACCACATGTACAGACTCGCTAGTTTCGAAGTTTTCACATGAGGTACGTTATGTTACGGACTAAGTAGTAGTTTGTATTAATCAAAAGACGTTACATGCAGGATGTCAGGAATCAGTGAAGGACATTTTGTAGAACCATCAGCCGATTCAGTACAGGAGAGCATAGCCGGACCGGCACCTGCACACCAAGCTAGGTTAAGTTACCTAAACATGATTCCAACCACTGCAAAGGAATATTACGGGGAAATAGGTACTATTACCTTTGATGATTGGATAAACCACACTACTCTTTGGATGGATCAACTACATATTCCTTTTGATCACCGTGCGGGAGTCGCAACCATGCTTTTGAGAGGTACCGCCCTAACATTCTGGAGTCAATATGAAGAACAAATGGGGCCAGAGAATTGGTTAGGCTTCCAGCATATCATGAGAGGGGAATACGATTACACTGATAAGAAAACAGTATGGGATCGCAAGGTTGCTCAATTTCACCAGGAACCCGGGGAGCCTGTTACTGAGTATTCCAGTCGATTCTTCCACGAGATCAATGATTTTTGTCCTAGGCTTATGACAAATCGGGAGAAAATGGATATTTATTCACAGGGAATCAACTCAAGCTGTAGGCTACCAGAACCCGTTCCAAAATTTCACAATATCTATGAAATGAGACGTGTGTACGAGGACTACGATAGAACTCGTTATATAACAAACTCTCCTACTCCGTCACCTGAAGCTGGACCTGTTCATCAAGTACCTGTCGACCCAGAAGAAGATCCTGAGGAGGATCCTGAAGAAGATCCTGAGGAGGATCCAGACGAGGATCCCGTCGAGCATCCAAATGAGGATCCTGTTCAGGATCCAGGCGAGGATTCTGACTGGGATCCAGAGGAGGATTCTGATTCGGATCCAGGGGATGATGTAGTAGAGGATCCCGACTATGATCCTCGACGAGATTAGTTTAGTAAATGATCGTTAATAATGTATATAGTGTATGATAGACCTTGTTCTTAGACTTGTTAGTTATGTATGTGCTATGTAAACTTGAAAACCTTTTTGATGATGTATAAATCATGATATGTGTGCTTTTGTTTGTTTATGGATTGATTGTTTATAAAGTCAAGTAGCAAAGTCTTCTTAAGTGCTATAATTGAATTGAGACTTACGTACATGTATTGTTGACAAAATTAGGATCATCCATACATCCCAACTACTAAGCCAACATGCCGAGACAAACAGTAGCTGGCGTATCTCGGAGGCTAAATGAAGTTCGAAGAATGGTTGAAGCACAAGCCAATGGCGCTAGACAACGTGATGAACAGCTCCAAAGGCAAAATGAGATGTTAAACCGACTGCTTAACCGTCTCGATAACCCTGAAGAACAACGACATCAATTCCAAGCACCGGCTCAGCAAGAACAAGCTGCTCAACCACAGGAAAGACCGGAGGTACCAGTTGCAGCTGCAAATCCTCATCAGTAAGCGCAACCTGTAGCTCCTGTAGTAGCTGAACCGGTATACGAACGTTTTCGTCGTCAGAAGCCACCCATGTTTGATGGAACGCCAGATCCAGCAGTAGCTGAGGACTGGATTAAAAGGCTACAACAAATATTTGGGTATATGAGGCTGACAGACACTGAAAAAGTAGCCTGTGCTATTAACCAACTAGATAAGAAGCACGATGTTGGTGGGAAGTAGTAGGTCAGACGGAAGACACAGAAAGAATGACATGGGCCAGGTTTACAACTCTCTTTAATGAAAAATACTTGGGAGAGGCAAGGTTAGCTGGAAAAGTGCGAGAGTTCCTAGACCTGCGCCAAGACAAGATGACGGTCACTGAATACACTGCAAAATTTGATGCCTTGGCTCGATTTGCTCCTTCCATTGTTCCAACTGATGAAGCGCGCAGAGTGAAGTATATGCACGGGCTACGAATTGATATTGTCAAACAAGTTGATAGTGGAGAAGTGGGTCCCCGGTCTTACACAGATGCAGTGCAGAGGGCATTGCGAGTTGATGGATGGGAGCGTCGTGATGAAAAAGTAGCAGTCACCAAGCCAGGAAGTTCAAACAGTGAACAAGCTCCAGTTCCAAATCCTACCAACCGAAACCAAACTCCGTTCAAGACTAGGAGATTTATTAAGGATTATGGTACAAGAGCCCAAGATAAGAATGAAGGAGGAACTAAACCATGGAATAGAAACAGAGGAACAGGAGGCCAAAATAGAGGATTGAAGAGAACATGGGAACAACGTGACAAGGGAAGTAACAGACCACGCCAAGGTCCAGCTCGAGGAAACCAAGGAAAGACAACAGACACAGTCCCTCGTTGCAACAAGTGTGGAAAACTTCATTTTGGAGAATGTCGGCTTGGAACTAACACCTGTTTCAACTGTGGACAAGAAGGACATTTTGCCCGTGAATGCCGAAATACAAGGAAGAAAGATAGTCCTGCAGTAGGACAACCCCGAGCAAACGCCCGAGTCTATAGCCTAAATGAAGGAGAGGTTAATGCTGGCCCTTCAACGGTAGTCACAGGTCAGCTCTCTGTTGCCAACCTCTCTTTATATACGCTTATAGACTCAGGTGCATCACATTCCTATCTGGCTAGTAGATTGATTGATAAGTTGGAATGGAATAAGGAATCACTTACTTATCCGTTTATTACGGTAACTCCTGCGGGAGAAGTGTATGAATCAGTGACGTGGTTCAAAAATGTTCCAATCAATATTGGAACACGAACCCTATATGCTAACTTAATCTCAATCGAGATGAGTGACTATGATGCGATATTGGGCATGGACTGGCTAAGTACGCATCATGCGGTCATTGATTGTAAGAAGAAGCGAGTGCTTTTTCAATCACCTGAGGGTGAAAAGTTTGAATTCAAAGGTACTTCAAGAAGTAAGCTGGTTCCTACAATCTCTGCACTTAAGGCCAAGAGATTGTTAGAAAGTGGATGTTATGGCTACTTAGCCAATATTGTGGATAAGACTAAAGAAGATAAGATTGGACCTAAGGATATTCCTATCGTGCGTGAATATCTCACGGTGTTCCCTGAGGACTTGACGAGTTTACCACCAGATAGAGAAGTAGAATTCTCTATCGATCTTATACCTGGAGCAGCTCCGATTTCAAAAGCTCCATATAGATTGGGTCCAGCTGAACTTAAAGAGTTGAAGACGCAATTACAGGAATTGCTTGACAAAGGCTTCATACGGCCTAGTCATTCACCCTGGGGGGCCCCAGTTCTTTTTGTAAAGAAGAAGGATGGAACACTACGGCTTTGTATTGACTATCGTGAGCTGAATAAGGTCACGATTAAAAACCGGTATCCATTGCCACGTATCGACGATCTATTTGATCAACTAGTTGGATCGTCAGTGTTTTCTAAGATAGATTTACGATCAGGATACCACC
This sequence comes from Boehmeria nivea var. tenacissima, assembly GCA_018132145.1. Classification (NCBI taxonomy): domain Eukaryota; kingdom Viridiplantae; phylum Streptophyta; class Magnoliopsida; order Rosales; family Urticaceae; genus Boehmeria; species Boehmeria nivea. The sequence continues at coordinate 712,659 of CM030883.1, forward strand.
AATTGAAAGTCCGAAGTGAAGACATTCAGAAAACAGCATTCAGAACTCGTTACGGGCACTACGAGTTCCTCGTAATGCCATTCGGACTAACTAATGCTCCAGCCGCCTTCATGGACTTGATGAATAGAGTTTTTGCAGACTTTTTGGATAAGTTTGTCATTGTTTTTATTGATGATATCCTTATATATTCTAAGTCCACGGAGGAACACGCACAACATTTAGAACTGGTGTTGAGGAGATTGCAAGATAAACAGCTCTATGCTAAGTTCAAAAAGTGCGAATTCTGGCTGGATAAAGTGATATTCCTTGGCCATGTGGTAGCCAAAGAGGGCATAATGGTTGATCCTGCGAAGATTGAAGCAGTTCTACAATGGTCACAACCCAAAAATGTTTCAGAAATTCGAAGTTTCTTAGGTCTGGCAGGCTACTATCGAAGATTTGTAGAAGGATTTTCAAAAATAGCCATGCCATTAACCTTACTTACACGCAAAGGCCACAAATTTACCTGGACGGAGGCTTGTGAGAAAAGTTTCCAGGAGTTGAAAACAAGGTTAACAACTGCTCCTGTCCTTACGATTCCGCATGGAAACAACGGATTTGCAATTTATTGTGATGCATCAAAACATGGATTAGGAGCAGTACTCATGCAAAATGGCAAGGTTGTGGCTTATGCCTCTCGACAGTTGAAAGACTATGAGACGAGATACCCGACCCACGACTTAGAACTCGCTGCGGTTGTCTTCGCTCTCAAAATGTGGAGGCATTATCTTTATGGAGTACATTGTGAGATTTACACTGATCATAAAACGCTCAAATATCTGTTTACACAGAAAGATTTGAACGTGCGACAAGGACGATGGTTAGAATTTCTATCTGATTATGATTTTGATATTCACTACCACCCAGGCAAGGCCAATAAAGTGGCAGATGCGCTTAGTCGTAAATCAGTAGGATCACTGATGTCACTTAGGAATCTGCCAGAGCAGCTGAAAAAGGAAATAGTGGATTTTGAACTTCAATTAGTGAATGGGAGATTAGCAGCATTGCATATTCAACCACTACTCCTTAGTCAAATCAAAGAAGAACAACAAAATGATGAAAAATTTTCTGAAATCATCTATGAAGTACAAAAAGAAAAACGAGAAGACTTTACTTTGGCGGATGATGGAACGCTAATGGTCGGCAAGAGAATATGTGTGCCAGATAAGGAGAATTTAAAGTTTCGATTATTGGAAGAAGCTCATCAAACTCCATATTCGGTTCATCCCGGTGCTACTAAAATGTACCAAGATCTGAAACAACATTATTGGTGGCCCGGAATGAAACGTGATGTGATAGGTTATGTAGAACGGTGCCTTACCTGTCAGCAGGTTAAAGCAGAACATCAGCGACCTGCTGGATTATTACAACCTCTAGAAGTTCCGGAATGGAAGTGGGACCAAGTCACTATGGACTTTGTCTCTGGTCTACCCAGAACGAGCAAAGGCCATAACTCTATTTGGGTAGTAGTAGATCGCTTGACCAAGTCAGCACACTTTATTCCGGTAAAGACAACTTATACTCTCGATCGACTAGCCGAGCTATATGTTCGAGAAATAGTACGGCTACATGGAGTACCAAATTCAATAGTATCAGATCGAGACAGTCGTTTTACTTCAAAGTTTTGGAGGAGTCTTCAACATGCTCTTGGAACCAAATTAAAGTTTAGCACTTCTTTTCATCCACAAACAGATGGTCAAAGCGAGCGAACAATCCAAACACTGGAGGATATGTTACGAGCTTGCGCATTGGATTTTCAAGGTTCGTGGGACAAGTACTTACCTTTGGTAGAATTCTCCTATAACAACAGTTATCAATCAACTGTTGGTATGGCACCATACGAGGCTCTTTACGGGCGGAAATGTCGATCGCCTGTGCATTGGGACGAAGTAGGCGAAAGAAAATATCTAGGGCCAGAATTGGTGGAGCAAGCCACTGAAGCGATCAAGAAAATTCAAGAAAGAATGAAGACGTCTCAAAGTCGTCAAAAAAGTTATGCCGATCAACGACGCCGACCATTAGAGTTTGAAGTGGGAGAACATGTATTCCTCAAGATATCTCCGATGCGAGGGATCATGAGATTTGGCAAGAGAGGCAAGCTTAGCCCTCGTTTTATTGGACCATTTGAAATCTTAGAACGAGTCGGGGCCGTGGCTTACCGTCTTGCCTTACCACCCTCTATGTCTGGGGTACACGATGTTTTTCATATATCAATGCTTAGAAAGTACATTAGAGACCCTTCACACGTGTTACCACATCAAGAATTTGAAATTACCCCAGAAGTAAAATATGAAGTGCAACCACTTAGGATTTTGGACCGCAGGGAAAAAGTTTTGAGAAACAAGACTATTCCGCTTGTTAAGGTAATGTGGAAGAATCACACAGCGGAAGAGGCAACTTGGGAGTTGGAAAGTGAGATGCAAGAGAAATATCCAACACTTTTCTAAGTTTCGAGGACGAAACTTTTGTAACGGGGAGGGGTTTGTGAACCCCGACTCCCCATCGTCTTGAAAATATTATGATAAATACACCTTTGTGTATTTAATGTTAATTATAATGGATAAGAGAATGTTTTCTTTCCATAAAATCCTTTGCGAGTCCAAAACCCTACTTCGACCAATTAAGGCCCAATTAGTCGAATTACTGAAATAAGTGTTAGTAAATAATTATTTTTATCAAGGAATGAGTTTAATATGAGATGTTGGTGACTTAAACAAGGATTTTGGTTTAAGAATTCTTGTTGCTGCCAAAAATTACGCGACGAGCCCGAAACTTTGCGAAAGTTGCATTTTTGGCCCAAATTTGGAAAAAAATGAAGAAATGGTCATCAATCAAGAAAATAAATTGTATTTGAGTTTATATAAATATATTAAGCTCAAGTATAAAATTTGAGGTCAATCCGAGGTCAAATAAAGAAGTTACGGTGAAATTTCGGTGAAAACCGCTATTTCGGGACCGAAATCGTAACACCAAGGAAAAATAGGAAATAACCTCTATAAATTCTGAAAATTTATATAATGCTTTATAATTGAATAAATAAGGTGGTTAAAGAAAGAAATTGTGTTAGAAGGGCTAAGAAATAAGTTTAGAAAAGTAACAAAGGACTAAGTTGTTAAGGAATTATTTCGGTGGACTAAAGTGCAAATTTCGTAAAAGAAGTAAGCACGACGGGTTTCACCATCACATGGGCAAGTATGAGCTGTCCTTTAGAGAGTAAATCTGATCTTAAGTTTGCTTTGTTGGCATAATAAAAGAAGGAGGTGTCAAATTGGAAGCTCGAGGTGGAAAGTTGATTTCGTCATCGTGACGTCGTCGTGACACACCAACTAGCTTAGCTTTTTACTTAAATATTAAGGCTTAGCACGAAATTAGAACATCAATACAGAATAGGAAGTTAAGGAAAAAGGCAAGAGAAAGAAAAGAGAGAGAAGAAAAAGGAGAAGAAGAAGAAGAAGAAATTGAAGAAGAAAAAGTTTAGTTTAAGCAAGTTTGGTAAGATTTTTAATATTCCTTTGCTTTCATCTTCTCTCAAGCAAACTTACAGTACCTAATAACTTCCTATATTGTGTTTTAAACCATAGAAAGATTGGTGAAGAGTTTGAAAGGGAAATTCCACAAGTTCAAAGAAAGAACAACACAAAAGGTAGAATTCTTTTCCTTAGAAACCATGACTTTCTACTAGTGTGTTTTAAGGTGATTTGGAATAAAATATGATGTGGCTGATGTATTAATATGTTGGTGATGATAAACTGATTTATAGATGGATATTTTATGGATTGATGACAAAGGAAATGGAAATCCTTACTTGAGAAAAGAATTTACAAAGTTAAATTAAGTGTTGAATATGTTATGTTTGATCATAGGTCTAGGTGGAGAAATTTTTGTGATTTTGTAGGTTTTATTGAAGTTTGATATGTTTTAAAGTGTAAAATAGTGAATAAAGCTTCAAAAATAAGTTTTGTGGTGTTTGAGCACAAATTGGAAAAAATTTGACAGCACCCGGGCTAATGGGCGCCGTGGGCGCGCTGCCTGGGCGCTGTGGGCGCGCAGCGGCGCTGCCAGTGCGCCCAGCGCGCGCATCAGGCACGCAGCGCGCGCACCAGGCGCGCACCAGGCACGCAGTGTGCGCGCCAGGCGCCCAGTGCGCCCGTCAGGCACGCAGTGCGCGCGCGCCAGGCGCCCCGTGCACCCGTCAGGCGCGCAGTGCGCGCGCCAGGCGCGCTGCCTGCGCCCGTGCGCGCGCCAGACACGCCGCCCGCACCATGTGCGCGCCCAGGGCGCCCGTGCGCGCGCCAGGCGCGCTGCCTGCGCCCCGTGGGCGCCTTGTGCGGCCCGTGTGCAGCCCTCGCGCGCCCAGTGTGGCTCATATGCTACCAGCTCGCACCAAATGATATTTTAAGCTGAAAAATGACCTATTTAGGATATTTTCACGATATGAACGACTTGTACTTAATAAAATGAGTTTAAATAAATATGAAATAATTTTAAGTGCAAGTAAAGTTAGTCATTGGACTAAATAAGATTTTATTTCATTGATCAAGGAACTTGGAAAAGTCCCGAACCCGAAGAGCTTTGAAAATAAGCCGAAACGACCCGGATTGACGGACAAGTGACCCAAGTAAGTGGACGATGCACCTACAACTCAAGAAGTGTGCTATGTGTTGCATTATTATGTGCTAGGTTTTATGCTATTTATGATTTATGCTTAGCTCGATAGTAATTAAAGAATAGGCCCGAAACCCCGGTAATACACACAATAAAGATAAATCGGGCTTGTTCCCGCCTTCAATAATACGTAGTACGGGTTGTAACCCGATAGGTGAATCGGATTGTTTAAAAATATACCGAGCCTTATTTATTGATATGTAACGACCCTTTTACGATAAAATAACCCTAGGTCCTCGGACCAAAGGTAAGAAAGGGTTATGAAACAGACATCACTAAGTGCCGGATTCAAGCCCGTGCATGATGTCATAGTGACTCTGGATGCACGTCCCGAGCACTAATTGAAATGTTGAATGACATTGAGGACAACAAGGGTCGGGATTTAATCCCGAACCCGTAACCCCTCAAGAAAGTATGCATTGTGGCTCGGTTTCCTGAAATGATAAGGTACCGGGGGTTGTTGATTGTCAGTCAACAACATAAGATAGAATTATGAAACGATGTCGATGGTACCAATGTCCTTTGAGACTACTATTCCTCATACATGTTTATGAACATGAAAGTAACGATGAAATGCATTGACGGAGCTTGCTCTGTCTAAGAGGAATTATAGCAGGGAGATGCTCCGCAAGGTGAGCTGGCCCACTCCCCGCTTGGCGCCATTAAAGTAAAGTTATGTGGTACCATTAGTGGATCCCAGACAATAACTGAAACTAAAATACAATCGCCGAGACGTCTACGGGAATGGCTGAGGCGAACGCTAAGAAAGTAAGAACTTTTATTGATAGTTCCTAGAAGCAGGAATCGATCGGTATGGGACGATTGATTTCTTTCTACTTGTCTATTATGCTTTAAGTAAATGTTGATTATATTATTGTAATGTTGCATTGGCATGACTCATAGTTTAGTTAGTTCGTCCCTTACTGAGTTTAGCAACTCACTAAGTTTCTTGATGTTGTAGATAAAGGTAAGCACCAAACAAAATGACGTGGAATCTTCGAGGACTGGAGAGCGTGCATGTGGACAAGACCTGTGACACCAGCGAGTCTATACCCGGACCTCATATATATGTTTTGCGATGAATATATATATAAATGTATATGACATAAATATCTATGTTTGATGTAATTACTCAATGTAAAAAAAAAATACATGCATTATTTTGCTTATATTATGTTGTGATTTACGAATTTAAGTATGAAACAAAGATGATAAAGCCGTCACGACTTGTGCTAGTGGGTCGTGACATTTTGACCTCCAACAACACTAAAAAACTCACCTCGCGCAAAAACTAAGTCCTTATAACTAGTTTGCCTAAATCGAGGCCTACAATGGGTACTTTGCCTCCGAAGTGACTCAAGCAAAGTTGTTGTGATCCCAAATCAGTATTTGAACATATAATACAGTAATATAATTCTTAGGGCTCATTTTGAGCTCCAACAACACTTAGAAGCTAACCTCGCGCAAAAACTAAGTCCTTATAACACGTTTGCCTAAATCTATGCCTAAATTGAGTATTTTGGCTCCGAAGTGACTCTAGCAAAGTTGTTGTGATCCCAAATCAGTATTTGAACATATAATACAGTAATATAATTCTTAGGGACTCATTTTGAGCTCCAACAACACTTAGAAGCTAACCTCGCGCAAAAACTAAGTCCTTATAATACGTTTGCCTAAATCGATCCCTAAATTGGGTATTTTGGCTCCGAAGTGACTCTAGCAAAGTTGTTGTGATCCCAAATCAGTATTTGAACATATAATACATTAATATAATTCGTAGGGACTCATTTTGAGCTCCAACAACACTTAGAAGCTCACCTCGCGCAAAAACTAAGTCCTTATAACTAGTTTGCCTAAATCGAGCCCTAAATTGGGTATTTTGGCTCCGAAGTGACTCTAGCAAAGTTGTTGTGATCCCAAATCAGTATTTGAACATATAATACATTAATATAATTCGTAGGGACTCATTTTGAGCTCCAACAACACTTAGAAGCTCACCTCGCGCAAAAACTAAGTCCTTATAACTAGTTTGCCTAAATCGAGCCCTAAATTGGGTATTTTGGCTCCGAAGTGACTCTAGCAAAGTTGTTGTGATCCCAAATCAGTATTTGAACATATAATACATTAATATAATTCGTAGGGACTCATTTTGAGCTCCAACAACACTTAGAAGCTCACCTCGCGCAAAAACTAAGTCCTTATAACAAGTTTGCCTAAATCGATCCCTAAATTGGGTATTTTGGCTCCGAAGTGACTCTAGCAAAGTTGTTGTGATCCCAAATCAGTATTTGAACATATAATACATTAATATAATTCGTAGGGACTCATTTTGAGCTCCAACAACACTTAGAAGCTCACCTCGCGCAAAAACTAAGTCCTTATAACAAGTTTGCCTAAATCGATCCCTAAATTGGGTATTTTGGCTCCGAAGTGACTCTAGCAAAGTTGTTGTGATCCCAAATCAGTATTTGAACATATAATACATTAATATAATTCGTAGGGACTCATTTTGAGCTCCAACAACACTTAGAAGCTCACCTCGCGCAAAAACTAAGTCCTTATAACAAGTTTGCCTAAATCGATCCCTAAATTGGGTATTTTGGCTCCGAAGTGACTCTAGCAAAGTTGTTGTGATCCCAAATAAGTATTTGAACATATAATACATTAATATAATTCGTAGGGACTCATTTTGAGCTCCAACAACACTTAAAAGCTCACCTCGCGCAAAAACTAAGTCCTTATAACTAGTTTGCCTAAATCGAGCCCTAAATTGGGTATTTTGGCTCCGAAGTGACTCTAGCAAAGTTGTTGTGATCCCAAATCAGTATTTGAACATATAATACATTAATATAATTCGTAGGGACTCATTTTGAGCTCCAACAACACTTAGAAGCTCACCTCGCGCAAAAACTAAGTCCTTATAACAAGTTTGCCTAAATCGATCCCTAAATTGGGTATTTTGGCTCCGAAGTGACTCTAGCAAAGTTGTTGTGATCCCAAATCAGTATTTGAACATATAATACATTAATATAATTCGTAGGGACTCATTTTGAGCTCCAACAACACTTAAAAACTCACCTCGCGCAAAAACTAAGTCCTTATAACTAGTTTGCCTAAATCGAGCCCTAAATTGGGTATTTTGGCTCCGAAGTGACTCTAGCAAAGTTGTTGTGATCCCAAATCAGTATTTGAACATATAATACATTAATATAATTCGTAGGGACTCATTTTGAGCTCCAACAACACTTAGAAGCTCACCTCGCGCAAAAACTAAGTCCTTATAACAAGTTTGCCTAAATCGATCCCTAAATTGGGTATTTGGCTCCGAAGTGACTCTAGCAAAGTTGTTGTGATCCCAAATCAGTATTTGAACATATAATACATTAATATAATTCGTAGGGACTCATTTTGAGCTCCAACAACACTTAGAAGCTCACCTCGCGCAAAAACTAAGTCCTTATAACAAGTTTGCCTAAATCGAGCCCTAAATTGGGTATTTTGGCTCCGAAGTGACTCTAGCAAAGTTGTTGTGATCCAAATCAGTATTTGAACATATAATACATTAATATAATTCGTAGGGACTCATTTTGAGCTCCAACAACACTTAGAAGCTCACCTCGCGCAAAAACTAAGTCCTTATAACAAGTTTGCCTAAATCGATCCCTAAATTGGGTATTTTGGCTCCGAAGTGACTCTAGCAAAGTTGTTGTGATCCCAAATCAGTATTTGAACATATAATACATTAATATAATTCGTAGGGACTCATTTTGAGCTCCAACAACACTTAGAAGCTCACCTCGCGCAAAAACTAAGTCCTTATAACAAGTTTGCCTAAATCGATCCCTAAATTGGGTATTTTGGCTCCGAAGTGACTCTAGCAAAGTTGTTGTGATCCCAAATCAGTATTTGAACATATAATACATTAATATAATTCGTAGGGACTCATTTTGAGCTCCAACAACACTTAGAAGCTCACCTCGCGCAAAAACTAAGTCCTTATAACAAGTTTGCCTAAATCGAGCCCTAAATTGGGTATTTTGGCTCCGAAGTGACTCTAGCAAAGTTGTTGTGATCCCAAATCAGTATTTGAACATATAATACATTAATATAATTCGTAGGGACTCATTTTGAGCTCCAACAACACTTAGAAGCTCACCTCGCGCAAAAACTAAGTCCTTATAACAAGTTTGCCTAAATCGATCCCTAAATTGGGTATTTTGGCTCCGAAGTGACTCTAGCAAAGTTGTTGTGATCCCAAATCAGTATTTGAACATATAATACATTAATATAATTCGTAGGGACTCATTTTGAGCTCCAACAACACTTAGAAGCTCACCTCGCGCAAAAACTAAGTCCTTATAACTAGTTTGCCTAAATCGAGCCCTAAATTCGGTATTTTGGCTCCGAAGTGACTCTAGCAAAGTTGTTGTGATCCCAAATCAGTATTTGAACATATAATACATTAATATAATTCGTAGGGACTCATTTTGAGCTCCAACAACACTTAGAAGCTCACCTCGCGCAAAAACTAAGTCCTTATAACAAGTTTGCCTAAATCGAGCCCTAAATTGGGTATTTTGGCTCCGAAGTGACTCTAGCAAAGTTGTTGTGATCCCAAATCAGTATTTGAACATATAATACATTAATATAATTCGTAGGGACTCATTTTGAGCTCCAACAACACTTAGAAGCTCACCTCGCGCAAAAACTAAGTCCTTATAACAAGTTTGCCTAAATCGATCCCTAAATTGGGTATTTTGGCTCCGAAGTGACTCTAGCAAAGTTGTTGTGATCCCAAATCAGTATTTGAACATATAATACATTAATATAATTCGTAGGGACTCATTTTGAGCTCCAACAACACTTAAAAACTCACCTCGCGCAAAAACTAAGTCCTTATAACTAGTTTGCCTAAATCGAGCCCTAAATTGGGTATTTTGGCTCCGAAGTGACTCTAGCAAAGTTGTTGTGATCCCAAATCAGTATTTGAACATATAATACATTAATATAATTCGTAGGGACTCATTTTGAGCTCCAACAACACTTAGAAGCTCACCTCGCGCAAAAACTAAGTCCTTATAACAAGTTTGCCTAAATCGATCCCTAAATTGGGTATTTTGGCTCCGAAGTGACTCTAGCAAAGTTGTTGTGATCCCAAATCAGTATTTGAACATATAATACATTAATATAATTCGTAGGGACTCATTTTGAGCTCCAACAACACTTAGAAGCTCACCTCGCGCAAAAACTAAGTCCTTATAACAAGTTTGCCTAAATCGAGCCCTAAATTGGGTATTTTGGCTCCGAAGTGACTCTAGCAAAGTTGTTGTGATCCCAAATCAGTATTTGAACATATAATACATTAATATAATTCGTAGGGACTCATTTTGAGCTCCAACAACACTTAGAAGCTCACCTCGCGCAAAAACTAAGTCCTTATAACTAGTTTGCCTAAATCGAGCCCTAAATTGGGTATTTTGGCTCCGAAGTGACTCTAGCAAAGTTGTTGTGATCCCAAATCAGTATTTGAACATATAATACATTAATATAATTCGTAGGGACTCATTTTGAGCTCCAACAACACTTAGAAGCTCACCTCGCGCAAAAACTAAGTCCTTATAACAAGTTTGCCTAAATCGATCCCTAAATTGGGTATTTTGGCTCCGAAGTGACTCTAGCAAAGTTGTTGTGATCCCAAATCAGTATTTGAACATATAATACATTAATATAATTCGTAGGGACTCATTTTGAGCTCCAACAACACTTAAAACTCACCTCGCGCAAAAACTAAGTCCTTATAACTAGTTTGCCTAAATCGAGCCCTAAATTGGGTATTTTGGCTCCGAAGTGACTCTAGCAAAGTTGTTGTGATCCCAAATCAGTATTTGAACATATAATACATTAATATAATTCGTAGGGACTCATTTTGAGCTCCAACAACACTTAGAAGCTCACCTCGCGCAAAAACTAAGTCCTTATAACAAGTTTGCCTAAATCGAGCCCTAAATTGGGTATTTTGGCTCCGAAGTGACTCTAGCAAAGTTGTTGTGATCCCAAATCAGTATTTGAACATATAATACATTAATATAATTCGTAGGGACTCATTTTGAGCTCCAACAACACTTAGAAGCTCACCTCGCGCAAAAACTAAGTCCTTATAACAAGTTTGCCTAAATCGATCCCTAAATTGGGTATTTTGGCTCCGAAGTGACTCTAGCAAAGTTGTTGTGATCCCAAATCAGTATTTGAACATATAATACATTAATATAATTCGTAGGGACTCATTTTGAGCTCCAACAACACTTAAAAACTCACCTCGCGCAAAAACTAAGTCCTTATAACTAGTTTGCCTAAATCGAGCCCTAAAATGGGTATTTTGGCTCCAAAGTGACTCTAGCAAAGTTGTTGTGATCCCAAATCAGTATTTGAACATATAATACATTAATATAATTCGTAGGGACTCATTTTGAGCTCCAACAACACTTAGAAGCTCACCTCGCGCAAAAACTAAGTCCTTATAACTAGTTTGCCTAAATCGAGCCCTAAAATGGGTATTTTGGCTCCGAAGTGACTCTAGCAAAGTTGTTGTGATCCCAAATCAGTATTTGAACATATAATACATTAATATAATTCGTAGGGACTCATTTTGAGCTCCAACAACACTTAGAAGCTCACCTCGCGCAAAAACTAAGTCCTTATAACAAGTTTGCCTAAATCGATCCCTAAATTGGGTATTTTGGCTCCGAAGTGACTCTAGCAAAGTTGTTGTGATCCCAAATCAGTATTTGAACATATAATACATTAATATAATTCGTAGGGACTCATTTTGAGCTCCAACAACACTTAAAAGCTCACCTCGCGCAAAAACTAAGTCCTTATAACAAGTTTGCCTAAATCGATCCCTAAATTGGGTATTTTGGCTCCAAAGTGACTCTAGCAAAGTTGTTGTGATCCCAAATCAGTATTTGAACATATAATACATTAATATAATTCGTAGGGACTCATTTTGAGCTCCAACAACACTTAAAAGCTCACCTCGCGCAAAAACTAAGTCCTTATAACAAGTTTGCCTAAATCGATCCCTAAAATGGGTATTTTGGCTCCGAAGTGACTCTAGCAAAGTTGTTGTGATCCCAAATAAGTATTTGAACATATAATACATTAATATAATTCGTAGGGACTCATTTTGAGCTCCAACAACACTTAGAAGCTCACCTCGCGCAAAAACTAAGTCCTTATAACTAGTTTGCCTAAATCGAGCCCTAAAATGGGTATTTTGGCTCCGAAGTGACTCTAGCAAAGTTGTTGTGATCCCAAATCAGTATTTGAACATATAATACATTAATATAATTCGTAGGGACTCATTTTGAGCTCCAACAACACTTAAAAACTCACCTCGCGCAAAAACTAAGTCCTTATAACTAGTTTGCCTAAATCGAGCCCTAAATTGGGTATTTTGGCTCCAAGTGACTCTAGCAAAGTTGTTGTGATCCCAAATCAGTATTTGAACATATAATACATTAATATAATTCGTAGGGACTCATTTTGAGCTCCAACAACACTTAAAAGCTCACCTCGCGCAAAAACTAAGTCCTTATAACAAGTTTGCCTAAATCGAGCCCTAAATTGGGTATTTTGGCTCCAAAGTGACTCTAGCAAAGTTGTTGTGATCCCAAATCAGTATTTGAACATATAATACATTAATATAATTCGTAGGGACTCATTTTGAGCTCCAACAACACTTAGAAACTCGCGCAAAAACTAAGTCCTTATAACTAGTTTGCCTAAATCGAGCCCTAAAATGGGTATTTTGGCTCAAGTGACTCTAGCAAAGTTGTTGTGATCCCAAATCAGTATTTGAACATATAATACATTAATATAATTCGTAGGGACTCATTTTGAGCTCCAACAACACTTAGAAGCTCACCTCGCGCAAAAACTAAGTCCTTATAACAAGTTTGCCTAAATCGATCCCTAAAATGGGTATTTTGGCTCCGAAGTGACTCTAGCAAAGTTGTTGTGATCCCAAATCAGTATTTGAACATATAATACATTAATATAATTCGTAGGGACTCATTTTGAGCTCCAACAACACTTAAAAGCTCACCTCGCGCAAAAACTAAGTCCTTATAACTAGTTTGCCTAAATCGAGCCCTAAAATGGGTATTTTGGCTCCAAAGTGACTCTAGCAAAGTTGTTGTGATCCCAAATCAGTATTTGAACATATAATACATTAATATAATTCGTAGGGACTCATTTTGAGCTCCAACAACACTTAGAAGCTCACCTCGCGCAAAAACTAAGTCCTTATAACAAGTTTGCCTAAATCGATCCCTAAATTGGGTATTTTGGCTCAGAAGTGACTCTAGCAAAGTTGTTGTGATCCCAAATCAGTATTTGAACATATAATACATTAATATAATTCGTAGGGACTCATTTTGAGCTCCAACAACACTTAAAAGCTCACCTCGCGCAAAAACTAAGTCCTTATAACAAGTTTGCCTAAATCGAGCCCTAAATTGGGTATTTTGGCTCCAAGTGACTCTAGCAAAGTTGTTGTGATCCCAAATCAGTATTTGAACATATAATACATTAATATAATTCGTAGGGACTCATTTTGAGCTCCAACAACACTTAGAAGCTCACCTCTCGCAAAAACTAAGTCCTTATAACAAGTTTGCCTAAATCGATCCCTAAATTGGGTATTTTGGCTCCAAGTGACTCTAGCAAAGTTGTTGTGATCCCAAATCAGTATTTGAACATATAATACATTAATATAATTCGTAGGGACTCATTTTGAGCTCCAACAACACTTAAAAACTCACCTCGCGCAAAAACTAAGTCCTTATAACTAGTTTGCCTAAATCGAGCCCTAAATTGGGTATTTTGGCTCCAAGTGACTCTAGCAAAGTTGTTGTGATCCCAAATCAGTATTTGAACATATAATACATTAATATAATTCGTAGGGACTCATTTTGAGCTCCAACAACACTTAGAAGCTCACCTCGCGCAAAAACTAAGTCCTTATAACAAGTTTGCCTAAATCGAGCCCTAAATTGGGTATTTTGGCTCCAAGTGACTCTAGCAAAGTTGTTGTGATCCCAAATCAGTATTTGAACATATAATACATTAATATAATTCGTAGGGACTCATTTTGAGCTCCAACAACACTTAGAAGCTCACCTCGCGCAAAAACTAAGTCCTTATAACAAGTTTGCCTAAATCGAGCCCTAAATTGGGTATTTTGGCTCAAGTGACTCTAGCAAAGTTGTTGTGATCCCAAATCAGTATTTGAACATATAATACATTAATATAATTCGTAGGGACTCATTTTGAGCTCCAACAACACTTAAAAGCTCACCTCGCGAAAAACTAAGTCCTTATAACAAGTTTGCCTAAATCGATCCCTAAATTGGGTATTTTGGCTCCAAGTGACTCTAGCAAAGTTGTTGTGATCCCAAATCAGTATTTGAACATATAATACATTAATATAATTCGTAGGGACTCATTTTGAGCTCCAACAACACTTAAAAGCTCACCTCGCGCAAAAACTAAGTCCTTATAACTAGTTTGCCTAAATCGATCCCTAAATTGGGTATTTTGGCTCAAGTGACTCTAGCAAAGTTGTTGTGATCCCAAATCAGTATTTGAACATATAATACATTAATATAATTCGTAGGGACTCATTTTGAGCTCCAACAACACTTAAAAGCTCACCTCGCGCAAAAACTAAGTCCTTATAACTAGTTTGCCTAAATCGAGCCCTAAATTGGGTATTTTGGCTCCGAAGTGACTCTAGCAAAGTTGTTGTGATCCCAAATCAGTATTTGAACATATAATACATTAATATAATTCGTAGGGACTCATTTTGAGCTCCAACAACACTTAAAGCTCACCTCGCGGAAAAAACTAAGTCCTTATAACAAGTTTGCCTAAATCGATCCCTAAATTGGGTATTTTGGCTCCAAGTGACTCTAGCAAAGTTGTTGTGATCCCAAATCAGTATTTGAACATATAATACATTAATATAATTCGTAGGGACTCATTTTGAGCTCCAACAACACTTAAAAGCTCACCTCGCGAAAAACTAAGTCCTTATAACAAGTTTGCCTAAATCGATCCCTAAATTGGGTATTTTGGCTCCGAAGTGACTCTAGCAAAGTTGTTGTGATCCCAAATCAGTATTTGAACATATAATACATTAATATAATTCGTAGGGACTCATTTTGAGCTCCAACAACACTTAAAAAACTCACCTCGCGCAAAAACTAAGTCCTTATAACTAGTTTGCCTAAATCGAGCCCTAAAATGGGTATTTTGGCTCCAAGTGACTCTAGCAAAGTTGTTGTGATCCCAAATCAGTATTTGAACATATAATACATTAATATAATTCGTAGGGACTCATTTTGAGCTCCAACAACACTTAAAAACTCACCTCGCGCAAAAACTAAGTCCTTATAACTAGTTTGCCTAAATCGAGCCCTAAAATGGGTACTTTGGCTCCAAGTGACTCTAGCAAAGTTGTTGTGATCCCAAATCAGTATTTGAACATATAATACATTAATATAATTCGTAGGGACTCATTTTGAGCTCCAACAACACTTAAAAGCTCACCTCGCGCAAAAACTAAGTCCTTATAACAAGTTTGCCTAAATCGATCCCTAAATTGGGTATTTTGGCTCAAGTGACTCTAGCAAAGTTGTTGTGATCCCAAATCAGTATTTGAACATATAATACATTAATATAATTCGTAGGGACTCATTTTGAGCTCCAACAACACTTAAAAACTCACCTCGCAAAAACTAAGTCCTTATAACTAGTTTGCCTAAATCGAGCCCTAAATTGGGTATTTTGGCTCCCAAGTGACTCTAGCAAAGTTGTTGTGATCCCAAATCAGTATTTGAACATATAATACATTAATATAATTCGTAGGGACTCATTTTGAGCTCCAACAACACTTAAAAGCTCACCTCGCAAAAACTAAGTCCTTATAACAAGTTTGCCTAAATCGATCCCTAAATTGGGTATTTTGGCTCCCAAGTGACTCTAGCAAAGTTGTTGTGATCCCAAATCAGTATTTGAACATATAATACATTAATATAATTCGTAGGGACTCATTTTGAGCTCCAACAACACTTAAAAGCTCACCTCGCGCAAAAACTAAGTCCTTATAACAAGTTTGCCTAAATCGAGCCCTAAATTGGGTATTTTGGCTCAAGTGACTCTAGCAAAGTTGTTGTGATCCCAAATCAGTATTTGAACATATAATACATTAATATAATTCGTAGGGACTCATTTTGAGCTCCAACAACACTTAAAAACTCACCTCGCGCAAAAACTAAGTCCTTATAACTAGTTTGCCTAAATCGAGCCCTAAATTGGGTATTTTGGCTCAAGTGACTCTAGCAAAGTTGTTGTGATCCCAAATCAGTATTTGAACATATAATACATTAATATAATTCGTAGGGACTCATTTTGAGCTCCAACAACACTTAGAAGCTCACCTCGCGCAAAAACTAAGTCCTTATAACAAGTTTGCCTAAATCGATCCCCAAATTGGGTATTTTGGCTCCGAAGTGACTCTAGCAAAGTTGTTGTGATCCCAAATCAGTATTTGAACATATAATACATTAATATAATTCGTAGGGACTCATTTTGAGCTCCAACAACACTTAGAAGCTCACCTCGCGCAAAACTAAGTCCTTATAACTAGTTTGCCTAAATCGATCCCTAAATTGGGTATTTTGGCTCCTAAGTGACTCTAGCAAAGTTGTTGTGATCCCAAATCAGTATTTGAACATATAATACATTAATATAATTCGTAGGGACTCATTTTGAGCTCCAACAACACTTAAAAGCTCACCCTCGCAAAAACTAAGTCCTTATAACTAGTTTGCCTAAATCGAGCCCTAAAATGGGTACTTTGGCTCCGAAGTGACTCTAGCAAAGTTGTTGTGATCCCAAATCAGTATTTGAACATATAATACATTAATATAATTCGTAGGGACTCATTTTGAGCTCCAACAACACTTAAAAGCTCACCTCGCAAAAACTAAGTCCTTATAACTAGTTTGCCTAAATCGAGCCCTAAATTGGGTATTTTGGCTCCAAGTGACTCTAGCAAAGTTGTTGTGATCCCAAATCAGTATTTGAACATATAATACATTAATATAATTCGTAGGGACTCATTTTGAGCTCCAACAACACTTAAAACTCACCTCGCGCAAAAAACTAAGTCCTTATAACTAGTTTGCCTAAATCGAGCCCTAAAATGGGTATTTTGGCCCCCCAAGTGACTCTAGCAAAGTTGTTGTGATCCCAAATCAGTATTTGAACATATAATACATTAATATAATTCGTAGGGACTCATTTTGAGCTCCAACAACACTTAAAACTCACCTGCGCAAAAACTAAGTCCTTATAACTAGTTTGCCTAAATCGAGCCCTAAATTGGGTATTTTGGCTCAAGTGACTCTAGCAAAGTTGTTGTGATCCCAAATCAGTATTTGAACATATAATACATTAATATAATTCGTAGGGACTCATTTTGAGCTCCAACAACACTTAAAAGCTCACCTCGCGCAAAAAACTAAGTCCTTATAACAAGTTTGCCTAAATCGATCCCTAAATTGGGTATTTTGGCTCAAGTGACTCTAGCAAAGTTGTTGTGATCCCAAATCAGTATTTGAACATATAATACATTAATATAATTCGTAGGGACTCATTTTGAGCTCCAACAACACTTAAAACTCACCTCGCGCAAAAACTAAGTCCTTATAACTAGTTTGCCTAAATCGATCCCTAAAATGGGTATTTTGGCTCCAAGTGACTCTAGCAAAGTTGTTGTGATCCCAAATCAGTATTTGAACATATAATACATTAATATAATTCGTAGGGACTCATTTTGAGCTCCAACAACACTTAGAAGCTCACCTCGCGCAAAAACTAAGTCCTTATAACTAGTTTGCCTAAATCGATCCCTAAATTGGGTATTTTGGCTCCAAGTGACTCTAGCAAAGTTGTTGTGATCCCAAATCAGTATTTGAACATATAATACATTAATATAATTCGTAGGGACTCATTTTGAGCTCCAACAACACTTAAAAACTCACCTCGCGCAAAAACTAAGTCCTTATAACTAGTTTGCCTAAATCGAGCCCTAAATGGGTATTTTGGCTCAAGTGACTCTAGCAAAGTTGTTGTGATCCCAAATCAGTATTTGAACATATAATACATTAATATAATTCGTAGGGACTCATTTTGAGCTCCAACAACACTTAAAACTCACCTCGCGCAAAAACTAAGTCCTTATAACTAGTTTGCCTAAATCGAGCCCTAAAATTGGGTATTTTGGCCCAAGTGACTCTAGCAAAGTTGTTGTGATCCCAAATCAGTATTTGAACATATAATACATTAATATAATTCGTAGGGACTCATTTTGAGCTCCAACAACACTTAAAAGCTCACCTCGCGCAAAAACTAAGTCCTTATAACTAGTTTGCCTAAATCGAGCCCTAAAATGGGTATTTTGGCTCAAGTGACTCTAGCAAAGTTGTTGTGATCCCAAATCAGTATTTGAACATATAATACATTAATATAATCCGTAGGGACTCATTTTGAGCTCCAACAACACTTAAAAGCTCACTCGCGCAAAAACTAAGTCCTTATAACTAGTTTGCCTAAATCGAGCCCCTAAAATGGGTATTTTGGTTCCGAAGTGACTCTAGCAAAGTTGTTGTGATCCCAAATCAGTATTTGAACATATAATACATTAATATAATTCGTAGGGACTCATTTTGAGCTCCAACAACACTTAAAACTCACCTCGCGCAAAAACTAAGTCCTTATAACTAGTTTGCCTAAATCGATCCCTAAATTGGGTATTTTGGCTCCAAGTGACTCTAGCAAAGTTGTTGTGATCCCAAATCAGTATTTGAACATATAATACATTAATATAATTCGTAGGGACTCATTTTGAGCTCCAACAACACTTAAAACTCACCTCGCGCAAAAACTAAGTCCTTATAACTAGTTTGCCTAAATCGATCCCTAAATTGGGTATTTTGGCTCCAAGTGACTCTAGCAAAGTTGTTGTGATCCCAAATCAGTATTTGAACATATAATACATTAATATAATCTGTAGGGACTCATTTTGAGCTCCAACAACACTTAAAAGCTCACTCGCGCAAAACTAAGTCCTTATAACTAGTTTGCCTAAATCGACCCTAAATTGGGTATTTTGGCTCAAGTGACTCTAGCAAAGTTGTTGTGATCCCAAATCAGTATTTGAACATATAATACATTAATATAATTCGTAGGGACTCATTTTGAGCTCCAACAACACTTAGAAGCTCACCGCGCAAAAACTAAGTCCTTATAACTAGTTTGCCTAAATCGAGCCCTAAATTGGGTATTTTGGGCCAAGTGACTCTAGCAAAGTTGTTGTGATCCCAAATCAGTATTTGAACATATAATACATTAATATAATTCTAGGGACTCATTTTGAGCTCCAACAACACTTAAAACTCACCGCGCAAAACTAAGTCCTTATAACTAGTTTGCCTAAATCGAGTCCCTAAATTGGGTATTTTGGCTCAAGTGACTCTAGCAAAGTTGTTGTGATCCCAAATCAGTATTTGAACATATAATACATTAATATAATCGTAGGGACTCATTTTGAGCTCCAACAACACTTAAAAACTCACCTCGCGCAAAAACTAAGTCCTTATAACTAGTTTGCCTAAATCGAGCCCTAAAATGGGTATTTTGGCTCCGAAGTGACTCTAGCAAAGTTGTTGTGATCCCAAATCAGTATTTGAACATATAATACATTAATATAATCTTAGGGACTCATTTGAGCTCCAACAACACTTAAAACTCACTCGCGCAAAACTAAGTCCTTATAACTAGTTTGCCTAAATCGATCCCTAAATTGGGTATTTTGGCTCCAAGTGACTCTAGCAAAGTTGTTGTGATCCCAAATCAGTATTTGAACATATAATACATTAATATAATTCGTAGGGACTCATTTTGAGCTCCAACAACACTTAGAAACTCACCTCAGCAAAAACTAAGTCCTTATAACTAGTTTGCCTAAATCGAGCCCTTAAAATGGGTATTTTGGCTCCAAGTGACTCTAGCAAAGTTGTTGTGATCCCAAATCAGTATTTGAACATATAATACATTAATATAATTCGTAGGGACTCATTTTGAGCTCCAACAACACTTAAAAGCTCACCTCTCGCAAAAACTAAGTCCTTATAACAAGTTTGCCTAAATCGATCCCTAAATTGGGTATTTTGGCTCCGAAGTGACTCTAGCAAAGTTGTTGTGATCCCAAATCAGTATTTGAACATATAATACATTAATATAATTCGTAGGGACTCATTTTGAGCTCCAACAACACTTAAAAGCTCACCTCGCGCAAAAACTAAGTCCTTATAACTAGTTTGCCTAAATCGAGCCCCCTAAAATGGGTATTTGGCCCAAGTGACTTCTAGCAAAGTTGTTGTGATCCCAAATCAGTATTTGAACATATAATACATTAATATAATCTGTAGGACTCATTTTGAGCTCCAACAACACTTAAAACTCACCTCGGCAAAACTAAGTCCTTATAACTAGTTTGCCTAAATCGAGCCCTAAATTGGGTATTTTGGCTCGAAGTGACTCTAGCAAAGTTGTTGTGATCCCAAATCAGTATTTGAACATATAATACATTAATATAATTCGTAGGACTCATTTTGAGCTCCAACAACACTTAAAAACTCACCTCGCGCAAAAACTAAGTCCTTATAACTAGTTTGCCTAAATCGAGCCCCAAAATGGGTATTTTGGCTCAAGTGACTCTAGCAAAGTTGTTGTGATCCCAAATCAGTATTTGAACATATAATACATTAATATAATTCTAGGGACTCATTTTGAGCTCCAACAACACTTAAAAGCTCACCCCGCAAAAACTAAGTCCTTATAACAAGTTTGCCTAAATCGATGCCTAAATTGGGTATTTTGGCCCAAGTGACTCTAGCAAAGTTGTTGATCCCAAATCAGTATTTGAACATATAATATATTAATATAATCTTAGGACTCATTTTGAGCTCCAACAACACTTAAAAGCTCACCTCGCGCAAAAACTAAGTCCTTATAACTAGTTTGCCTAAATCGATCCCTAAATTGGGTATTTTGGCTCAAGTGACTCTAGCAAAGTTGTTGTGATCCCAAATCAGTATTTGAACATATAATACATTAATATAATTCGTAGGGACTCATTTTGAGCTCCAACAACACTTAAAAACTCACCTCGGCAAAAAACTAAGTCCTTATAACTAAGTTTGCCTAAATCGAGCTCCTAAATGGGGTACTTTGGCTCCAAGTGACTCTAGCAAAGTTGTTGTGATCCCAAATCAGTATTTGAACATATAATACATTAATATAATTCTGAGGGACTCATTTTGAGCTCTAACAACACTTAAAAACTCACCGCGCAAAAAACTAAG